>QANU01015246.1:53918-272944 GCA_003254905.1 Nissolia schottii
CCCCCCCCCCCCAAAAAAAAAACGGCGGTGGTTTGTTCTTCTCACTGTATGCAACGGAACGGTGCGTTTTAGGTGCGTGACTGAATCCTCAACCTGCTGGGCCTTTGTATTGGCTAGGCCCTACTTAGTTCATCTTAACTATGGGCCCACCTGCTTCTGATTAGTAATTTCATATCAAATTCAGCTAAATTCCTTGCAATTTTGAAAGAAAAATAAAACCATTTACATCTAACTCGGGGAGCTATTTTTGGAAACTGCTTTTTTGAAATGTAAAATGAAAAAAGAAATGCAAAAACATGAAATGTGAAACCATAAAATAACAAAATCTAAATGTAAGTAGTAGAATTAATATTAATGTGACAAAAAAACAGTAGAAAATTTCTAAAGACTATATAATAGTATAGATGAGAAAATACCTAATGAGTAGGAGAAAGAAACGCGCTTAAGCATCAATAAAGTCTAATTTAACTAACATTATTGTTCTCCTCTTTTTAAAAGTATTGAGTTTAAGTGGTCCGCAAATTTTTAAAATTTTTAAATTCATTATAAATTAATTTTTTCCATGATTTAATTAATAAAAAATTTAGGATAATCATATAAAACATTAAATAATAACAAAATGAAAGTATTGACTTCAAACAAGTTAGCCCCTAACAAAAAGAAACACCTTCATGGTCCCTAACAATTCAGAAAAAAAATGGAAATCTCATGATCTCTAGTGATAACTTCACCCTCACCCTCACGCTGACATGGAGACTTTACCATCACTTCCCACCACCACAGCCCCCTCACACTTTCTCTCACCACAACCCCCATTTATATTTTTGTTGTGTGAGAGAGTGCCGAAGCTGAGTAAAGGGGAGAGAGAGAGCATGTTGGTGGACTATGGTGATAGGTGGTGGCGCGACGGGTGGTGGTACCGTATGAGAGAGCGTCGAGTGAGTGAAAGTAGCAGATTGTCCAGTAGAGTGAGGAAGAGAGATAGCACATTGGCGAACCGTGGTGGTGGCGACGGCTTCACAACAGAATAGGTGGGAGGCAGGGAGAGAGAGAGTGTGAGACTGTGAGATCTAAGAATGAGATAAGATAGTGCGAGAGATACGATTGTCATGTGGATGGGGTTGGTGCTCTTTAGGGTTTTCTGATTTTTTTTAAAAAATAATATGTGTATATGTATGTGTGTGTGTGTGTGTGTATATATATATATATATATATATATATATATATATCCTATGTCGATTTCTCTATCTAATCAATTTTGAAATACTTCAAACCAACAATTGACCCTATAAGCACTCTGAGTTTGTCGATTTTGACTAATCAATTCAACGATCTGACTCAATCTACCCAAAATAACTTTGAGTTGAGTCGAGTCAATGATTTGAACGAGTTACCCAACTCTTTGTACACCTCTATCCATGGGGTTCTCTCTCTCACTTTTTTGGGTTTCTCTCACTTCCCTCCGTTATCACCAACAGAACAACGTGTTTTAAGTGTGCGAGTGAATTATAGACTTGCTGAGCTTTTGCATTGGGTCAGGCTTCACAATGTTTGTGTTGACTATGGGCCCAATCCATCTGCATTAAGTTGAAGCTTCTGAAACTATGCAAAAAAAAAAAACTTATGGTTCTATATGACAAAAAAAAAAGATGGTGATTCTAATTTTGATTCATGAATAAAAAGCTGATTTTGATATATATTATTTTGGAGGGAAAAAAACTCTTTAAAAAATAAAAAAAAATATTGAGAAGGTAAAAATTGAGAAATAAGAAGAAATAACTCCCAGAATCAGAGTTAGCTCATTTGGTTAACCATCATCATAATTTGAGTTAGATTTATGGGTTGTTTTGAAAATAGTCCATTCTAATGGAATGAGCTTTCTCAACTTAAATTGTTTTGTATCAATTAAAAAAAAGCTTTCTCGTGTATTTTCTTTAGCTTGCTCATTAGATATAAGAGTATTTTTATTTTAGAAAGCCAATTTACTTTAATTCCTTTTAACTTGACATTAGAATTAGATTGGAAAACATATTGGGATGTGTCCTGTTAATACATATTAGTAGAGCAAATTTGTATTTACACCTCAACCACATAAATTAACAAATCAATGGTAGAACAGAGCCCAAAAATCTATGAACCTTGTCGGCCATTTTTCCCCCCAAATGGAAGTAAAAATATAAGGTTGGTGAGATGAAGTAGATTTCATAGAAATAGAAAGTATAAATTCCTTTTACACATATCCATATCCATACTAAATACAAACAAGTGTGCGTGTATATATATATATATATATATATATATATATATATATCATTCTTGTATACAACATTAACATAAGGTTTGAACTTATAGCTTCTCACAAGCTACTGAAACCTATTATTATTATTATTATAAGCAAACTTGCAGTGGCGTTTAGTGTTTAGTGTTACGTATAGTTTAGTTTAGGAAATTCATAGAAGCATCAAAGAGTTGAACAACTATAGAGTGGGGTATGAAGCTTGCATTGCTATTCCACACAAGCCTTCTTTAGCACCAATGTCCCTTAGCATCTTAATGTATCCATGTTCACCCCATTGTGGCCCCCATGAATTCTTCACAAACCAATATTTAGTCCCAAAAGCAGTGGCTCCATATCCCACAACAGTGACACCATGATCCAAGTTAGTCCCACATAACCCAATAAAGACACCACTAGAATAAAACTGGAACAGAAACCCACTAGCATCAATTGCAACCGAAACTGGTTGGTTGGCAACAGCTTTGAGCAGTGCACTCTCACTATTGGCAGGGACATCCTCGTACCCCTTGATGCTTGCTGCATGGTTGGCTTCTTCTATTACATTGCATATTCGTTGAGTGTCCCGGTATGGATAATTGGCTTCTGTGGTTAGTCCTTTGTTCCGGATGATGAATTTGAAGGCATCATCCATGAAGCCCCCTTCACAACCTTGGTCCACACCCTTTGTGTCACAATCAACAAGCTCTTGTTCTGATAGAGAGATTAATTTGCCGGTGCTTAGCTTGGCGATTCCCTCTGTTGCAGCCGCCGCTGAAAATGCCCAACAACATCCTAAATCATCACAAATAAATCATAATTAGTTAGTCTAAACAAATTATTAGTGCGTTTTAAGGAAAAATGAAGAGCACATATACCACATTGGCCTTGGTTCTTAACGGGTGTGACAGCTCCTCTGAGTCTCCAATCCACTGAAAGTGGCACTGCAGTCACATTTTCATACATAAAAGAAGTGGGTGTCCTTGTTAGTGTGGGACCCTTGAATCCATTTCTGGCCTTGAACTCCTCATTCTTGAGATCAGCAAATTGGTTGATGCCTAGCTTGTAAGAATTGTTCCCACCACTGTTGAATTCTTGTATGAGTTGCACGTTTTCTTTGAATATTTGGTACCTCAATTCCTTCTCGTGAGAGTCTTTGTAAGCTTTTCCATGATGAGCCATCCAATGCTTAAACCTCTCATACATTGAGGCGTCATCTTCAAGGGTGCGAGCATTGGCCTCCAAAGCCCAAAACCCAAACAGGAGAAGCAAAGTCAATGAGGTGCCCTGGAATAGATTCTTGCAAGACATATTAGTGATTATAGAAACGAAACTGCTTACAGAAATGTGCCCCTCCATGAACATATGAGCTTTATATATCTCTCTCGTGAAATTCATTGTGGTCTTAACGTTGCAGGCTCTCATTAAAATATCTTAGATAGTATTTAATTCCTATTCGAAGACAAAGACAGTGGATCAATAAAGTGCATTATTTGTGCCCATTTTTTTGAGTTACAAAATTAACTTATATCTCTTTATTTTAAAGACATAAAAATTAGATTAAACGTTATCCTAAAATAAAGATAATTTTAAGTATTTTTTTGTCTTATTTTTTAAACATGTTTATGTCTTTAATATCTATATCTCTATTTCCGAACATGAAACAACTGTAAATAAGACGCTAACTTAACTTTAATATAAATGATATGTTACTTTTAAAAGCTACACGTATGTAGTATGGGAATCAACCATCCATTGCTTGTGAAAGGAAGGTATTGGAAATTAATATCAATTGTATTACATAAAATGCTGACTACAAACTATTTTAACATAGTGTTGGGTCATGCTAGAATAGAGAAATTTTCAATTGTGACATAACCAAACCAACAAATGAATGAATAAATAAAGTTCCATATGGCCAAAGGAACGGTGGGTTTAGGTGTGTGAATGAGGGCCTTTTGCGCAGGCCTGGCCTCCCTCGTTGCCATCTACTTTAAGTCCCCTTCCCCTCCCCCAATATTTCCATCCATAATGGTCAAAGGAAAATTAAATAAATCGGCGCCTAAAGTTATTCCGGGACCATGATGGATAGACCCATAAATATAATGAAGAGTTTTTTTTTTTTTTTCTATATTGTCACTTTAATAAAACATATTACTAAAATGTCACTGTTTCAAAACATATTATAAAAATGCATAAGTTTCAGACAGCATGGCAAGCAAGTCTGCTTGGCAAGGCCACTTAGAATTTGCCAACTCGTTAGGCGAATATAGGTTGAATTAACCAACTGGTATGGCGAATTTAGGTTGAATTCCCCCATCTTTTGATTTTGCATTAAATCATGCATTGTAGGCTTATAAGTTATTATTAATCATTTCATCAAAACTCATTTAAAGAACCTATCATAGACTTGTTTGATTTAACTTTTGAAAAAAATAACTTTTATAGAGAAATTAAGTTTAAAGAATTACTTTTAGAAGAAGTGAGTTTGGAAGAATTGATTTGTGTTTAGTATTGATATATCAAAAGTAAGTTTGAGAAAATTATTTTATTTGAATGTAATAAAAAGAAATTACTTTTAAAAATAAAATTACAAAAAACGACCTAATGAAATGGATGAGTTAGATAAAAAAAATTGATAAAAGGTGAGTAATGTAAGGGTATGACTTTAATAATCTATCTCACTTCTAAAACTCAAAACTGAAAAGTAACTCCACATTTAATTCTAAAATTGTAAGTTTGATAACTTTCAAACTTAAGTTTATGATATGAGTGGACAACCAAACATCATAAATAATGTATAATTTCATTTTTTTTCTTGGACAAACTTAATTTTGGAATGTGCAAACAGTAAAACAAACCTATTAGTGATTACTTATTTAAATATATGGCATTTATATAATAATAATAATAATAATAATAATAATAATAATAATAATAATAATAATAATAATAGACATTAGCTAACCAAACAAAATAATTGTCAAGTAAAAAAATTACTAATGTTACGTTATTCTCTTTACATTCTTATTGGTAATTAACATTGACATTCAAATTTTATAACTTAATTTAAATTCGTCAAACCGGTTGACGAATTTAACACATATTCGCCTAAGGGGTTGGTGAATTCAATCTATATTCACCTAACAGGTTGGCGAATTCAATCCATATTTGCCTAACGACTTGGCGAATCTTACGTAGCCTTGCCGCGGACTCGCCTGTCATGCTGTTCAAAACAGGTACATTCCTGTAATATGTTTTAAAACAGTGACATTTTGATAATATGTCTTACTAACAAAGGTAGTATAATAAAAAAAAAAATAATGAAATCAAGCCTTGCTTCTTTACTTTTTAAAATTGAATATTGGAACAAATTTATTTAAAATTAATCATCCTATGTGGTTGTGTCCCTTCCCATGTAAAGGAGCGTCATCGATGTGGCAATTTAAATATGATTTTAGTCTTTACAATTATAAATTATTTTGGTTTTAATACTTGATACCAATGTCTTCCCTCTTGGTCCCTCCCCTCCTTGGCCCATTCCTCCTACTCTCTAAAAGTTTTGATTTTAGACCTTACTGTTAATCTACTTCTATCAACTTTTTTTTTGGTTGTCCGCCCGGTTCTAAGACTTCGTCTTGACTAATCTAGGTCGCGCACCTGGCTATGGTGGGTGAGTCCCAGCGGAGATAATTGTGTACATAAGATCTCGAATCTGAGACATGCTTAAGCGATATCAAGCCGCTTACCACTCGAACTAGCCCCCGTTGATACTACTTCTATCAACTGATGACATGAATGACGGAGAGCCACATCACTTTCTCCATATGACAATTTAAATTACTTTAATTCCTGTATATATATATGTTAGCTTTAAATTTTATCCCTCAAAAACTTTTAAAAAAAAATAGCTAATTTCATGGACCACTAATTAATTAGCCAATAATAGGTTGAGCAAGACACTGAGAAGGTTTATGAAACTTGTGTGGTTGTGTGAGAGACTAGTGATCATTAACTCCAACTATAAACCATCAATAATAATTACATAATTTGATATGAGTAATAATTAACAAGATGAACAAGGAAAATGAAAATCCTATTTCTTAACGTTTCTTCTCCTCTTAATTCTTCAAATTATTAATTGTGTTTTTGTTCTTTATTTTACTTGTTTTATTTTTATTGTTTAATTGTTTCTTTTCTTTAAATTGCAATTAATTGAAAATACTAAAAAGAACAAACCCTAAGTAACTAAGTGCACCTATGTTGTAGAATAACATAGTTTTCCCATTTTCTAAAGTATGACAATCGAAGTCTCAAAATGACTCTCTTATTACTTGCCTTACTTGCCGCAACTAGTACGCATCAATAAAGCCTCTGAGAATAACAGGCACAACCAAAGATGCGGAGAAAATTGTAATTAGGAATTTGATTAAGCAATTTCTAATGATGTAAAATATAAGGTTGGATTTGATGCACACAAATTGAAAGTATGATATACTTTTACATTTATAATAATAAACACATGCAAATATATATATATATATAATATTATACCTTATAAACATAAGGTTGTGGTTGTACTATTACATTTAGTTTAGGAAATAGTAGCAAGAGAGTTGAACAATTATGCAGTGGGGTAAGAAGCTTGCATCGCTATTCCACACAAGCCCTCTTTAGCATCAATGTCCCTCTGCATCCTAATGTATCCTTGTTCACCCCATTGTGTTCCCCATGAATTTTTGACCAACCAATATTTAGTCCCATCATCACTCACTCCATAACCCACTGCAGTGACACCATGATCCAAGCTAGTGCCACAGGATCCAGTGAAGACACCACTTGTATAAAATTGAAACTCAGAGCCACTAGCATCAATAGCGACAGAAACTGGTTGGTTGGCAACAGCATTGAGCAATGCGCTCTCACTGTTGGCAGGCACATCCTCATACCCCTTAATGCTAGCTGAATGGCTGGCTTCTCCTTTTGCATTGCATGTTCCATCAACTCCCTTGTATGGATAATTGGCTTCTGTGGTTAGTCCTTTGTTTTGGATCATGAATTTGAAGGCATCATCCATTAAACCCCCTTCACAACCTTGGTCCACACCCTTTGTGTCACAATCAACAAGCTCTTGTTCTGATAGAGAGATTAATTTGCCAGTGCTTAGCTTGGTGATTCCCTCTGTTGCAGCCACCGCAGAAAATGCCCAACAACATCCTAAATCATAACAAACAAATCACAATTAGTTAGAATGTTATACATACAATTTCTTATTGACTGCAGGTAATGCTAGGTGTGCAATCCAAATGCTGCCTATCCAACGCACAAACTTACGATATAATAATGCCACACAATCAAAATAATATAACCTGAATTAAAGAAAAAACAAACACATACCGCATTGGCCTTGGTCTTTGATGGGTGTAACAGCTCCTTTCTGTCTCCAATCCATTGAAGCTGGAACTGCAGTCACATGTTCATATTTAAATGTGGGTGTCCTTGTTATTGTGGAGCACATGTGACCCTTGAACCTATTTCTAGCCTTGAATTCTTCATTTGTAAGATCAGCAAATTGATTGATGCCTAGCTTGTAAGGCTTGTTCCCTGCATTGTTGAAGGCTTCTATGAATTGCACATTTTGCTTGAATATTTGGTACCTCAATTCCTTCTCATAAGAGTCAATGTAGGCTTTTCCATGTTGAGCCATCCATTGCTCATGCCTCTCATACATTGAGGCATCTTCAAGGGTGCGAGCATTGGCCTCCAAAGCCCACAATCCTAAAAGGAGAAGCAAAGCCAATGAGGTGCATTGGAATAGATATTTGGAAGGCATTGTAGCAATGATTATAAGAAAAAACTGCTAAATTAGAGGAATGTGAGTAGATATGTTGGTCCCTAAGACCACATGAGGTGTATATATACATGATTATGGTTGTAACATTGTGGTTTAACATAGCATGCTCATTCATTAACGTGCCTTAGAGAATTTCCTGAATAAGGCCTTAGTTGAAGGCTTTAATATAATGACAAATTACTTTTCAAAGCTGCACCTGCACAAGGGAATCAACCGTTTTGCTTATGAAAGGAAAGTTTTGGAAATATCATTTACTCTTATATTATACAAAATGCTGAGGCATATTATGTCAACATAGTTTTGGGCCCTGTTAGAACAGAGGTGTTTTCAATTCTTTGGCTTCATTATTATATACTTTAAGAAGTGACCTTTCCACCCTCTGAATCATCACTCAATTGCTCTTTTATACTTGGCACAAAACGGGACAGATTAGCAGCTGATTAGTTGAAAAAAAGAAAAACTATAAAACAATTGCAAAATGACAAGTTTAACTTCATGGAGATATTAGAGAACCAAGATGCCAAGTTCTGTGGAGAACAATCACGAATAATGCTTGAATTAAAGAAGTGTAGTTAGATATTCTAATATCTTGCAAGTTGCAAGCACCTCTGCCGCATAGTCATCCATTCATTTTCAATTTTCAAATAAAACATTATTTTCGTTTTTGACGTCAATAATTTTCATCAATTTTATCCTCAAACTTTTAAAATTATCAAAGTTGTCTAAAAACTTACCAAACTTGATGGACATTTAATAACTAAGGCCAACTTTGCCTCTTGATTGAGAAAATTTACTTTTTCAAAATAAAAATTTTATTTGTACACTAATTATAGTGTAGACACTAAGTCTCTCATCTCACTCACATCACATGATACAAATCAAATCACTAAGAACAAATGTTAAATCTCTTGTACTCTCTAAAAAAAAATCTCACAAATACAATGTTATGACCTAGAGTCGGATCTCCAATGGGACCTTATGCTTTCTAAGCTCAGTCTTGCCTAGTCCGATGGTGGACATTTAACTTACGTTTACTTAATGCATATTTAATTATAATTTTATGTAATTATTACTAATAAAAATGCTAAATTAATAAGATAACTGATTTAATTAAAAAATATTTTGGAAAATATTATTTTATTAATTTTTTAATCCAAAATTGGAATTATTTTAAGTGATTTTTGGATTATTATGCTTATTGATTAATTGTAGATGCATTTATTTGAGTCTCTAAAATATCTTTATAAATTTTATTTCAAGAACTTGCTGAAAGATTAAAAAAAAATCATATTTTTTCACAGGACATAAGATTGATGTAAATATTAAAAGAGATGTAATTGTTAATAGTTTAAATGTGAATATGATTTATGATAATATACTACAGTTTCGTTTTATCCATATAACTAATTTCATCTATTGGAACAAGGCTAAGTTATTATCGTGAAGGACCTCAAATTTATTTTAACAAATAAAAAGCATGATTTACTTTTACACATATACATATAGTAAACATATACAAGTATATGAGTTATACTACACGTACACCCTAAACTCATACGCTATACATTCACCCGTATAAGAATACAATGAATTCCCTCAAATAACTACCGACTCCACTCTCACTCCCACTCTCACCCACTCGCGCGTTAAAAACACTCGTCTCTTAAAACCTTCTTGCTTCCACTTTCTTCCGTTTTCTCTCTTCACTCTTGTCGCTCTCATCTCTCGTCACTCTCATCCTCCGTTCTTTCTTCACTCTCGTCACTGTCATCTCTCGTCGCTCTCTTCACTCTCGTACCCATATAAAAGATTGTGCACTCAATATATGCAAAATACTTAACTATAGGTTAAGTTTCATACAAATCTGTAAAGTTTTGTGCATGTTTGTAAAGTTTTGTGCATGTGAACTAACATTTATAAATTTTGTCCACTAAAAATGTATAAATATTGTGAACTTATTTATGTTTGAGTAAAATCACAGTATTGTACACAAGTACATAATGTTTGTGCACATAATCATATAATGTTTGTGCATAGATTCATATAAAGTTTGTGCACTACAATCAGATTTCATATTCTGCAATATTACTTAATTATACATTAAGTAATATTCATATATATAAAGTTTATGCATTAACATGAATAAAAGTGTGTGTACACATATATGTGAACCAATTGTTGTAAAGTTTGTCCACTAAAAATGTATAAATATTGTGAACTTATTTATATTTGAGTAAAATCACAGTGTTGTAAACAAGTACGTAACGTTTGTGCACACAGCCATATAATGTTTGTGCACTACAATCAGATTTCATATTTTACAATATTACTTAACTATACATTAAGTAATATGCATATATGTAAAGTTTATGCATTAACATGTATAAAATGTGTGTACACATGTATGTGAACCAATTATTATAAAGTTTGTTCACTAAAAATGTATAAATATTGTGAACTTATTTTTGTTTGAGTAAAATTATAGTGTTGTACACAAATACGTAATGTTTGTGCACACAGTCATATAAAGTTTGTGCACATGATCATATAAAGTTTGTGCACTATAATCAGATATCATATTTAGCAATAATACTTAACTATACATTAAATAATATGCATATATGTAAAGTTCATCCATCATAATGTATAAAAGTGTGTGCATACATGTATGTGAACTGATTTTTATAAAGTTTGTTCATTCAAAATGTATAAATATTGTGAACTTATTTATATTTGAGTAAAATCACAGTGTTGTTACAAAAGTACGTAATGTTTGTGCACTCAGTCATAGAAAGTTTGTGCACACTGTCATATAAAGTTTGTCACTAAAATCAAATATCATATTCTGCAAAAATACTTAACTATACATTAAGTAATATGCATATATGTAAAGTTTATGCATTAGAATATATAAAAGTGTGTGTACACATGTATGTGAACTAAATTTTATAAAGTTTGTTCATTAAAAATGTATAAATATTGTGAACTTATTTCTATTTGAGTAAAATCACAGTGTTATTACACAAGTACGTAATGTTTGTGCACTCAGTCATATAATGTTTGTGCACTAAAATCAGATATCATATTCGGCAAAATTGTTTTGAACTCCATAACAACACACTCCATAAACAACACGAAACTGATTCATTCTAAGAATGCTTCTGTATGTGGATTCTGTAGCTTAAAATAAATCGTTTGATAGGATTGAGTGTGATATAGCTGAGAAAATCACGTCGGAGTGCTTTTCGTTTGTCATATGGTTGAGAAAATCGTGTCGGGGGGTCGCGTGATGGTGTTTATGTTGAAAGCTTTTTTGCGTTTAATATATATATCCTTCTTTACAGCTTTCAGATTCACAAGGAATCCAATTGCAGTATAGTCGGGTATAGCCGTATCCACAGAAAGTTGCACAAATACCGTTTTTGAGTTTGTTAATTAAACAATAAGGTGAAGGATTGATAATTTGATCGGTATTTAGATAAATAAATAAATGACATGAAAGATAAATAAGCAACAAATCAGAGTTAGATCCGGAAGCTTGTTGGAAATTGAATCCTATGATAGTTTCATGCATCCATAACTTAATACATCAGAATTATTATTTCTTTGATTCCTCGCCACCAGTTCTTAACTTGTTCATCTCTGTCGAGCATGAAAAGATTATCAGGTTTCCTTCATTATGCTGTCACTTTCGTGCACAAACTTAATGAAGTAAACTAGCGTTAGTCCAGATGTTAAAAACGACTAATAATCCTAACTCTATTTCTAGCCATTAGGTTTATCTGATGAATTGATTTAGTTCCAACTTAAGATGCCGCCGTCGCGCGCAATCATGCTTTAGGTAGCTAAGGTAAAACAAGCATTGAGCGTAAAATCGATTAAGGCAAATCATAGAAAGTGATAAATTCATAATACAAAAGTTACATGGATACAATCATGCTATAATTATCATCAAAATCCTAACAACAAGAGGATTAGGAATCCATCTAACAAGAGAATCTTAGAGGCAAAGTGATGGACGCTTACCATGACATGTTCTCACGCTGTCATGACAACGACCTCCGTGCTTCCTTGATCATTCTTGGCTCCTTCATTGGCCTCGTCTTTGTTGCTAAACTAACCTAGGATTTGCAATACAAGAGTAAATGTAAAAGAAATGGATTCTAGGTTAAGAATGGTGCTTCTTGAAGAGTGCCTCGGGTCCTCTATTTAAAGGATGATTTTGGGGCCTCCGCTGAGCGGTAAGGGTACACCGCTGAGCGGTGTTAGGTCAAGTGGTGAGGCGGCTGCAGGTCTCTGGCAGTGACAGCTGGTGGCGGCCACAAGTGGTGGTTTCGCTCAGCGGTTGGGGCACACTGCTGAGCGGTGTCAGAGCAGGACGGCGGTCATGATGGCTGCAAGCTGTCAGGGCGGCTGCAGAATTTTTGCAAGGCGGCGCCAGCCTGTTGGCGGCTACAAGTGGATTAGTGGACACGATCGCTCAGCAGGTTGGTGTTACCGCTGAGCGATATAACTTTAGGCGCTGAGCGGCCTTATTGTACCGCTGAGCGGTTCCTTTCTCAGAACTTGTTTTTTTCCTTCTTCTGCCTCCTTTGCTCTTTGCTTCATTCTTTGTGGGATTGTCCTTAATTAATATGCTTGCATCCGTTTATAGATTACATTAGAAATCTACAAAAGTGGGGAATTTCGTCAGATAATATATTAAAACCTAAGTAAACAAGTGCCATTTTACTGATTGAATCTGTGAAAATATGACACTTATCAGTTTATGAGGAAGGTCTACTGTAGACTGTATAACTTTCATTGATTAGGTATAAAATGGTGGTGTATATACAAGTGTATCTAATATTGGTGTACATGGAGCATTTTCGTAAATATATATCATTTTTGTGCATAACATTAATTTACATAAGGTTTGAGCCTATAATATAACATCATACAATTTAGGAAATAGTAGTAACAGAGTTGAACAACTATGTAGTGGGGTAAGAAGCCATCATTGCTATGCCACACAAGCCCTCTTTAGCATCAACGTCCCTCTGCATCCTAATGTATCCTTGTTCACCCCACTCTGTTCCCCATGAATTCTTCACCAACCAATATTTAGTTCCATCATCACTCACTCCATAACCCACAGCAGTGACACCATGATCTAAGCTAGTGCCACAAGCCCCAGTGAAGACACCGCTTGAATAGAATTGGAAATCTGATCCACTAGCATCAATGGCAACAGAAACTGGTTGGTTGGCAACAGCATTGAGCAGTGCACTCTCACTGTTGGCAGGGACATCCTCGTACCCCTTGATGTTTACTGCATGGTTGGCTTCTCCTTTTGCATTGCATGTTCCATCAACTCCCTTGTATGGATAATTGGCTTCTGTGGTGAGACCTTTGTTTTGGATCATGAATTTGAAGGCGTCATCCATTAAGCCCCCTTCACAACCTTGGTCTGTGCCCTTTGTGTCACAATCAACAAGCTCTTGTTCTGATAGAGAGATCAATTTGCCAGTGGTCAGCTTGGTGATTCCTTCTGTTGCAGCCACAGCTGAAAACGCCCAACAACATCCTAAATGCAATAACACACACATCAAAATTTGTGAGAAAAGACTCACAACATACTATATTTAAAAGAACAATTATATTCGGTACAACAAAGTTGCACGTATTATGACGGGGTGACAGAAGCAACGAATAAATTTGGATACTATTATATTTATTTTAAATTGATTTATCTGTTAGAACATTATTTATTAAGATATCTATGTTATCTGATAAGTTTATCTTTATGTTATTTTTAGCCTATATATAAGCATATCATCTTTACACTTTATGAGCACATTCTAAATAATATAATCCTTATTTTCTTGATTTCTTTCTCGCCTAGTGTTCCCTAATCCCCCTCTACTCACGATGTTTAACAATTTCTAAAGACACTAGTAATGAGTTTTAAAGAATAAAAAAAAAATGAAGCACATACCACATTGGCCTTGGTCCTTAATGGGTGTGACAACACCTTTCTGTCTCCAATCTACTGAGGCTGGCATTGCAGTCATATTTCCATATTTAAATGTGGGTGTCTTTGTTATAGTGGAGCACATGTGACCCTTGAACCTATTTCTGACCTTGAATTCCTCATTTGTGAGATCAGCAAATTGGTTGATGCCTAACTTGTAAGGCTTGTTCCCTGCATTGTTGGAGGCTTCTATGAGTTGCACATTTTGCTTGAATATTTGGTACCTCAATTCCTTCTCATAAGAGTCAATGTAGGCCTTTCCATGTTGGGTCATCCATTGCTCATGCCTCTCATACATTGAGGCATCTTCAAGGGTACGAGCATTGGCCTCTAAAGCCCACAATCCTAAAAGGAGAAGCAAAGCCAGTGTGGCACATTGGAATATATTTTTGGAAGCCATAGTAATTATGATAAGAAAATTAAACTTATAATTGGAGAAATGCTTGTAGATATGTTGGTCCCTAAGCCCACCTAAGGTCTATTTATATACATAATTATGGTTGTTACATTGTGGTCTTAAAATTGCATGCTCATTAACGTGCCTTATAGAATTGCATGAATAAGACCCTAATGTAAGGCTTTAATAAATGTATTGACAAATTAGATTTCAAAACTACACCTGCGTATGGGAATCAACCATTGCTCACGAAAAGGAAGGTTTAGGAAATATCATTTATACTTATACAAAATGCTGAGGAAAATTATTTCAACATAAATATGGGTTCAGTAAGATTAATTAGAGGTATTTCAATTGTGACAAACAAACAAATAAATATTGGAGTAATAATCAATTTGATACTAACGTTTTTATTTTAACATTAATTTAGTTGTAACATTTTAAAAATTAACATCAATTTGATTTAAATTATCAAATTTTACAAATTTCATTCACATAAGGGTCAAACTAAATTGAAGTCAATTTTAAAATGTTAGAACTAAATTAATTTAAAAACTTTTTAGAACTAGGTTGATGTCAAAATAAAAATGTTATGATTAAATTGATATTAAAAAAAATTAAGATCAAGTTGATTAAATAAAAGTACTAGGATGAAATTAGATATTTACCGTAAAAATTATGACAAAAAATTCGCCCTTTTTTTATGGCTTTATACAGACAGTACTTGACACACAATGGGACAGATTAGTAGTCGATTAGTTTAAAGAACTATAACACGATAAGGATAAAAAGTTTAACTTCAAAAGATAAGGGATAAGACAACAGTCACGTTAGATATGCAAGTAGTGACATAGAAAAAGTAATGATTTACTTAATGACGGTTTAAATAGATAAACTTTTGAATACATACAAGCGAAGGAGATAAAAAACCGACTTTGCTTTATGGGTGAGTGAGGAATAAAAAATGAATTTGTTTTTTTTTTTTACGTGGTCCCATTGTAATAGCCTATAAACTGAGGTAAGATAATGAGATACGGATCAAATGATTTATTTTATCTTAACCTTTGAGATAAAGATCCATTGAACACACGTTCTATTGACTCAATATTAAGAGCGATTTATTGACTCAATACTACGAGAAATGTCACTTGAATTACTAGCTCGTAAAAAAATAAGAATAAAAATAACTTTATTTATATAAGCTTAAGCTCAAATTAAACTTGTACTGCTAAAAAATAAAATAGTTGAAAATTATATTAATATCTCCTAAAATTTAGCAAAATTACATTAACATTCCCTCTATTTTGATAAATTATACCCGCATCCTCAAATAAACACAAACTTTCCTTAATATTAAGACTATCAAAATGGGTCATGTCTAATTGACTCGTTTACTTATGTTAAAATGATGGATTATACATTAAAAAAAAAAAAGCAACTTATGAAAATTTGAATCAAAATCGGCTCAACCCATTTAGCCTGCGTGTTAAACGAGCCAATGAGTTAATTAACAGGTGGTCCATTTACCTGCTTTTTGAAACAATCCATTATTTAAAACTGGACTCAACTCCAGACTAAAAACAAAAACACTTACCGAATCCAAATGCGGTATGGCCATTAGACTAAAAATTTTAAATGTCATCCAAACATTCTTTCTACTCTTCGGGGGTTGTGTTGAAATTTAGAACTTTAGTCTATGTTAAATTTTCTTTTTCCTTTTTCTTTCTTCTTATTATGGCATTATGTAATAAACTTGTTGCACTGAAATCTAAATGTCGCTGCTCCCTCAACGTCTGTGTTCCTTGCTATATGTCATCGATCTTGGAGTTTTTGTTTTATCATTCAAAATCATGAAGTTAGGATATAGAGTTTAAGTAGTTTTGAATGACATTTAAATAGTTTTTGACCATTTTGAACAATATTTAAATAGTTTATACAATATTTACATAGTTATTTTTTTTAAGAGAAAATTCAAAAGTGTGAATTTTTTTTAAAGAAAAATAGGTTGGCCTGTTTAGGCCCACAAACCAACAATAGACGAATTCAGTTTGCATATATGGCATAAAATTTGCTAATCCGTTTAATTCATGGGTCAAAATAGGTTAGACTTAAATGAGATGAGCCAAAATAGGTTCAATCGACCCGTTTGATAGCTTTAATTATAATAGAGTTAGACAATATTTGTTATTAAGGGCGATTTTTTTTTCATTACCTCGCACACACGTTCATGTTTAGCCTGTTGCAAAATATAGTTGAATAATAGTATTTTAGCAAACTAAGCAAGGGTAAAATTGAAAACAAAAAATTGACTTAAGGTTGTTGTTGGTGTATATGGTCTCAACTGAGTGTAGCATTAAATGAATCAAATGTTGCTTACAAAGTAAGTTGGGCCTAATAGTAAAAAAAAAAAAAAAAACCTAAATTAGTCGCCTAATAACATGTTCCCAACGATCATTTAGGCTTACACATGCGCGCATGACACGGCACGGTAGGGCAACGCTTGTGCAAGTGTTTGACAATGCCCAAATTCATGTATAAAAACATTTTATAAAACAAATTTCAAGTAACGTAAGATTTTGACTTTCACCACAACATTACAAGTTTAAAACATTCTCAAAGATTTATATATCACAACACTACTACCTTCGCAACTCCTTCTAACCCTCAAGTGATAACGTCATTTGATGAGAAAATGTATTTGTGTTAGTTTGGCAAGCGGCAATTTGCAAACACCTACCTGAAAGGTGGTGCTTATACGGTTCTAACTTGTAACACTCAAACGAAGAAGGCTCCTAGACGTAGGTTAGGTTAGGTTCTTTCTCATACGTCCCTTTAACTATCTCAAATCACACACATACCATTCGGTGGCGGATTCAAAACCATAAACTCCACCCCTATACTTAATACATGCGTGCACATAATGTCATGCCATGTGTGATTTTTTGTCTACCTATATATGCATATCAATTAGAAGATTCAGAAAAAGACAGGACCACAGTCACTGCGATTAGAATTCAGCATCCCTGTCAGTTTATCATTGTGGCGTAGAGAGTAATGGCATGTGTATTAGGAAAGTTCAATTCAACTACTTCATAGCTCGGTAGACCAAATATTAATTGCAAAATAATTTATTTCTATGACCAAAACTTTTAATGTGTATTTTTTTCTGTACAAAAATACAAGAAATATATTTCTGTGCTTTTATATCTAACAACACCTATGTGCTCTTCCTTTCAAAAGAAAATGAGCAAAAATAAATAATGTAGAAGAACGTATCCTCGAAAACAGATTGCATTCTCTATTGAGCCATGCACAATTAAATACTCTTGGTGCTTCTGCATTTCTGCTTCTCTGATCATACGATGTGAATGTTTTCAAGGGAAATTGACATTTGCCATGCAAAACGATTCGAACCGCGGCTCAGTTAGGTCTACCATTTCCTCTTCTGATGCGTGCCGGCCCTCGGATTTTGAAGCCAAGAGGCTCAAATTCTCCCTATACTCAGCTGAAACTGCATCAGCTTCTTTGTTTTTGTTCCCAACCCAAAGACTCTGACCAATATCTGGTTGCAATGAACTAGATTGAGCTTTCCTTTGCTTTTCTGCTTCCTCCGGTTCCTTTACATGTCAAGAAAGCAAAAAAGGGTCACCATAAGGTCAATTTTTCATGTTGTGGGAGAAGAATGATCTATGATTGTATTTTAGCCTATGTAACAATCAAACAACCAAAACATGCATCAAACCTCAAAATAAGAAAACCTAATTAAAATAGAAAACACTGCAACATAAATGGCCAAGCAAGTGCAACAAAAAGAAAACCACCAAGACTAAGCAATGCTCGGCTCATATAGGAAAAGAGCCTTGTTAGAACCTCTTAAGGGAAAAACCTAGTGGGACAGGAACACTGCATTTAATAACTGAAGACATCATAGTGAGCGTGTTCGTTCACCTGAAACAGGCTAGCCGGAATGTTTCTTCTCCTCCTAGATTTGCCTAGGGAAATACTTGAAAGAATTTGAACAACCTCGCTCATGGTTGGCCGAGTGTCGGGATCTAATAGCAAACACTCCTTTGCTAAGTATGCCATTATCTGCACCTCTTCTTCCGGGAAGTTTCCTTTCAATTGCGGATCGACCAACTCCGCTATCACTCGCCTACTATCCTGTAAGCGAGGGGCAGCCTAAAATACAAGTTTAGGCAAGGTTACGTCAAAACTTCGGCATCCATAATATTTCTTAGTTGAATTCATTAAGTAATATGCAACAAGTTCAGGGTACAGCAGGTAAAAAAATCAATAAACCAACCCGTAATTCAGGATTAAATGGAATATGAGGTACATTATAACAATGTAAAAGACACAAATAATTATAATCAAATACATATTAGGATTGTGAGTGTCTTATAAGAAAGATCCCACACGAAAAAACTGTGTAAAAGTAAGAGCACCAAGGTGAGCACATTAAAGATCTTTCTCATACGAACAGATGTAAACTCAGGTTAATGTTATGAGAATTATTTTAAATACCCATATAACAAGGCTTTCTTCTTTGCCAGTAGACTTATAGATAGGTTGACGACCACTGATAAGCTCTAGAAGAACCACCCCAAAACTGAAGACATCTGACTCGAGAGAGGCTCGCCCGACAATAGCGTATTCAGGTGCAAAATAGCCAAAAGTCCCCTGCATTCGAGCCGGAGAATTTGAACAGCTGGGAAGGTCATCGGTTCTCACATTTTTAGCCATACCGAGATCAGTTATCTGCAAGTTGTATGTATAAAAAGGATTAAAAAAGTATACCTTATGATTTAAGTGATAAGCACCACCTATGGTATAGCAGCTAACTCTTTCTTCAAGATACAAAAAAGTTCAGTGGATTTCTAAATTAACCTAGCGGCGGGAAAGTTGCAAGAGAATTTTCATTCAAATCACCATTATGTATATCATGTTATATTATCAAGAACAGACAATCATACTTTTGCTTGCCAATTTTCATCCAGAAGAATGTTTGTTGATTTGACGTCTCTATGAAGAATTTTTGGCGCAGCCGCTTCATGGAGATATTCCAAGCCCCTTGCTGCTCCTATCGCAATCATAACACGAGTAGACCAATCCATAGTTTTCCCTGGAACTCCATCTAAACAGTCCCTCAAATTCCCATTAGTCATGTACTCAAACACTAGTAACCTCTGAAAATGTTTTCCTTTCAATTCTGAGCAGTATCCAAGCAAAGGCACAAGATGACAATGATGAAGTCTAGATAATAGTTCAATCTGCACAAACAAAAAATCAATTACTATTATTGAAGCAATATAGAAGTTTTTAGGTCCAGACACTATGGAACATTATAACATTGCATGGCCTGCTTAAAGAATACTGATATTGAATGATTAGATAATAACCTCTTTGAAAAATGCCGAGTCTGCTTCTGGCCCTCCAGGATCTTTTAGCCGTTTAACTGCGACAATGCTACCATCTTTCAGCCGGCCACGGTACACGTAACTACTTCCACCTAGTCCAATTAGGTTGGACGTTAAAAAGTTTTCGGTGGCAACTTCTAGTTCGGCAAAAGAAAACTGAACAATATTTCCATGATAAGTTTCCCTTTGGCTCCCAAACAAGAAAGAGGCTTTCTGAAAGCATCCTACATTAAAAGGAAAAAAAAAATAATTAAGAACCTTTTAGTAATGGAAAATTAATAGAAGAACTTTGGAGTTCGCATACACAATCAGACAGATAAAAGAATACACTACAAGTAAGAACTTGGAAACAAGGAAAAGTAAATAAAAAATCGACTTACCTGTCATATGACTAACAGGAGAACTAATAGCATATTTTGTTTCTGTCACTGAAGAAGTCACTGTCCTATGGCTGATTAAGTTGGTAGTGCTACCGCTACTTGTTTCCTTATCCGATGAGAATATCTGTGATTGAATATGACATTTGTCCCTTCGGTAAACATAGCATACAACAGCGGTAAGAAACGCAATGGTTGTGCATACGACACATATCAGTAGAATAACTACAACAGTCTTGCTGGAGATGTGTTTCTTTGAACCTAGTGACAGGCTGTCAGTTCCTGCAAAGTACACAAAACATAAAAAATTTAGTTTCCAAGTACCTTGGTCTTGGTAAAAGCCATTGATTTTGTATAAAAAGGTACTAGGTTATGTCATCATCAGTATTTTTGTTTTAAATTTCCACAAGAGTCATACTCTAAAAGCAAAGCTTAGTATGTGTTCCGGACAAAATTTTAGGAAGGTCTATCTGTCAGGTATTGGACCAGACCGATTGGTCATTAGGTTAAGAAAACGCTAAGGTTTCTTAGTAGAAGAGTATTGAAGCTAAGCTTGGAACATGCCCTTTCATGTTAAGTCCTAGAACTTAGAAAGGAATTAGCTAATAGGTATAAGATGAATGGACAATTAGAGTTATAAAATTTTTAAGTGTACCGACTGGTAGTTTAAGAATGGCCAATCATAAATGTATTGACCAGGTATTAACAGCGCCAATCAAGCATTGATAACACTGCTCGGCCTTCAAAGAAAAGAAACAGTTACATCTAGAAAAGATTCCTGGACCTTGAGTCCAATCAGCCCAAAAGTATGTGTATAGACCGATCGGCCATATGAATGGGTGAGGGTCTGGTCCAGTATATAAATATGCATTTAGGTGTTGTGTACAATAACAACTGGTCTAGCATTAGCGCATCTAAATCAGCTTCAGGAAGCAACAATTAATCAAACTTTTGGGATGGAAATTCAGGATAAGAGAGAGAGTTAGAGGAAAAGATACCCCAGGTGCAGTTGCAGGCATTAAAGCAATGAGGACTATGACCATTTGCTGCCACTTGGGGAAACCCATTGGGATCACATGTGCATGTCCATATCAATGAACTCTCTTCAGAACCTAAATGCACGAAAAGCAAAGCAGTTACCGTGTAAGATCCAGGCTTTGATCAATGTCTCACCATTTCACCTAAAATGGAGAAAATCTATTGCATTCCTACCAGAACCATTTTGATTTGTAACAACAACATAAACACCTTAACATCTCAAAATATCTAAGAATGGTTGGAAAATAGTTCTGTTTGTCCTGTGTCAATGTCTGAACAAGTATTCTACAACAAAATATTTGGAGGAGCCAACTTGAAGCGGTACTTATAACCAATTTGGTTTTGTCACCCTACAGAGTATTCCGCCTTTGATAAATGTAAATTTGAAATTTATAATAACAGAACTTTTATGAACGCACATGAATTCTAGTTACCGGGCAACTTATGCAAAACTACATCCACCAAACATCAAAAAAGGCTAAGCTCGAGCTACATAATCAACTGAAGAAAATAACCAAAAAAAAGAAACAGAATATATATATATATATATATATATTGATTAGCATAAGGCTCCAGGTCTTCATCTTGCCAGTATACCTGAACGGCAATCACATGACTTAGAGCAATTAGCAATGGAGTAGCTCTGGTTCCCTTGCAAAGAACATCTACATTTCCACTTGTTTACGCCGGAGGAGTCAGAAGAAGGTTCATCTGCCAAGAAACAAGGGCAAGCAAATAAGAAAGGAGAAAAAGAGATTTTTCACACACTTGGATTCAAACAACGTCCGCTAGGTCTGCCACTAACAACAATTTGAAGTGCCAACTACAAAATGCACTATAAGTTGTGAAACTAACCGCAAAATGATTGCTGAATCCAGAGCAAGCTGAAAACAATGGCAAGAGCAACTTTGAGCTGCAGCTTCATTTATTCCAACCCATACACTGCAAGTAAAGGAAATGAAACCCATTTAGTCTTATATAAATCCTTTGGCAAGAAGAATATTCCTCGTGTTATGAAACAAGGCACATATCTTACAAGATTGCCAACACCAAAAATTTCATCACCAAATAAATAAATAAACCACAAGCCGGAACATGCAGCTACACTTTTTTTCCCCAATAATAACTACAATGTATTTAAGCATGTATGTACAGTATCTACATCTGAGTCGATCAAAAAATTGTCGCAATCCATAAAAGTTTATGCCCTATGTAAGCTATCCATACACACAAAAGTATATACACATAACCATCAAAAGAATAAACAATGGCAGCAACATGAAACCGAAGCAAGCAACAAATGAAACCAATCATGACTTGAGTTTCTTTACCCGAATCTACTTTGCGAATGCAGCTATTCTAATTGGGAAAAATAAAATAAAAAATGAAAGTAGCATCAATTGTTGAACCTGTATTAAGAAGAAGAAGAAGAAGAAGAAGCAGCAGCAGCTTGGTCTTCAAATATGCAGTATCCAACCATCATCTGTGGGAACAAAACAGGTGAAGTTAGCCACAATATAAACTAACTAACCATAGAAAATAAAAGCCAACTGCAACTCCATTTTTGCAGTATCTATCTGTCCTATGATACAGCAAGGAAAAATGAATGCCAATCATTTCACACTTTAATAAGGTAAAATAGGTTGGTCAACAAACATCAGATTCAAGGCCATCCACCCTCATTACCAAGTACTGAAAAAAAAAAAGAAAAAAAGAAGAAAAAAAGAAAGAAAGAAAAAAAAGGAAAAAGAGGAAATTGGAGTAAAGAGTATGCATTGAAAGCTTGAACATTTAGTAGACTAGCTACTATAGTAGCTAATAGAAGGGGGGTTTGGAAAAGAAGCACTTAAGTAAGAGTGGAAAACAAGGACACACAAAATTAATTAGTCGACAACTGATTACACATAAACCATTTCAACAATTGAAGGAGAGCACAAGCACCGACAATATTGTTTCATCAGGAAAATAAATACAGCGAGGAACTACCAAAAGTTGCACATCGCAGATGAGAATGAGAAGCTCTTGAGCAAGTTCCTTCGAAATTTTGCATCATCAGAACAAATGCATAGTTGCATACTATTAGGAGTGTCAAACAGGAAAGTCAAAGCAGCCAAAAAAAAAATACCACCCTCAAATTATAGTATAGGCTATATTTCCTTGTTTTGGAAAGAACTAGATCACAAATCAAAGGTTATGATATAAAAAAAAGGAATTAAAAATTGGAGGAGTTATTAATGGGGAGGCCATATCCACCAAAATCAAGATTTTATTATGGAGAATTAAAGAAAGAGGGGAAGTGAACAGGACAAATGGAAGCAGATAATGAGGATATTCCATTAAAAGACAACACAGAATTAGAAAACATATGAAATGAAAGCTTAAAAATGTAACCATCTTAAGTCTTACAACACTTACCTCCCTGAAAGTAACCCTTTGCTAACTGAAAGCAACCCTTCAACCTCTCCCTTAATAAACCTATCCAAAATAAACCAGCTCATACTTTTTTTTCCCTCTCATTTCCTATGTAGAAACTGAGGTACAAGATTGCTGAATAATTGAGTTATAACAGAAACTGTTTTCCTTCTTTTGGAATAAGTAAAAAAGTTAGGGACAATTATTTATCTTTCAGGGCAATGTCATAATATTTTGAGTTTTGCTAACAAATGTTTTTAAGACACTTATTAAAGTATCTATAAAAAATAAATTTGCATTGAAAAAATAAAAATGTTGGGGGTTCATTGCATTTTAAAAGTATTAGAAACCTCAAATCATTCTATTTTAGACTTTTTAACAAATGTTCTTAGAGCACGTATTAACTTAACCCTAATCTTTAATAAAAATCATGATGATTATTTGGTGAAATCAAGTAATATGACTCACTTATTCATACTATGTCATGAAATTTTGAAAATTAAATTACGTTAAAGTTTCTAACACTAGCAATTTTCTATTTTTTTAGCTAAATAGTAACGAACTATTAGATTAAGCTTATTGATTCGAGTCTTGATCCTTAATTGTGTAAAAACTCAAAAGAGACAGCTTTCTCATTCAAGAAGTCCTGCTCGGACAAGATTGCATCCCATACTAGGATAAATGTGATATAGACAAAAAAAAAAGGATTAGGTTTTTTTCTATATGAAAAAAGGATAAGTTTGTTTCAACTTTCAAGCATCAAATTTTACTTGCTTCAAAAGAATAGAATAGACTATGGTATAGATATCCTATGTACCACAAAAGAAGAGAAAAATGTGAATAGCTAACGGCTAAAAATATTAAGTTTTGCTTTGTCAATTGTCATTTATTCAATGGGAAGATTGGGAGGGACAAGAATTAAAGGAAATATAGTCAGTGGTAGATTTTAATAACGGCTATATACAAATACTAGTATATGACTTTTTTTTTACTTAGCTTGAAAGACGTGGGTATGGTTTCTTAGTAGCCCGTAAAAGAAGGATTTTGAATGCAGAGAGTTGTGTTTTCATTTAAAGTGCGGGCCCCGGTCGACCCGCTTAGTTGTCGGCAATGTTATTATTTTTGGGGCCCACTCGTGATTGAGAGCGTCACCACAATTATTTAAGTATAAATCTCCCAATTAGCATTCCCCAAGATGGATTAGTCAGAGAGAGACAATCATAATCAGCATTCAATCTGAAATCGTTAGACAACTCTTTCTTTTTCTTTTCCTTTGACCAATGCATCTTTTCATACCACAAATCTAAAATTAAAGCTCTTACTCAATTTCTATTTGACATCTAATTACATTTTTTTGAAAAAAGATATTTAGCTAATTACATCATTCATGTCTTTTATGGCATGGATTCAAATTTTGATCCAGTCATATGTTATTTTATTTTATTGCACGACTTTTTTAGATAATAAAAGTGAAACTTAACCAATTTTAAGTCATATACAAAATTGAATGTCAGTGTAAACTGTGCATAACGTTTAAGCTTAAGATACAAAGTATTACCTTCTTTTAATATAATATTAGATGTCACTTTTGACACATGCCAAAAAATTAATTAATTTGTTCATACTCAAATAAAATATTACATATTTAGATTAAATTACCTTTCAACAATTGTTATGGAAAAAAAATGTAGTGTAATTAATATAATAATAAAGAGCTCATACCAAATATGGGTATAATTAGAAAGACAATAATTATTACTTTAGTATTTTAATCAAATGAAAATTAATTTTGAACATAATTTTGAGTAAAAGGTGACGTATAAGAATAGACTGATATAGTAGTATAATCATTTTTTCAAATTTTGATTTTCATTCCCTAATAACATGGTATATTTAGGCTTGGCAATTTTACGCACACCTACAGATATCCGTGGGTAATATCTGCAACGGGACGAATATGGAGATAAGCATTTTTCACACATGTAATGGGGATGAATTTTTTTAATATCTATTTGTTAAACGAGATGGAGGTTGGGGTTATTTTCTCATATTTATGGATACTCGATATATAAAATATTTAAATTATTCCTAATTAAATAAACAAAAGTTTTTTATAACCTTAACTAAATCTGTAAGAGTATAAGAATATGGACTTTATATTAATAAAGTAACTAACGTCACAAAATCCATTTTTTAAAAATTTTCATTAGGTCTTATTTATCACAATATATTCTAATGAATTTCACAATCATTTAGTTAAAGTTTATAGATGAAAATTTAATAATTTAATTTTTTATTTATATATTAAATCCATCAATTTTAAATTAGAAAATAATTTTCCTCGTAAGAAAATCACAAATTACTTTTTTCATAATTTTTTAAAATTTGTAATGAAGTATTGAATACCTATGGATATCCATAGATACTCATATATATGCAAAACAAACTATAAACAAGTCTCAATCATAGATATTAAAATCGGTCCAGTGATCAACCCAATTACCTTATTGAGTAACTGAGTGTTGAATCGGATTTTAATTAATAAATATAAAAAAAATATAATTTAATTACATTAAATAAAAAAATATATATAATTTAATGCAACAAAATATACAACAATGTGTTTAGCTTAATGACAAACCATAAATTATGCAAATAGGTGGACTGATTTTGATTCTACCAAACTAACATTTTAAAAAAATATTTAAGATTTTTTCCTTGGGGATGGGAGACAATATCCAACCCCAACCCCATTGTCATTGGTATGTATATTTATTAATAATTGCCCTCAAGATCTTATTATGGAGAGCATAAAGCAAATCAATTACAATGTAGTCACATCATTTGTTGGTCAAGAGGTAATATTTTAAATGACATCTCTTTTAATTTTATATAAAAATAAATAAATAAATAAACTAAACAAGTCATATTCTATTCTTATTAAAAGATATTAACGGGTCTGTTAGTAAAATATAGGTGTACCTTTCCTGGAAAAAAGAAAAGAAAAGAAATCAAGTCATTTATTGTTATGTTAATCATGCCAAACACAACCACTCAACCATTTCAAAGAAAAAAAGGAAAAGGGTACTTGGTGGGGAATGGGAATGAGAGTGGAATACCAAACAAGAAACAAAATGCCACAATGTTTTGGTACCAACTACCATAACAACAATGCCACCTGTTTTTTTTTTTACTTTGGAAAACTAGGGGTAAAAAAAAGGAGCTGCTTAGCATACCTCAAACGAAGGAATCTTGCGTTGTGTTTGGATGACAAGAAGAAGAAGAAGAAATTGCTTTTTAGATCTGTGCTAGCTCGAACGTGCATTCATCACAAAACGCAAATGGAAGATGTTGTGACTGGTGAGTGAAATCAGGCACCAAATTGAGAATGATAAAAGAGGTTGAAGAAGATGATGAAGTGACAAAGGAGAGAGAGAGAGAGAGAGAGAGAGAGAGAGAGAGCTAAAAGAGATGCAGTAAGCGACAGTGATAAGGTGGCAGAGCCTGCGTACTTTGTTATACACGTGGTCCTACGTTAGACCAAAAACATGCAAATAAATAAATTATCAAATAATAAAATGAAAAGAAAAATATTATTTGTAAGAACATTTTTAAGTATCAATAACAGCGTGTTTAGTTTTTAAGTTGAACACGCATAATTAATTCTAAAATTTTAAAAGATATTGATTTGTAGTGTTTTCACTTAAAAATTATATATGCTATTAGTAAAAATAGACCTTAAATTCGAACTAGCAGTGGATCTCAATGTACCGACACTTGATCCGTTAGAGTAATGGTAGGAAGCTTTCGTTTTTAACTTGTAATCTCGAATTCAAGTTCAATAAACTAAGTAAATATGATATAATTGAGACTAGAAATAGATAAATCTCAAATTTTGTCTCAATTAATATCCAAAAGAACTTAATTATATTATGGAAAACGAAAAAAAAAAAAAAGATAAAAGATAAATAACACTATTCAAAGAAAAGGGCCTATGTAGCCAAAAGAAAACGGGTCTGGGCATCACGTGACTGGAGAAGAAGGCACGCACAACAAGGCATCATCCTATTTATCTATAAAGTGTGAGATTGGTTTAACTTTTTTGAAGAAATTAAATTAGGCAGAATTAAATTTAAAGAATTATTTGTAGAGGAATTAAATTTGAAAAAATTAATTTGTGTTTAGTTTAAAAAATTTTAAAATAAGTTTGAGAGAACTATTTTTATTTAGGTGAGATAAGATAAAATAAAAATACTTTTGAAAATAAAATTATCAACAATGACATAACATAGTTTTAAAGTAAATTAATATAGTGTGAGTGAGAGAGAGTGTTTTATTTAGGTTAGAATTGTAATTTTCTTGATTCAGTTTCAAAAGTAAAATTGAAAAGTAAATTTTAGTTTTAATTGGCAAATTCAAGTTTTGTAAACTAAAACAAAAGTCAAACAAGATAAGTACTGTTTAAACTTATTTTCAGTTCACCAAATTTAAGTTGGGAGCACTCAAACTAATAACTAAATAAGCATGCAATCCCTTCGATTCAAGGTTGCAACCTAAGATATGAATTATGAAGATTTGGAGTAAGGATTCTTTATTTTAGATAGTAAAATCAATGTTTTGATCATTAGTTCATTAAAATAAATAGTGAGACAAAGTAAGATTTTTATTTTATAGGATATTTTCTCAAAGATTTAAATTCTTTACTTTTCTTTCATGGCCCACTTAACATGGTTAAAACACATTCGACACTGGAGTGAGCAGAACTTAATAAAAATGCAGTACAAGATGTACAATGGAATAGTGTTCACCGTATAGCTAACGTACACATATGTATGACGTATATTAAGATAGACGTGTGAACAAATATTTCTAAAGAAATGAACAAACATTGTAAAGTTGATACACAATATTTTACATATGGAAGTAAAATAAAAAGGGGTTCGTGCAACATTGACTTAAGAAAAGTAATGTTGCACTCTCTCTTCTACTTTCCCATTCACACTCTAAAATACATATATTCATGCTCTCTCATAAACAAACATTACAAAATAGATGAGCAAACATTATAAAACAAATAAACAAACATTATTGAACACATAATAAATTGTCAAACTCTATCTATAGCTCTCCCGCCCACTCTTTCATAAACAAACATTACACTACAAGTAAATATATATGTAATATTCGAAAATAAACATTACAAAATTCATAAACAAATATAACAACACACATAATCAAATATTACGGCACACAAAAAATGAAGAATTAACCAAACATTATATCATACATACACAAACATTACACCATACAGACTATTACATCACAAAGAAACGAACATTATAACACTAAAAAAATGAACATTACAAGACACAAAAACAAATATTCTACCACATAGAAATGAAGAAATAAACAAACATTGCAACACACATGAAAAAACACTACAACGCACATGAACAAACATTGCACCACTCCGAAAAATTACAAAACATAGCGAATAACTTATATCAAAGAAGAATGTCATTGTTTATGCTCTTCATAACGTTTTAAGAAAAAAAATGAATACATAAAAAAAAAAAGAAAAAATGAGAGGAAAAAAAAGAAAAGAGTAACAGAGAAGAAGAAAATATGCAAAATGAAAAATAAATGGAGGTTTTAAGTTTAAAAAATTGGAGAAAAACAAACGAATGGAGACTGTGAAAAATGAGAGAAAAAATGAAAAAGAAGAAGAATAAGAGAAGAAGAGCGTGAAAGTGAGAAAAAGTGGAGAAGAGAAGAAAGAAAAATTATATTTAATGTGATTAGATGCAATTATATACTATATATACTATACATCTACACACACAATGCATTTTTGGGCTTGAACTTTGTATTAAAAAATCTATTTTATAATCATACTTTTTATATATAAGCATAGTATAATCAATGTTTATTTGTTAAAAAAAATTGATGTTGAGAGCTTTACTCAAACAAATAATGAATTGATTGGATTCAATCAAATTGATTAAAGTTTAGTAAATATTAAATGCTAATAGTATAGAGAAAACTACATAGTAATGACTAATGAGTGCAAATTCATATATCTCAAGATGAGAAAAATATTACACATATATTTATTGAGTGATGCTATGTGTATACTAAAAATTTCACCAACGTACAGTCACCAAAGTATTTTATACATCTTGGACCCATTAATCTATTTTTCCCAAATTACTAACCCCTTAAATTCTAAACAAACCCCCAAAATCTCATATCCTCTCTTAAAATCTCAGATCATTTTCTAAATTATTAACCTCTCACATTCATTCTTCCTCCCCTAACCTTCCCAAACCCGATACCTTCCCAAACCCGAAGTTAATGAAATTTCTTTCTTCCTCTCCCAACATTCTGCACGCCGCCCTCAACCCGACCCAACGGTCTCGGGGTCGCTACTCCATCCACTTTTCAATGTCGCTACTCTGTCATCGTTCAACACCATGAGTCCATCTTCCAAGACCGTCATGGACCACTGCCATGCTGCCCTCGACGATGGCTCTCCGACCTTAAACACAAACCTCACACACTCTTCACGCTCCCTGACGTCATCCTCTCCAGCGGAACACTCTTCAACAGTAGTCACGAAGAACGGTTTTACTATAAAGTGTGGATGAGTTTGCTCATAAACGGTGTTTTAGTTTGTTTAAGACTCTCATTTCAATTTGTTCATGATGGATGTACAGGTTTGTTCAAATTGAGTTGAAGGGTTTGTTCATACAGGGTATTAGAGATTGTTCAATCTCAAAAAAATGTGTTTGTTCATATTGAGTTATAGTGTTTAATAAGAATGAACAAACTTGTTCATACAAAATGAATAAACTCATATAACTGTAGTGAACAAACCTATTTAACTATTGTGAACAAACTTACATAATAAGAATGAACACAAACCTACTTAACTGGAATGAACAAACTCCAATACAAATAATGAACAAACCTATTCATATAAAATGACTAAACCTAATTAACTGTATTGAACAAACCTACTTAACTAGAATGAACAAACCCCAATATACGAACTGAACAAACACTTATTACTAAACCGAAAAAACCTATTTAACTATGGTGAACAAACCTACTTAACTGGAATGAACAATTTCCCATACAAACAATAAACAAACATGTCCATATAAAATGAACAAACTCATTAAACAATAGTGAACAAACCTACTGTAATAAACAAACCTCAATACAAATAATGAACAAACCTGTCCAAATAAAATGAATAAACCCGTTTAACTATAGTGAACAAACCTACTTAACTAAAATGAACAAACCCTAATAGAAATAATGAACAAACCTATTCATATAAAATGAATAAACTCATTTAACTGTAGTGAACAAACCTACTTAACTAGAATAAACAAACCCATATACAAATAATGAACAAGCCTATCCATATTAAACGAACAAACCTAATTAATTGTATTGAACAAACCTACTTAATTGGAATGAACAAACCCCAATAGACGAACTGAACAAATACTTATTGCTAAAACGAACAAACTCATATAGCTATGGTGAACAAACCTACTTACTAAAAATGAACAAACCTTTCCACCAAAAATGAACAAACATATAAACAATAAGTGAACAAACCAATACACATATAATGAACAAACACTACTAACTTAACTGAACAAACTCTTATTACTAAAACGAACAAACCCATAAACACACAATGAACAAAACTACACAACTAGATTGACCAAATTCCAATTTCTAAACATAACAATCCCTTCCTCTCGTTAGATATGTATCTCTTATCGGAGTGTTTGTTTATACATTATATCATAGTTTGATATGTATCTCTTATCAGAGTGTTTGTTTATGCATTATATTATAGTTTGTTCATTGTCAGACAACCAGTTTGTTCATTGTTCATTGTTCAATGTATCAGTGCTTGATCAAACTCAATACGTGGGTTTGTTTAGAAACAATAGAGGACATGTTGGGTCCGCCATTCAACATGAGGAAAAGACGACGCGCGGGAGAAATGACGTGAACGTACATGAAGGAGGATGTGAATGTCGTTTGGGGGCGACAGTTGAAGGACGTAATGGAGGAGGAGAGCGGATTTGAGTGGTGTCATCAATGGCGGTGTAGCAGTGTACGTGTGGCGGCGTGCGTGAAAATAATTGAGGAAGTGAGGCTGCGTGAAAATAAAAAAGAGAGGGAAATTAAGAGGACGATTGGAGAGAGAAAAGAGAGAGATCGTGAGGAATTGGAAAGTGGAAGAAAAAATCAAAATATATTTAATAGAAAACAGAAATACAAATCCTTATACGTATAAAAGGTTTGTTGGCTGCATGGTGGCACTAAATTTAGTGTACACAGGGACTTTTTCATATTTATTTGTGTAAAGGAGACATTGTATATATGATGTTTACGTAGCATATCACTCTTTTGTAATGATAGACTACATTTGTGTAATGTTGAAATATATTTAACTTTTACTTTCTTTCTTTATAATTATATTATATACTTGGGTTAATATCCTCCTTGGACCTTAGACTTTTTACACCTGTCTTACTTGGTCTTTAAACTTTTAATAAATACACGTTAGTCTCTAAATTTTGCAACCGTTAGATTCGTTATTCCCTCCGTCCACCCAACATTTTCTCTCTCATCTTTCCTAGTCAATCTCAAAACAACATTGTTATGATGATTCAAAGATCAACCTAGCCAAAAAAGTCCCGACCCTCTTGAAAGTGTTGTTTAAGACAAGCGTCATCCACTTAGACTCCTATCGGGTAGAGGAGATCAACATGTGCGCAGCAGGGTACGAGGTGAACATTGCCCAAAAGTGGCTGGAGAAGCTTCCCCCAATGTCCTACAAGGAGGAGCCCAAACTTTTGCTCCGTCGTGGAGGAACCCATTTCGTGGTTGTCGTCAGTGGCATAAACGACTTTTACACCAAGCACGCTGTCATCATCACATTATCAAGAGGTTATAAAACAACACACACAATAAGAGAATCCTATTTTTAGGCAAGTTCTTTGTCTCAGACCGAGAATGAGCTTTGGTTTTTAGTTTTTCAATTATTTGAATCGATTTTTTTTTCTATTTATTTACTTGAATTTAGATTTAATTGTGATTTTCAAGTATCAAGTTTTGTGTGGTGCTCCAAGCATTTCTTATGAATGATATGAAGCTTGTGGAATCAATTTGTCTTGAATTTGTTATTGTATTTGTACGAGTTAGAGGCTAAAAAAATTATGAATGGTAAAAAGATGAAAAAAATACTAAATTGTAGTCATTTTGTAGACATTACTAGAATGTGGTGTTTTTTTTTTGTCCATAAATTGCCACCATTTGTGGCGATTTATTAAAAAAAAGTAAATAATAATAATAAAAATATATAAATTGTCGTCGTGGTGATTTACATATTTTTTTAAATTATTTTTATAATTTTTTATTATAAATTGTATATATATATATATATATTATTGTTATTTTAATAAATTACCATAATTTGTGGTGATTTATATATTTTTTTATTAATTATTTAATAAATTGTCACAAATTGTGGCAATTTATACAAAAAGACAACATTTTGACAATTTAAATAGACAGAATCACAATTTAGAATTTATACTTAGTTATTATTACAATCAAGTGAATTTTTCAATCTAGTAAATGTGCAATATGGTGGTATTAGGGTTTAGAGAGGTGCAAACAAGCTATACAAAATTACAATCTCTAGAAGATTAGATAGTCTTACTTCAAGTTATACTAAATTAGTGTATTCATTCATGTAAATCTCCCAGTGGCATAGCAAGTGAGCATGCAGTTGGGATGGTTGCTTTGTTTGATAATGAGAAGGTATTCTTCTCAATTAAGTGTTTGGCATGTTGTGAATAATAACATTGATTATTAAGTGTTTGATGTATTGCTTCTTTAAATAGATGGTGATTTTAAAAAAAACAATGGTTATTCAGATACTGATTATTATTCCAATTGAAAAAGGTTGTAAATTAATTGATACAGTTAGTATTTTGCATGCTTTCTGTCCAATTGTATGTTTAGAATCAACAAGTCTTGATGTGATACTTTACTGGGTATTTAGAATAGTTAGCTGTGAAGCCAAACATATGGCCTTCAGTAAGCAGAAGGTGAGTTCATTCTAGTGTTGTGCATGAATTGAATATTAGTCTATTCTAATTAGAACCTGGTATTGTTTTGACGATTTAGCACATTCAGTTCATACATTGTTAATGGCACTACTTTTCCCTTGAATTTCAAGATTTCTAATGTGCTTAGTTTGAATCAACAAACAAATATCCATAAATGGTGGTTGTATTTTTCTTCATCATTTTTCGCAAAGCCAAAATTGAACTTTATTAGCACAAGTGGAATTGTTCTTTTGGTTTTTTGTCCGGTGTGCTTATAGCCTGTGGTTAGTGTTCCTCTCAGATTTGGGGTTCGTTGGCTTTAGTTTTAATTTCTAAGTGGCTGGTGCGTTTTGTGGGTGCAAAGTGGGCTTTGCATCTTGTGTTTAATTTTTCTTTTGAGGTATGAGTGATGATGGTGGTGGAGGTGGGAATGAGGGAGTGGTGGGGTGGTGGGCTCAAGGTCGAGAAAGTGGTAGTTGTAGGAGTATAAGGACTAAGTAGTCCCTAGGCATTTTGGGGGCAAAGTAGGAGAGAAGAGAGAGAAAAGATTGTTAATGGATACATCAACCGTCATTAAAAGTCTTGTAGACGAAGGGATTAACTAGTCAAATGTTTGCTGACTAGCTGTAATCATGAGATTGAAATGATTCCAAAACCCTAGCACCAACTATAGTGAACAGATTTTGAAATGTCCAAAATGAGTGCAAATCAAATCATCCACTAGTCTGATCTTAAATGATGATGAAAGTGGTGGGATAAAAAAGGCGAAAAAATATTGGGAGAAAAAGAAAGAAATGAAAAGAACTATATTAGTTTTATGTAGTTACGGTCCTATGGAGAATGACTGAATGAAAAAGCTAAGTCCTAACTGTTGCCAGAATTTTGTTGAATAAAATTCAGAATAATCTGCCACAAAATGAAGGCAAGCTTTTCTGAGTATTTTATCTGTATGAGTCAAATGACCCTATAATATCCTATCATAAATCATGTCTAATGCCATATAATGCAAACAAAAAGAATCACCTAAATCAGCAGATCCACCCGGAAGAAAACTGAAGAAACATCAAGTCAAAAGAGAAAGAAAAGAAAAGAAAAAACGCTAAAGAAAGATATGAAAAGAGTCAGAATAATAATATATATTATATTATATACGTATATATAAGATTAAAGGGAATAAATTTCACCAACATAATTCAACTTAAAAACCAATAAATAATGTACATCACCACTCAGAATCACACTTAAAAATATACCCCCATATGTCCCTTTTTTCACCATTCTCTTCATAAACAAACCCCTCCATTATCCCCCCCCCCTCCAATGCATTTACAGTTTTGTTCTGGCAAAATCAGGAAATTTTTATGCACCTGAAACTCCTTCCTTTCCATTTATACCCCCCACAAAACCACAAAGGCAAAAAAATAATAATAATAATAACAGAAGAGTTAAAAGAAGATAAGAAAGAAAATTTAAAAAGTCTCCCCCAGAAAGTTTATGTATAGAGCTGAGAGAGTAGAAAACACGGTATTTTTTTTCCTTCCATTATTAATGGCCTCTCTGCCTCTCAGGAAATGATTTAGCAGGCCTCAGGACGCGTCGATGTTGTGGCGCGCCCAAAATCATAGTCTGCGAGCGCGTCACCATGTCGACCATAGAAGGGGTTTGGTATGCTTGCAATAGGCTGCTGCTGTCTGTGGAATCACCTCGCACGGTTGCCCTTTGCCAAGAATGTGAGCTCAATCCTGACAGGACATAAGCCCGCCCAGACTGCTCGTAGATGCGCTGGCTTGCCATCCTGTCCTGCATCTCCTTTAGCTCGGCGGAAAGGGCGACGCATAACCGATCCCCAGCTTTGGCAGAAACAGTTTCAGACAATGCCTTGTGACAGCTCTCCAGGACAGAAACTGCAGCAGACAGATTGCCGCGTTCGGCTGCAACTCTGGCCTCAGCTATTGCCTCGGCTGCTCGTAGCCTGTTTCGCTGTCTGTCTACTTCTACCGACACAACTAGTTCTCTGCCTATGTCAGCTCTCTGAATCTTCACCTCGCTGGTTTCTTCCAAAGCCACCATTTCTTTTGTGACCGGGTCTCGGTAGAGACTTTTAACATTCAACAACGACATCTCGTCGCTTGACATGTCAACTGGAACATTGACTGTCACCAAGAAGTCTCTTTCTTCTTCGGCATACAGATCTCCCACACTAATTGAAGCCTTTCTAGCATTCGCTGCCAAGATTGTTTGGTAACTTCCTGCTTTTACCGAACTAAGCTGCAGAAGAGGGTGAATGCATGCAACTTCAACTTGTAATTCCTGCACCATCACACTCAAGAGTCCTCCAATACACTGCGCAAATGCGTCCTGAATCACTTCCTCGGCTTCAATGAAGGAAAATGTGCCACCAGATATCTCTGAGATCAAATGCATTGAAGTAGCATCATGGTCAGCACCGAATCCAAAAGCATGCACCGGTATCTGCAATCCTGTGCCATTATTGCGATGAATGGAGTTAGGGACAAGCAACTGGTAATCGGTTGCAACATTCGGCCTGCTATTGACTGTGTATGTATCCTGGCCATCGGATAGTAACATGATGCTGCTAACTGGGTTCTTGCACCGACGCTCAACAAACACCTTGGCACCTTTCCTCAAGCCTTCAGCAATGTTTGTCCCACCATTAGCAGTCAAACAATTGACAGCCTGTAATGCCTGCTGCCGTCCAGTATCTGTCATCTGCCGAAGAGGGAAGATGCGGCGTGCTGTGGAGGAGAAGGCAATGACAGACAGACGGTCCGATGGACCCAGATTCTGTATGACAAAACCCATAGCTCGTTTTAGCAGCGCGAGCTTAGTGCCTCCCATGCTACCACTTACATCAATAACTGTAACAAGATCAACTGAAGCGCGAGAATTTTGAACTGGAGGAGGCAACTCGGTGTTGTTTCCACCAGTATTTTGTTTTCTACCTGCACGAGGAGCCTTGAGATGAATTAATACAGCAAAATTATCATGAGAGGCTGACTTTGGAACGGCTGAAACTTCAGGATATGTTTTGATCTCCATCATATTTATAATCTCATGACGATCAGCCTCGTCCTTATTGTCGGTAACTGAAGTTTGTTCATCAAGCGCTTCGTCGTCGTCAAAGATAGCCGGTTCAGGAACATGATAAAGTGATGAAATCTGCCGACCAGCATCTGCTTGCGGTGAAGGCATCCTCCTCAGGGCAGTTATCCAGGCATCGTCTCGTGCAATCACTTGGTTGATTCGAGACATCTCATGGGAGCCATTGGATGCTGGGCTCTGAAAAGGAATTTCTTTCCATTTTGCTCTGCAGACAGGGCAAATCTGGTTCCCGTGTTTTACATTAGAAGTGATGCAGTGGAAATGAAAAGAGTGAGAACATTCTGCAGTAAAAATGGCATGGCCCTGCCCCGGTTTCATCGAGTTCAGACATATTGCACAAGTCCCCTGCAGATAATTTGGAGGGAAAAAAAAAAAGTTCAGCAAAAGATGCAGATACAACAGTACACAAGATAGTGAACGCAATGAAGCAGATGCATTGTAGCAACAAACTTCCTTGTGCATCAGACTGAACAAGATTCAACAAAATTCATACCCTATAAGGCTCAAACAACGAGCGAGGAAAAGAAAAAAGAGCCATGTTACATCATCTGGAAACTACTGCAGAAGTATGAATTTGAAACAGTAAAACATTTATCCTCATTTGACATATCTGTCAAGACTTGATTGCCAAATTAAATACCAAAGGACGATACAACAACAACTAAGACTTGTCCCACAATGTGAGGTCGGCTACATGGATTAGATGAACCAATGGACTACAAAGAACAAAAATAAGTTCATAGAATAATGGATTTTAGACATTATTTATAGAAAACTTCCAAACCATTAAGTTCAAAAATATAAGACAATATGAGCTGCTACTACATTTATCTTTCCCCACTTTAGCTTAGATATGTTCAGTGGTTCCTTTTGTTAAGGATTGAAATCAGATAGGGTCGAAGGCCTCTGCCAGGTTCAATAATTCCTAACAAGGTACATCACACGTAGAAAAACACAGAAGGATTTTTCCATTAACATTGCTGCTAGTGTTGACGACCAAACACAATGTCAAAAACTTGTTATTATAAATAAAACTCGGAAAAAGGATAAAACAACTACTCCATCTCACTAGAATTGTTACTCCAAAGTGTGGGTAACTTGAGGAATTATGGATTTGTCTTTCCATTCAAACAACATCCAAGTTTTAAGACATCATCTATGGTTAAATTTCTGCATTTTGATATACAAGGATGCCACTCAATGCACCAAGCAGAAACATTTTTGAAAGCTTCTAAATTAGCAATAGATTCTGAAATCAACAACACTTCAAAAAAATGTATCAGAGCATTAAGGTCCTCCATACGCATTAAAACTTTTAAGTCTTTTGTGTTTTGAAGAACTCTAGGATGTCAATACAAACACCCTCCACCTTTTCCAATTATTTAAACTGTGAAAAATGGAAACCAACCAGTGAGAAGAAACAAAGAGAGAGAGAAGATTTGATCCATGAACAGAATGCTTTGATATATCTCAGCAGATAAAAAGATCATGAATTCCAAGATAACACCAGTGTTGTTTCTTTCCCGAGGAATCTGAAGTGGATCCTCACGAACAGGACTGATAATGCTATCATTAACAAAGCCTAATTTGTTTAGGAAAGAAGAGACATAGACATGGCTCGTGACCAAGAATGAATGATAATTGTGTTCAGTGAGTGGAGTGCTTACCATCATCTAACCAGGACTCTCACTCAGGTGGAGAAAGAATCAATTGTTTGGGCCAGCCACAACAACATTCGGCATTGTTGATCTTGAAGTTCAAGAAAGATCCTTCAAGAAGAAACCAAAGAGCATGGAAGTATTGGAACACACAACAGCAAGAATATTCTAGCGACACCATGCCAGAATTGGAAATCAACCGAAGAGAAGAAGCAACAAGAGAGAGAGAGAGGAGTAACACTCTGACATATTGAAATGAATCAGAATCGTTGAAAATGAATTTACGCTTGACTCAGCCTTATACTAACAGAAAAATTACCTCTGGTATAACTACGGTAACTATAACTAACACCAACTAACTAACTGAAAGAGAAAATTAGTGACTAAAATTTCCTCCCCAAGGAAATTTTATAATTTGCTGTGATATATAAATTAATTTTCAAGTTTAATTAATACTAAACTTGAAAATTCGAAATTAGACCCTACTTTGAAAGGTAACTCAACCAATATACCAAAAAAAGGTAACTCAACCAGTGGCAATATCTGGTCCCCAGTTCAAATCCCAGTGTCAATGAGGATTATGGATTAGAGGTTTTTAATATAAAGTTATTATTAATAATTAGTAATTAATCAAAACATGGAAAAAGTGGCTACATATGCCTTCATGTATGGAGACACCAATCCAACCACCATCTATACTAATATTTTTATTAGGTAATTATTTAAAAATAAATAAATAAAGCAAAGTTCATTGAACCTGTGAATCTGAACAATGCCTCAATAAAGTATTCATAGATAAATACTAGAGCATTAGCAAAGGTCACTATTACACTATAGTGTCAAACACAAACACTGCCCCATCCTTCTGTTTCTGTGCAGATGCAGGTCCACAACCAAGACCAGTGCAGTGCCTAAAAAGATGAAATATAATGCACAAAACCCATCTTTTACAACAGGGATGCAAAATTATATGCATAGTAAACCCAAAACTCGAGGATTCCAAGGCAAATCCAAAGCTTAATACAAGACAAAAATAAGGTCAACGATTTGGGTGGTCAAAGATTTTGAAGACATCAAGGGGTATAAACTATATACTATAACAGCAACACCATATGACTTTTAAATTAAAAAAAAAAAAAGGTGCAACTGTAATATTTGATAATTTCGATACATTATATTAATACAAACCAAAAAAAGGTGTCATCTATATAGATAAGAGAAGAAAGATCAAAGATGACTCATTCATTGCTCTATGATTTCTTCTCTTTTGAGTATTGATATATATTGATTAATTTATCTTAAAAAATTCCAACTTTTTTTTTTTTTTGTATGAAACTTGAGATTTCACAATCAACGGTTCAAGGGACATGTTGTGTGGGGATAACATGGTTTGCTACTTGTTCTACTCAAGAAATGTCAACTATCCCTAGGAGTGCTTTCCCTAACAAAGGACCGATGCGGCTCGAGCCAAATTAATTAAAGCAAGTTAACTAGAATCAAGTAAACTTCAAATAATGACGGATGAGGATCCTCCCATGTTCTCTACTAACACGAGCGTGTCATGTTATAACAAAGATAAAGACACCAAAACAAGATTGATAATTAACATAAATAACAGTCGAACCTACCATGATAAAAACTTGTCTTCTTCTATCTCATGACATGAACGTGAGAGAACTCAAACAGAGAAATTCTTAGATAAATACAAGTGTAACAAGTCACTTTGGGGCGCACACACCATAAAAGTACTAGAGACTTACCACTTTTACTGTGTGTCCCACTGACTCACTTTTATTGTGTATATGTTGAAAAATAATGTGTTAAACTTGTGTTCCAGCTAAGAATTTCTTGAACACGAGAGTATCACAATCCAATACTGATAGAGAAAACAAAGGCGTCCACTGAATTGAACAGTACACAGTAACAGACGAAATAGGAATGAACGGTCTCAAATGCAAAAGGAAAAAAAAAAAAAAAGCATTTATCTAATGGAGCCAAGTAACTGGTCCTTAAAAGGGTATGCATAGTACTCAACTTTATGCCCCTTCCCCACCCATAATAGAGTTGAAAACAACACAACCAAGAATAAAAACGTTCTCCGCAACAATAGTCAGAGAATGCGTCACACTCCACGATACCCCAAATTGACAGACAAAAACAAAAAAGCAAAAAAAAAAATTAGAGCTGAAATTGACGTCTACTTAGTCATATCATGTCACTAATTGATAGCAATAATACTAATTGCAACCTTAAGCTCTTGTTAATTCTCTCCTTATAGTACCAATTAAAATTTAAAACTATACATACATAAATGGAAAAATGAAAAAGAGGATGCAATGAACATAAACAGTGAAAAGCTTCTAACCAGAATCTACCATGGAGATTCAGCTTCTAAGCATAACCAAAAAAGAGTGAATTTTGAAAACCAGAAAGAAAAAAAAGAAGATAAAAACTGAAACTTTATAAGCTGAACATGTGCAGAGGCTAAAAGGGTGTTGCAAAATGCGAACCTTAGGTGATTTGGGACCGGATTTGGGTAACCGGAGACCAGAGGAAGAAGGTGTTGGGGTGGTTGAGTGGTAGCCGGAGAAGCTGCCGCCGGCTGGCGAGGTGACGTCGGAAAACCTGGGGGCGGCGACGGAGGAGTTGAGGGAGGAATCATCGAAAGCAGCTCTAGGAATGTGAACACAAGTGTTAAACCCAAGAGCTAGCTTCACTTTTCTCCACTTGCTTCCCATTTTTCCTTCTTTTTTATATTTTCTTCGTTTTTGTTTTTTCAACGAAAAGGGTTGACAAAACTAGATCTTCAAGGAGTGACCCAAATTAGTGTGTGTGGAAAAGATTCCAACTTTGTTGTGCCGGTGAAGGAACATGCTACAATTTGACATGGGTCAGAAAGAGGGGTGAAGATAGGAATAGGAGCAGAAGAAATGGTTGCTCTGAATGAAAGAGGGGAGAGAGAGAGAGAGAGCGCCCGGGGGGGGAAGAGAAAAAAAGTTTGGGTTTTTGTTATAACGTTTTTGGTGTTTAATGGGGATTGAATTGAAAGGCGCTGAGTTGAGTTGAGTTGAGTTGAGTCGAGTCGAGTCGAGGTGAGGTGAGAGATGATGATGAGTGGTGTGGTATGCTGTGGTGTGGTCAGAGGTAAGAGAGGCAAGTAGCAGCAGCTTTTATTTCTTTGCTTTTTGCTGATATGGAAATTGAATAAGAAGAAATGACTTTCAATTTTAATTGAAATAAGATTTAAACTTAGATTATATTAGTTAGAATAACATTTAAATGTTAAAGGGGATTTTAACTTATATATGGGTTGAGAAAGTAAATAATATAATAATATGAATTAATTTTATTTTTTTTACATTTGTATGGTTTTGATATCAAAATTGTCACTCCCTTAATAATTTTAAATTTTATTTTTAATTTATAAAAATGCACGAAAAGATAATGATAGGTGATACGATGTTGATAGATACAAAAATTGCTACTAACAATAACTATTTTTGTACTTATCAGCATCATATTATCTGTTGTTATTATCAACTTGTAATTTTTTGTGCTTTTTATATTAAAAAAAACTTGAAATCACCCGGGGAATGACCATTTAAATACCAAAACTATATAAATGTAAAAAAAAAATAAAAAATCACCCACACTAAATTTCTTTTCAAGTCACCGTAGAAAAAAAAACTTTCCGTTAAAAGCTCTTAGTAACTTGACTTGCAAATATTTTGGTTGTATTTAATTGAGGGAAATGATTAGGTCTGGGAGTATTAAGTTGGACTATAGTATTTATTTCTTAAAAAAGTGGTTAAAAGAATTTTAGAGTTTAATTGTTGTATATTTTATCTCGATAAATTAAATTTTATTATATAAATAAAAATAGTTATCTTTTATTTATTATTTAAAAATTATACATATAAAATTATTTAAATGATAAAATGAATATATATACGATTGATGCATAACAATTAAAGTAAAAATTGTGAGTATAAGTTAATAATAGATGTAGTAGTACGATTAAATTTAGAATTTAATTGTTATATATTAATTATTTATAAACCTTTTAAATTATTATTTAATTAAATTATTTTATATATATAACTTATTAAGTAATTAATAATAAAATTAACTAATTTTAGTTATGTATCAACATTTAATTGAATTATATTATAAAGAGGTACTTAACAATTAACTCTTTAATGTAATACTCTTTTTGGTAATAAGTCCAACTTAACGCTCTAGGAGAACCTCATAAGTTTAGGCTACTAAGTGATGAATAAAAACTGTTTCGGTGTATTAAGTGGTCTCGAAAAAAAAAATCAATTTAATTCATAAAAGTGTTAACATAATTCTTAAAATTTTAAAACGTTATCTCTATTAGTCATTAAAACTTTAAATAAAATGTCAACAAAGGAACTAACAAAAATAATATTTTAAATTTTCAATAATTAATTTGCCATTTTTTTTAGAAATTATGTAAGGCATTAAAACATTTTTTGTTGGAAATTAAACTTGCTTCTAGTAAGTTGGAGAACATTACAATTGCTTAATTGTTAAGGCTTTGAATAGTCAAAGCTTAACCATTAAGATTGACAACTATTACTAGCTAGTAGTCATGTTCAATTTGGCCACAACAATTTGAAGAGTCAAATTTAGTGGCTAGATAATTAGCATTTATTAAGCCAACTATGAAGTCTACATTTGCAACTCAAATTCAATTTGAGCACTTGCAAATCTATGGTCAAATTTGATTCAAATTTGAACACTTTAACTCTATGTTGAAGGAAAAGTTCTAATTGAAATTTACAACCTCATTTGATCTTCCTATGCCTATATAAAGGCATGAGGGGAGCTTTAGAATCTAAGCCAATAACTTGTGAAATAAAGCAAGTGTGTGAGGTAGAGAAAAGCTCCAGCGAGCTTGTGAGTGTCAGAAAGAACATTGTAGTGTTATTCTGAGTGTGTAAATTGGCTACTAACAAAAGCCAAAGTTTTGAGTGTATTATTGTTTCTTTCAATAGAAATATTTTGTGAAATTAATCTTTTCTTGAGTATTCATATTTTCTTCTCTTAGCAATCTAAACTTCAACAAGGCAATTTCAATTTTAATTGCCAACATCTGGTATCAGAGCTCGGCTGTATCAAAATGGCAACAAGTACAAGCACAGGAGCAAGCTAAGCTCAATAGGTGCAAACAACTGTTTTCAAGTTTGATGGTAGATCAAATTTTCCTATGTGGAAACGCTTGATGGAGCTGTGTTTAGCAACCAGCGGATATGGCGAAATTCTGAAGAAAGGTTTCGTTGAACCAACTGAAGGAGATAAAGGAAAAGTTGATGAGCAACGAGTTGAGAAAGAACGTCTACTCAACCAAAAAGCTTTATTCCTAATCTGTCAATCTGTGGAGCAATCTGTTTTTGAGAAAATTTTCCATGCCAGATCAGCAAAAGAGACTTGGGAAATTTTGCTCAAAACATATGAAGGTGCTGATCCTGTCAAACAGACGAAGTTGCAAGGCTTAAAACGACAGTTCGAGTTAATGGAGCAAGGAAGAGAAGAAAGCATTCGTGATTATTTTTCACGAATAGATAAGATCGTGAACGAAATGAAAACCAACGGTGCTGACATAAAAGAGAATGATATTGTGGAGAAAATCATGCGTACACTTTCACCCAGATTTGATTACGTGGTAGCTGCAATTGAAGAAGCAAAAGATCTCACCACGATGACTCTAAATGATTTGCAAGCATCTTTGGAGTCACGTGAGATGCGGATGAATGAGAGATCAGGTGGACATGTTGAGCAAGCTTTGAAGGCTCAAACACATGTGAAAAATAAGGGACATGTCCAGAGAAGGCCAAACCACGTTCAATAGAATCAAAACTTCAAAGGGAGATGGAGGAATTCCAAATTTGACTCAAGTCAAAGTACACGAGGTAATAGCTCAGTTCAAAATAAATCTAATATTCAATGTCATAAATGCCAAAAGTACAGACATTTTCAATCTGAATGCAAATCTCATATCCAGTGCCATAATTGTAAAAAGTATGGTCACTATAGTCGAGAATGTCGTACTAAAACATTGAATATTAGAGATAGTCATGCTCGGGTTGCAGAAACTGAAAATGAGATGAAGACGGTACTTACCACATGCCATGGTGATGCTGGTAAAATTGGAAACCAGTGGTTGCTAGATACAGGTTGCAGTAATCACTTAAGCGGGAATAAGGAACTATTTTCTGACTTAGATGAAAGTTGCCACACTTCAATCAAGCTGGGTGACGATTCAAAACTTGAAGTATTGGGGAAAGGAAAGATTGCCATCAGATTAAAGGATGGATCTTTGAATTATATTTATGATGTATTCTATGCACCTGGTATATGTTCAAATCTCTTAAGTGTAGGACAGCTTGCAGAAAAAGGCTATGATCTAAAATTCAACAAGAAAGGTTGCACCATAAATGATGCAGAGATGGGGCTAATAGCAAAGACAAATATGTCAAGGAATCGTTTATTTCCAATGAACATCAGGTATGATGCTAATCTATGTTACAAAGCTGTAGCTGTTGATGAAAATTGGCTTTGGCACATGCGGCTTGGACATTTCAACTTTGAAAGCATCAAGTTCCTTGCAAATAAAAAGTGGGTTACTGGCTTGCCTGTTATCCAAGCTCCTGATCAACTATGTGAAGCTAGTGTAGTAGAAAAAAAACATCGAGATCCTTTTCCTAAAGGACGTGCCTGGAGAGCTACAAAACCTCTTGAGCTGGTGCATTCTGATTTATGTTATGTGGAAGTTCCATCTAATGGAGGTAATAAATATTTTATCACTTTCATTGATGACTTTAGTAAGAAGACGTGGGTGTATTTTCTAAAAAATAAATCTGATGCTTGTGATACGCTCAAAAGTTTTATGGCGTATGTTGAAAGGCGGAGTGGTTATACTCTAAAAACCTTAAGAACTGATAGGGGAACAGAGTATATTGTTTGTGATGATTTCTTGAGAAAACATGGTGTTAAGCATCAGATGACTGCCAGATACACTCCTCAACAAAACGGAGTGGCAGAAAGAAAAAACAGAACGATCATGGATATGGTGAGAAGCATGCCGCATTGCAAGAAATTACCCAAGAGTTTCTGGGCGGAAGCAGTTGCATGTGCTGTTTACATCTTGAATAGATGTCCTGTCAAAAGTGTTCGTGATAAAACTCCACAAGAAGCTTGGAGTAAGCAAAAGCCAAATCTCAGCCATTTAAAGGTCTTTGGTTGTATTGCTTACGCACATGTTCCTGATCAACTGAGGAAGAAACTAGATGACAAGTCAGAAAAATGCATCTTTGTAGGTTACAGTGAAGAAACAAAAGCCTACAAGTTGTATAATCCAGAAACCCAAAAGGTAATCATCAGCCGAGATGTTACTTTTGATGAAGATGGAGCATGGGACTGGTCAGAAAAAGAAAAGGAGTTATTTCCTATACCAGTAACTATAAATGAAGAACTAGATGATAAAGCTGATGAACCATCAGATGAATCAATATCAGATTCACCACCTCATAGATATCCACAAAGGGAGCGTCGTCCACCTTCTCGTTTGCAAGATTATGAAGTTGGCAGAGATGATGATCCTGATGATAGGGAGGAAGAAATTACTTTCTATGCTTTGTTTGCAGACTGTGATCTAGTGACATATGAGGAAGCAGCCAATGATGATTGCTGGATTAAAGCAATGAACGAAGAAATTCATGCAATTGAAAAGAACAATACATGGGAGTTAACAACACTTCCAGAAGGAAAGAAGCCCATCGGAGTCAAGTGGGTGTACAAGACAAAATACAAACCAAATGGAGAGGTAGATCATTTCAAGGCACGATTGGTGGCAAAAGGGTACAAACAAAAACCCGGAGTTGATTATTTTGAAGTATTTGCTCCAGTTGCTAGATTGGACACGATACGCATGATTCTTTCCCTTGCTGGTCAAAATAAATGGAAGATTTTTCAAATGGATGTCAAGTCTGCTTTCTTGAATGGTGTACTTGAAGAAGAAGTTTATGTAGAGCAACCACCAGGTATCAACAACAAGGAGAAGAAGACAAGGTCTACAAGTTGAAGAAAGCACTATATGGATTGAAACAAGCGCCCAGAGCTTGGTATACACGTATTGACACATACTTCATTAACAATGGATTTCATAGAAGTCCTTATGAGCATGCTTTGTATGTCAAAACAAACAAGGATGGAGATATCATTATTGTTTGTCTATACGTGGATGATTTAATCTTCACTGGCAATAATTCAAAATTGCTAGCTGCATTCAGAGAAAGTATGTCTACACAATTTGAAATGACAGATATGGGCTTAATGTCTTATTTTCTAGGCATTGAAGTGAAGCAAACAAATAAAGGGATTTTTATCTCTCAGAAGAAATATGCAATAGATGTTTTGAAGAAATTCAAGATGGAGGCTTGTAAACCAATGCTGACACCAGTTGAAGAAAGATTGAAGCTTGGAAAAGAAAATGGAGGTGATCTTGTCAATTCAACAAATTTCAGAATGTTAGTCGGAAGTCTCAGGTACTTGACAGCAAGTAGACCTGACATAGTTTATGCAGTGGGGCTCATAAGTAGGTTCATGGAATCACCAAGACAATCTCACTGGCAAGCTGCAAAGAGAATATTGAGGTATGTCAAAGGTACAATTGATGAAGGTATCTTTTATTCAAGTTCTAACGAACCATAATTGATAGGATACACAGATAGTGATTGGGCTGGTGAAATTGAAACTCGAAAAAGCACTTCGGGTTATGCTTTTCATCTAGGTACAGGTGTATTTTCTTGGTCCTCCAAGAAACAACAAGTAGTTGCTCTGTCAACAGCAGAGGCAGAGTACATTGCAGCAGCAAATTGTGCTACTCAAGCAATTTGGTTGCGAAAAATATTGAGTGAGCTGCAACACCAACAAGATGGTCCAACAAAGATATTTTGTGACAACAAATCAACAATTGCGCTGACAAAGAATCCAGTCTTTCATGGACGTAGCAAACACATTGATATCAAGCATCACTTCATTCGTGACTTGATCAGAGATAAAGAAATTGTGGTGGAACATTGTTCATCGGAAGATCAAATAGCAGATATTTTCACAAAGCCACTCAAAGTAAATTTGTTCTTGAAGTTGAAGAAAATGCTTGGAATGATGAAGCCAAGTTTAAGGGAGGATGTTGGAAATTAAACTTGCTTCTAGTAAGTTGGAGAACATTACAATTGCTTAATTGTTAAGGCTTTGAATAGTCAAAGCTTAACCATTAAGATTGACAACTATTACTAGCTAGTAGTCATGTTCAATTTGGCCACAACAATTTGAAGAGTCAAATTTAGTAGCTAGATAATTAGCATTTATTAAGCCAACTATGAAGTCTACATTTGCAACTCAAATTCAATTTGAGCACTTGCAAATCTATGGTCAAATTTGATTCAAATTTGAACACTTTAACTCTATGTTGAAGGAAAAGTTCTAATTGAAATTTACAACCTCATTTGATCTTCCTATGCCTATATAAAGGCATGAGGGGAGCTTTAGAATCTAAGCCAATAACTTGTGAAATAAAGCAAGTGTGTGAGGTAGAGAAAAGCTCCAGCGAGCTTGTGAGTGTCAGAAAGAACATTGTAGTGTTATTCTGAGTGTGTAAATTGGCTACTAACAAAAGCCAAAGTTTTGAGTGTATTATTGTTTCTTTCAATAGAAATATTTTGTGAAATTAATCTTTTCTTGAGTATTCATATTTTCTTCTCTTAGCAATCTAAACTTCAACAAGGCAATTTCAATTTTAATTGCCAACATTTTTTAAGAATTAAATTCTCACTTAATCCATAATTTTATGAATTGATCTTGTATTGAATTTAAATTTTGATATTTTAATATTCTGTCATCTTGTACTTGCAGGTCAGAACTGCCATTTGCTGTTCTGCATTATAGCAATTTGCATCATCATGGTTATTAATTAATTAGTGTTTATTGCCACCATAATGTAACAGTTGAAACTTTAATAACTATCCCATTTTACGTTTCAGCTCAGCTAATCCTATATCCATTTATGATCAATTTATAACCTAAACTTCCACGGACTAAAAATATCTCGATCGATTTTAAATTTTTAATTAAATTGTTATTCTTTATCAATTAAGAGAAGTGTGAAATTAAAAGGAGGTAAAAAAAATATATACATTTCTCTTTGCATTTTCTTTTCCCCAAATCCACCTTTTCATCCCATAATAACTTCATTTGTTTTACCTTCTTGACACAAACATCAATCATGAATGATGCACTCTCATCGCCATTTTCAGGCCCCATGGTTAACAAAATCATCCTTGTTCATTAATACTCCGTAAGCGTGATGGACGTGTTCCCCTTGAATGGACTACATTATGGGAAATTTGAGTTTCACAAAAAAGAATGTTTTGATAAAATCATAAAGTGAATTGTAAGAAATATTTATTTATTGTGATTTTTTTGTAACTATATTTGTGTAACATTAGCTGGTTTTCTAACCTATACTCTTGTTGGATCCTCACTCCTCAGCGTTGATTAATAAAGCTACTTATTCAGTTAAGAAAAAAAATTAAGACTTGAGAAGACTATTTATGATAAGTATAAAGGTAAATTACACTCACCTCCATTGAAGTTTAATAAAATTATAAACACTAACACTCTATAATAAACATAATAGAGTTAATGTTATTTGTTGTTAAAATATTTTTTTTGTGTTATACCCTTCACATTTTCATGTTTAGCAGACTTCACAATCTCCTTTTAACTAACTCTAATGCAACTTTACAATCTCATTTGGTCCTCTCTTACGCGTTAGAGAGAATCAAAAGGAAAGTTGTGAAGATCAACGTGAAAATATAGGAGAGATAATGAAAGAAAAAACATTTGTATAATAAATAATATCTAATTATGCCATCATTAAAAAAACTAGTGTAATTTACAAAATTAAAAAAATTGTCAATGTAATTTCACTGGAGTAAGTGTGTTGAACTCTTTTTAGGACTCAATTTTCCCTATTTTGACAGTAAGATTAAGAAAATTACTGAAATTGTCATTTGTTTAACGAATGAATATTTTTAGCTTGGCTAAACAAGCCTAATTAAAGAAATAACATAATGAGGGTGAGGTCAAACTTTCAGCAAGATCTCATGAGAAGCATCAAACATTGCTAAGTAGTGATTATTCCCTAATGCCGTATACCAAATTACTATATGTTTTATGAGCAATTAAATATCAACAACTTTCGTCATTATGTTCGGGGGAAAAATGTGTCCTCATTATGATTAAATAGTAGAATTGTCATATTGAAGCAACAGTAGTGTGTCCAAAGAATCTTTTTCTCCAAATAAGGCTAAGTACATGTCTAATTTTGATGTGAGACATAATTAGAATTGATTTTGTGCTATGATGAAAAAATTTCACTTCTAAAACTTTGGCTTAAGTAAAAGTAAAATCACTTTTTAGGATTAATTTTAAGCAATCACTATAAAAATCGAAACACGTTATAAATCTTGGTACACGGTCATTTGCATTATTTATTTTTTCTGGTAATGTTAATACAATTTTTATTGTCTTAAAGATCAAGAATTGACCAATAAAAAAATTAGACAAACTTCACTGTTATTGTGACTCTTAAACCATCGAAACTCATCATTAATTTGCTTAGTAGGAAAAGGCTCACTATATTTTGATTGCTTGTTTGCATTATAATACCCATCTTTTCAATATTAGGAGGAGTAACATTTTTTTTTCTTTTTGGTGCATTACACATTTACAATAATAACATTTTGTGCTAATCAATAATGAATTTTTTTAATGAAAAAGACCGACAATATGATCAAATCATATTTTCCTTTACAGGAAATAGATTAATTTTTTTGATTATCCAGAAAGTATATTAATGAAAAAAAAAACTTGTTTGAACTATACCGCAAATAAAAATTAGTTTAATTTCGATAAATTGTCAATATATAATTTTTAATATTGACAAACAATAATTTTCTAAAATAAATAGAGCAATACTTTGTATTAAAAATACCTCGAAGTGGGAAAGGAAGTACCACCAAAAAACACGTAAGATAGCTAAGGTAACTGGGGTTTTAACATTCAGATTGACGGAAATTTTTATCAATAAAATCATTAGTAACATTTGACATCTATTGGCACGAAATAGTTGCCTTCAAATTTATTGAACAAAATTGCGATGGAAAAATAAACATGTAACAATTTATTTTTTGTTAAATTGTTAAAAAAGAAACACCCCTTCTATTTCTTATTTTTTAAATGCCCATGTATATTACGACTTAAGAGTTTAGGTTATTATTCATTAATAAGGTCACATAATGAAACATTGTGTTTAATTATATTAATTATTGACAAAAAAATTTGTGGATATTCAAATTATTTACCACATGAGTGAAACATAAATTTTGCTAATACCTAGCAACGTATTTTTAATTTCTTTATACATAATAAGGCATTGTTTTTCATTTCTTCCCTACTCCTCTCCCCCTCTCCCTTTCGCATCTATTCAATCATCAATGTCGTCGCCACTCACCCAACTGTCATCTTTCTTGTCACTAACTCTTCCACTTCATTTCTCTGATTAATTTCCTCTTTTTAGAAATCGCAACACCGTTTTACCCCAACCATCACCATTTCTTAACCTTTTAAACACTCAAACACAATATTTGATTTTTAAATCAAATCAAATCAAATCATTTTCAATTTTTATTTTATTTTAGACATATTCATAGTTTTTGTCTCTACGAAGATTTTAGTATTAAATTATGTTTAATTTTAATATATTATTGGTCTTGGTAAAATGCATTATATCACTAATTAATAATGTTATATTAATAACAAATAAAGATGAAATCCTTAAATTAAAGATAGTAGATTGCAATTGCATGCAAAATTTGAGCGCTGCCATAGTCAAAAAGCTCTTAATATTTATATATAGCTTTACCAAGTATTTGTTTTTTGCTGCAGAGTTAGGAAAAGAGAAAGTGACCAAAACCAACCATTCCATTCCAGAGAGGCAGTCGTTTTCTCTATCCGAAGTCCAAACCAATGAACGTGCTTTTGTGGATTAGTGCTTCGTATTATCATTATCCATATCCAACATTACTATTATTACTATGTACCTAGTATTTGACTAATTGATTTTGAAAGCTGCGTTGTCATTATCCCACAACAACATAGCTTTTTTTTTTAACTCTACTAATTACCACAAGAAAAAAGGGTATTCACGTTTTTTACCTTTGCTTTTTGAACCTGTATATATAATGGACACACACACACACACCCCTATATATATATATATATATATATATTATGTACTTTCATAAGCAAACTTAAAAACCATCTACGGTGGTCGAAAAGGAATATCAAAACTTATTAATATTACCAAACACTTTTTTTGAAGTTTTTTTTATTGAGTATCTCAAGTTATATCCAAAAAAAAATAATTATTATTTATTAGATTTGCACATGCAAGATTTAATGTTAAGACAAAAACCAAACTGCCGAAGAAAACAACAATATAATCACGATATTAATTCTTTGACCAAGTACTGAGCTTTTTCTCTATTTAGAAGGAAACGTATTGGACTCAACTATGTACGTATGATATGCGTTGAGAAAGGAAAACCCAATATATGAGTAAGATTATTATTATTATTATTATTATTATATGAGTAAGAATTTAATTGTTATGCACCCCAATATTATTATTTAATTAAATTTTCACACATGTAAAAAATAGTTAATTCATTTGCTCACTACTTAAAAAAATAAAGCATATATTTATAGTATATATATAATAATTAATTGCATATATTATTTTATAATAAAAATAATTAACTCTTTCGACCACTAATTAAAAAATTCAAGTAATTCGGTATAATTGTGAACAGAGTTCAACTAATCAACCGCCACTATTACCAAAATTACACGTTGGCATTAATTACTCTATAGGCGAAGGTTGTGATGCTTCTCGTCAAGTTGAGACTTTGCGATACACCTACTAGTTTTTTTTGGTTACATTGAAAGATTTTTTTTCTATATATACAACTAGTAGTTTCAATACATATTTAAGGCTTGGCTATTAATTTTAAAAAAATAAATATTTAATTTGATCAAATTAAATGTGTAATTTATTTTTTGGATTAATAGATCATACTTACATATATGTAATACATTGTTACAGTAGCTTTCAGTTCAATTAGGATTTAGAAATATAATCAAATATATTTTAAAAATACCATATGCTATTTGTATAATATAAAAATATTACTTAACTATAAAATTACATAAATGAATTTAGTTACTTTTAAAATGCATTTAACTATATTTTTAAAATTTACAAGTTATCAAATTTACTCAAAAAAAATATTTAACTCCATATGATGGATATAAAATTTGACCACTTTTAAATGTATTTAATTTATTACAGCACCAAATTTGACCACAAAGATAATTCAATATATCAATGTGCATTTTTGATTTTTACCTTCAAAACATAAGTTGCACCAAATTCATTAATCAACGAGGAGCACTACAAACCTTCACCTTAATTATATAATTAAATGTTTGAATTTTTCGCACCATTATTTTGGAGAGAATTTTTTCCTCCAAATCATTTTTACTAAACCTGATCCTATTAAATTATTTATATTCAAATTTTAAATTTCATTAAATTTATTCTAACTACACTAAATCTTATCTATTTTAAATTTTAAATTTTTCATTTGCTCTTACTAAATATTTCTTAATTTAAAATAAACAATATCACATTTAAAAATTAAAAAAATAAGTTTCTTGTATAGTACAAGTGCTATACTAGTTACATAGTAAAGCACATAATATTTTTGGTTGGACAATATGTATCACAATATTTTTAGGATCTCACAATAAAAGTACACATCTTTTAATGAAACTCACAATTATTTAATAGAACACCCGATAAACACATTTACTATGTGTTAAAAAATAATGTTTCACATTTCTGTCCAACAAAAAAATTTATCGCAAAACCAACTTTGGAAGTGAGTTATGCGACTTAGTGGCTTTTGTTGAGATGAAAAGGGAAAACACTTTAATGTAGCAAAAGAAAGTTTTCTAATTCATTTTTTTTACCAAACTAGAATCTACACCCATGCTGATGCGCGGTGTGTATCTAATTGAATTTAAATTTGTAAATCATTTAATTTTAAAAATAATGTTCATGTTCATGAAGCACTTGGCGCCAAAGCTATAGACCTATGTTGATTGACATCAGATTTGTGACTTATTTATGTGCTCTAAATAAAAAAAAAAATACATTAGCATAGAAAATCTCCCTTAAAAGATGCTGAAAAGTTTTACAAACTTAAGAAGCAATTGTACTTGTACAACAACTTTTGCTAGTGTCTAAACTCGTATGGTTGTGCGAGCTGGATACTATTTATTTTAATTTATAGATTATAAATTATATTAATCTTTAACCATTATATTTCATGTACATGTTTTTTTATACTAACTTCATGTACATGATTGTCATAGAGAAACTATCATACTATATTTTCATACTTAGTTTAATTTTTTTTCAAAATTAGCGTAACAGAACAAACAATAACTATTACATTATGACATTTATCTGATGTTCACCTCATTACTAATAAATATCATTTATATCAAATAAATGTTCATTATATTTAGAAATAAATATTGTCATATGTTTTAATTAGCCAACAAATTAAAGAACACTTTTTCCTCCAACTAATTCTAATTTGAATTAGTATGGTTCTGATGGTAATTAAATAAGATATGAATATTTAAATTTAAACCAATCGTACTTAACCATTCTTCCAAAAATTAATAATTCATATTCTCCTTATTTAAAAACCCACATCTCTCTCTCAAAGCATAAAAGAGAAACATAAGTTTTATAATAACAAATTATTTAGAATAAATTTAAATACCCCGTATAATCAATTGCATGAGATGTATAAATATAATTATAATGTAGAAAGAATATATTCATCAACATTTTCATATGATTACATGTTTATGATTGCTTCAAAAAATTTTAATACACTTTAAATTTGATGATAAAATTAAAAATAAATCCTCAAAAAAATTACATGCCTTAGATACATGGAATGACAAATTGAAGTGGTAAAAAGTTTCATTTTATAGTTGACATCAATTTATTCCATATTAGCATGCATGCAAGTGTTTTTTTTTCATCTCATCATGCCCTTCTTTGTGCATATTCTGCATGTATTCAAGCTATTCATAGAAAATGTTAAATTGCAGGTTAACTACACCAAGCAAATAAATTGTAGATAGATCTTTATTACAGTAATTGATCATCTATTAACTATGGTAATTAACCATTAGTTCAAGATGGACCTACCATTTATTGGCCAGCAAAAATTAACTTCTACCATCCATATTCAACTATATGTATAAATTGGTCAGAACAAAATGGTGTTGACCAATTAATTAAAGATAAAACAAACTTGCATCCAAACTTGGCTTTAGTTGTTAAATCACCACAAAAATTTACTACTTTGTCACATTTATAAACAGAGAAGAAACTGATATTAGACTTATAGAAATAAAATACATTGTCTTCTTAATTTACAGTGAAAGTCCAGCTAATTTTCCTTGGAAGCTTGACCAATGTGATGTGATGATCATCCTTGTAGGCTTGATCACAACCTTACATTTCTCAGGCACTTGTCAAGCCTTATCCAAATCTTTCAAGAAGATGTTTAATTAGTTGTGTGAATCCATTAATCTTTCATTACTAATAGATAGATAGATAGATTATTAAAACGACATAAATGTGAGAGGTTGGTAAGCATTACAATATTTGGAGTTTTTGAACAGAGTGTTTATTGAAGAAACAAAACCACATATGATGCAATGTGTATATATCAATTTCATTTCCTTTAGCCGTGTATGCCCTTCAGCCTGCACCGTATAGGTGATGCCATGAACAATAGTGTGACATGGCCTGCACACTTCATAATAATAAAGTCGGATTTCCTGATGGGTTAATTTAAGGAATATTTAAATGTTAAATACTTTAATTTATATAAGTATATATTATATAATATGTAGCGAACATACCACACTTGTTAATTATTAGCATGCAAACGATGAACCAAATTTTGACGGAAAAATTATTAACATGAAATCGGCACATGTACTAAATTTTGCTTCATGTGTGTGCTTCTCTATCCAACTTTCATTATATATAGATAGATATATAGATTGGCCTTTGGCCCCTTCAAAACAAAACAACCCCCCCCCCTTGGGTTCGGAGAAGTGCTTCCATCTAAAAAAAAACTATGCTGAAGAGAAAACAATCAACGTGCTAGCGGAAAATAAAATACAACAAAATTAAGAAAGTTAAGAATTCTAAATTGCATCTCCTCGAACTAATTAATAGGATCAAGCGATGAAGATCTAATGTTCCTAAAACAAATTGTAGATACCATTTATCTCCTGCAAAATGTCCCTATTAAAAATAGACGAGGCATGGCATGTTATAACTTCCCATCCACCTTCAATATTACCTTGGAAATCTAATCTCATTCCCAATTAATCATAACCAAAATCACCAGTTAAAATGTTTAACCTCCTTATCATGTTGCTTTTATATTACTAGATCCTATGTCAATGTCATCACTTTTCAACGTTTCCTCCTCCATAGTATTATTTGAAGATGCATATATTTTAACATTCTACTCACACAAAAATAAAATATAAGATTGACTATGCACTCTTTTCCATTCTATTATGATTCTAAATTTAGATCATTTAAAGTGTTTTAAAGTAAAAATTATATTGTACCACTTAAAAGTAAAGATTTTATCATTAAATAAAAAAGTAAAAACATAATATTATATTATTTTTTTATCTAATAATAAAAATTCTCACTTTAAATTTAAAATTTTGAAGTGAGACCCTTGTTTTGAAGGCTTTGTGGGAGATTATACCGTGTTTGGTCAAATGAATTATAAAAAGTTATTTTGGGGGGAACATAGATGAGTGGCTTTTTAGCATAATGGCCACTCAAGGTTTCTGGGACCATATCTTCTACACCAACAGTCAAGACTAACCGATCACCAATTACGTACTCCTTCATTCGGCTGTCCAACTCCAATGTGTATGCCTTTGTCTAAGGCCACTTGAATTTGATAATGAAATATATGGACCCAAAACCAACAAGTTACGTACATAGAACCACACAAATTTCTATTGTCAAATTGTACCAAAGAAGCTTCACAGAGGAAAACCCAACTTAATCCTCGACAATGTTATTAATAAATTTAAAATAAGTGTCTATTTTATAACATTATAGAAATTAAAGAAAGATACTAAATGTTAGAAAGTGGTGAAATACTAGTATTTAAATAGATAAGAATACTCCTGTTAAAAGAGAAGTATATTTTACTGTTAAAAGAGAAGTATATTTTACTAATGCATTTAATGATTATAATTAAATTAAGAGTATTACTGAAAAAAGAACAATTAATGTTATCTTAAAATATGAGTTGGATAAATATTTTGAAAACCTAATTCAACAAATTCTGGACAAAATATTATGAAAAAAAGAGAGTATTTCCATCACTGACATAAATAAATTAGTTTCAAGATCTTTGATAATGTTATAAATTAGATGATAGACACTTAATTCCGGCTAAAAGTTTTAGTGGGAGAGAGGTAAATTAATGACTTCTTTCCCCCTTATTCTACGTGAGAACCTTTAAAATTTAAATTTTATTATTTCTATTTTTTTTCAATGATTATTGTTTAGCTTATCTAAAATGACATTCTATTAAATATTAACCTTAAACACAATTTTGGACACGTGACGCTCTGTGCAGATTTAATATTTTTCTTTATTTTTCATTTTTGCTTTTGCAGGGTAGGTATAGCCCTTGACAAAAAGAAAACTACTTCAAAACAACAAACAAACGAAAAATGGTTCAAGATATAAATGTAGAACTTTAAAATTAAAATAACAACCTCAACCACGTAGATAGGCTAGTTATGTCAGAAAAAGAAAACAAATCAAACTTCTTCTTTGTGAGCCCATTATCCTCAATATATGTTGTTACATCAGCCGAATTTTTTTTAATCAAACATGATGAACTATTTGGTTTTCAGTTTTTGTTTTGCACATAAAGATTTGCTCAAATTGATTATAGGTTTCGTTTGCTGTCAGATTGAGATGGTAAACGACGAATACTGAATTCCTTTTCCAATAAGTTGCTTATGCAATAATCGAAGGATTCAACCAAATTAATTTATTCACATTCAACTGTGATCTGTTCTAAAACTACACCAAGTCAGCAAGTGTCAATTTTTTTTAAGGGAAGTGTGTCACTTAATCATGCAGATGCATGATTATTAAATAGGGTAAATTAATACAGGTAACTAAGTCCATAAACTTGAATCTAATTTATAATTTGGTTTCTAGATTGAATATTAAATGTTTTAGTTTTTCAAATCCATATCAATTCACTTTTTTTAAAAAAAAAAAAGATAAAAAATGATTGAATTAATACAAATTTTGTAAATTTAGAAGTTAACTCATACAATAATTAACTAAAGTGATAGAAACACACTACGAACTTAGGAGAAAACTTTGGTCTTATACTAAAAATGAGGTCAATTAAGAGGATAAGATTGACTAAACCTGAACTTCTTGAGAATTGATTTTCTTTCTTGATAATAGAGTGGTAACTACAAGAAAAACGACGTTTTGTGGCGTCTAAGTGTACTCTCTAAACTAAACGTGGGCAATGTCACTTTTATATTTTCTCTAAAATAAATAGAGCATAATGCGCCACCCTCCGCACACTTCTCGCCGATATTGTCTACATTTGTCGGAGTAATGGAACATGGCTCATCCCAAAACCAAGGATTCGAGTCCACTGTTGGTCCTCCCCTTTACTCTTGGCCCATCCAGTAACGACCGAGTAGCCAACACACATTCTTAAAGAATTAACCAAATAAAAGAAGGTTTTCCATGAGATACCCTGATCACACAAAAGAAAACACAATAATTAAATTTAAAATGTGAATTTCATGCTTAAATCACTAATTATTCTGATTAAATTATAAATAAGAGGGACTATTCCTTTGAGTGGATATAAAAAGACATGTATGTATATGTGCATGTTTCATGCCTTTTAAGTTGACTTTCCACCAAAAAGTCTGGCAAATTTAGAGTTAGAGCTAAGAAAAACAGATTTGAATATGAGAGTTTATTTATTTAGATCTTGAGATTCCTTACCTTTGGTCCTACCACTCTCACAAAGTTATTGAGTGTTAATGGAATGCAAATTAAAATTAAGTTCTAAGTACTTTAAATTAGAATGATGTTTTGATTTTTTTTTTTTAAAAAAAAAACTTATCACTATCTTATACATTTATATATATAAAATGTAATTCTAAAAGTTATTAAAAAACAATTCTAGTTCAACCGCTATAAACATCTAATAATTTTTTCCTGCGTATTCCAATTTCACCAAGTATTGATGGTAAAAAAAAAAAAAAAGACTTAAAACCACAAAAGGGTGTGCCACTATACAGGGGTCTCCCTTGTTCATGTTCACTCTGTGGAGGAGAACAAACTTTTGCTTCTAATAAAGAGACAGGCATTGAGCCCTCTCTTTAACAAAAGGAACCCCCCTCCCCCTCTTCTATAGGGAAAGACATAAGTGGGAAAATATTGAGCAATACCATGACTAGTCAATTTTTTTTTAATGTGGCTGTGTCAGAGGATAATGTGGGTGGTTCATCCTCTTTTCTTCTCGTCTCTATTCCTTTCAGTCTCAAAGTTTGGTTGTTGAGAGTTGCCTTAGCTAGCTCTGTGTGTTCCCCATATCTTGAGTCACATTTTCAACTCCTAATGCTTCCATGCCTTTAGGTTGAATGAATAAGCAAAACCACGAGACAAAAAAAAAACAGAGACATTATACATAAAAACATGTTTAAAGAAGGAGATGTAGACAAAAAAAAATGATAAATTGTCACTCTCTTAAAATAATTATTTTGCTATTCTTTATGTTTAAAAAGTGAACCGCAAAAATTATGTCACATGATAATTTTTAAGCTAATTTTTATATTTTTAAAAGAAAGGATATAAAAGATATATCTTTATTATTTCATTGTCTTTGTCCATTCTATTCATGACAGAAATGAAACACTATCTTAGCTTGAACCATTGAATGCAAGATATTGATTGATTAACCTACTTATTAAAGAGAAGGGTTAATTAAGTTTTTAGCCCCTGTAAAATGAGAAAGTTTGGTTTAAGTCCCTCAGTAGAGATTTTAGTCCCTATAAATTTTGGAATTTTGATTTTGGTCCTTGTAGATATTTGGGGGTTGACGGTGATGACGTGTCAGTTAACGCCGTGGACGTAGCGTGCCACGTGGACCCGCCACGGCATAACCCAGTTTTTTTTTACTTTGACCCATGACCCGATTTGACCCCCAGCCATTTTTTTAAAAAAAAAAAAATTGAAAACCTAAATCCCCAAATCTAAACCCCCCCCCCAAATATATGACCCATCGACGCCGTCTGTGGACCTGCTCCCCTAAACCACCGTCTTCCTCATGCCCACCGTCGCCGTCGCTTGTCGTCGGCCCACTCGTGTTGCCGTTTCTGCTGGGAGAAGAGGAAGGTGAAGGTGGTGGCGACTGGGATCATACAAGACGTGTTCAAGATTGGGGTGAAGATGAGGTTTGGGGAAGACAGAGCTGTGTGCAGGGAAGAGGTGGAAACGGAGAGGAGCGGAGAGGCAGGAGGAGAGGAGCACAACAGTGGTGGTTGGGTGGATTCAGATTTTGGGGTGGGTGGATTTGGGGTCGTCCGTCTCTCGTCCGTCTGTCGTCTGTCTCTCGTCCCTCTCTGTCTGGCGTCCCACTCTCTCGTTCCAACAGCCGAAGCCGCCACCCACCGCGACCCCAGAAAGGTAAGGGAATCCCTCTTCTCTCTCACTTTGCTTCCCTCTTCTCTCTCACTTTGCTTTATGTTTCTGTGACTTACGCTTTCTTTCTCACTTTTTCATTCAGTTTCGTTTATGCACAGGGTTTCTCACTTTGCTTTATGTCTCTCGGTGGAGAGTGGTGTACGCCGGCAGAGAAGACGGACCGGAGAGAGTGACGTCGGCAGAGAAGACGTACTAGAGATACACGAGAGACGAGACCATAGAGAAAAGACCCTCGACGGCGACGGCGAGCATGGGGAAGACGATGGTTTGGGGGAGCAGGAGCAGCGTCGATGAAATTGAAGCAGGAGCAAGGTTAAGATTCCACGATTTAGGTTTTTAAAATTGGGGTTTTTTTAATTAAAAAAAAACCGAGTCGGGTCAGACCGGGTCATGGGTAAAAGTAAAAAAAAACGGGTTATGCCCGCGACGTTAACTGACACGTCACCATCGTCAACCCCCAAACATCCACAGGAACCAAAATCAAACTTTCAAAATTTACAGGGACTAAAATCTCTACTAAGGTACTTAAACCAAACTTTCTCATTTTACAGGGGCTAAAAACTTAATTAACCCTAAAGGAAAAGTAGGCTGAAATGATGAATGGGGAAAATGGGTATGGGCTGGGGTCAAAATTAAATGTATTATTACTCAAGAAAGTACCCGAAATTGAAGGGTAAGGTGTGATGTGGAGGAGCCTGTTGTCAAATTCAAATGTTGCTAAAAAATAAAAGCAACCAAGCACGGATGATAATTAAGATGGTGACTGGTGAGTGTCCTAAAATGAAAAAGTTGAAAGTCAATTCAGAGTAACGTGTAATAATGACAAGAGATTGACTAAAATGGAGTTTGATAACTTAATAATTAATGTGCTTAACAAAATTTCTATTAGGGTTATTGCTTGAGAATTGAGATCCCCCTAGCTAGTTGGTACCCTAGCATATATGTGTAATCAATTGATCCTAGGCAATTAGGCAATTATGATGACAACCTTAACTATAATTTTAATAAGTTCATGCGTTAGCCTTATTATTATTTAAAAATAGTAGTATTACTTTCACAATTCATTATATGCACACAAAACCTTTTATATAATATTTGATTGCTTCTTTTTTTAATTAAAATATTTGGTTGCTTCTTTTAATACGAAGCACTAGTATCTAAAACTCCATTGAACTCCTATTTATCTAATTCAAGATGGATCAGTATATTACAAAGTAAAACTCTCCTAATACTGGTATATTTTTATTTATAAGACTTAATCTAAAATTTTATTTAAAAAGAACAAGTGTTAAATTATCTAAACAACTTAACATTGTTATATTTTGATTATTTCTACATCTACAATACTGTCCCATGTTTATTCGTGCAATTAATTTAATTAACCACATATCTACCAATTGAAAAATGCATTCTTATAATAATTAGGCTTTATTTTCATAAGTTAAAGTTTATATATATACTATAGTACTCTAGCTAGTTACAGTAATCATACTGAATTTTGTAATGGAATAAACCAGTACCACAAATTATAATGCATTCTTATTTGTTTTGTTGTTCTTTTGTTGATTTTGGCGGTCTGTGGAACTCTCCATATGCAAGAAAGCATGGATTTAGGAATTCAATTATAATGTAGAGTTGTAGACTGAACAAACAAACCAACATCATGTGATGATAAACATTTGACCTGCAGTACCTTTGACCAGCCAGCTGTTACTGTTCTCATCCTTTTGTCTTACTTTAAATCATGTCACACAAAATAAAGGCCAAATAATGAACAGCTAGTGTGTTAGTTGAAGGGGACAATTATGTTTATGGATGTTTATATTAACACCTAATACATTATTATTGTTTTTTATTTTGCTTTTCTTAAATTAGTGACAATAATGTTTGAGTCTATAACTTTATACATATTTCTTTCGTTTCTCAATGTTAATCTCTATTTTTTTTAGATTCATTGATAATTCAATGCATTTAAAAAAATAAAAGAAACTAATATTGGAAAATAGAGGAAGTACTATCCAAATTTCCCGGCACTAAAATTATTATACATTGTTTATTTAGTAAGTACTTTTATATCATAAAAATATTAAATTTGAAAGGTAGTTTTCATTTATTTATTTATTTATTTATTTATTATTTGGTCTAAAGAATTGGTCACAAAAATTCAAGTCCCCGAGTGGGGGTGAGGTCAGGTAACCTTTCAAAATAGCGACTCCCAAGATTCGAATTCTTGATAATTTATAAATACAGTTCACTTAAGAGTTAAGATCATATTTTACATCTAATGCAACCAAAGAATGTTGGGTATTTCTCACTTCTTTTCTAATTTGTCAAAAGAAATTTGCCCAATGATGCTATGACAGAGCTATCATTCTATGTTTTTCTTTTAACTTAGTATTTTTGCCATTCATTACCTTGATCTGTCAGCCCAAAGACCTTATATATCAAACGCATTTTGGCCCAATGCAAGTTCAACGATAGATCACGTCCAAAAGGAAAAAGTTCAAAAACCTATCCAAATTGAACCTGAAGAGCCACAGAGCACAGTTTCCAAGTGCTGCGTTACACAATGACACCCACCTTCATGGATAGATACGTTTTCCTTATATAACGCACAGTGTGCTTATATAGGCTTCGAATTTTATTATGGAAAACTATAAATGTCACCATTACGCTTGAACCATAAAATTTATAAACATGTTAAATCTCCAATGATGTCATTTTCACCATCATTCACGTACCAACAAACGTGAATCATTAGGTCCCTTTTAAGGGAAAATAAAATTCTATATTCATACCAACAACTAACATATCCGAGGCCGATATTCAGCTCTGTTTTCCCAAATTTTAATGAAAGTTTTGGCGGCCATTTTCTAGCCTCCAGAACTTTCCTGGTACTTCTTGTCAACACAGGCGGTTAGGTGTGTTTGATTTTAGATTCTATTTTCTGAATTTACAGTTTTAGGATATCGTAAAAAAAATAATGAAAACAAGAAATAAACTTTTATCATTTTTACTATTTCCTTTCCAAAATCCTAAAAACACGAAATGGAAAGCAAAACCGAACACACGCATTTCAAAAGACATCTGTTAATATAAAAATTAGAGTTCTGCTACACGTACACCAAAAATCATACACCATACATTCACCTCGTACTTATATACATAAAGTTTGTGTTTTAACTCATGTAATATTTGTGCACTTAATTAAGTATAATCGAGAATATCATTTACAAGTTTGTAATGTTTGAGCACTCGTGAAAATAAAGTTTGTGCATTATTAATGGTGTATGTATGAGTGTGTGAAATTGGATGTACATGTAGCATTTTTGTAAAAATAAAGGGGTCACAATGCTTCATTTAAAACTACAGCCATTCATTGCAATTCAGAGGAGAAAACAATCATACAATTAAATATATATTTACATAACTAATTACAACAAAATACTCAATAAAAATAAAGGTGAGCGTGGCACCATCATCACAACCTCTGCCCTTCTATGTCCGAAACCCCTCCTTTTTTATGGTACATGTCTGAAGCCCCTCCTCTACTAGGGGGAAAAAAAAGGTTATTTAATGGCCTAGTGAATTAGGGAATAGGAAACAAAAAAATGTAAATACTTCCATGGGTCAGTCATCATCTGATAAACAGACTACATCAGATGTAGCTTGATGGGATGAGTTTGCAGGTCTGCTACTACCGGTGCCAACTCTGGGCATCAATGAAGCCAAATTAGACACATGTGACGGAGCATTTGGCGTATTTATAACAGATTGACTGTTAGCATCCGTACATAAATTCGTGGCAGATAAGTTAGGAGTGGGTAACCCACCTGTACTCACAGGGGAAGGCCCGTTATTAGGACCAGACTGATTGGGTTTCGGTGTCAGTGAGAGTAGCAGGTTAGAAAACGAGGTACGAGTTGTGGGAATGTTACCAGATGCAGGTTGACTAGAAGAAGATGCAGACAGTGGCGGTCTATACGGCTGGAGATGTGGTGCAGGAGAACGTATCTCTCCACCAGCTTGGAAATTTCCCAAGGGTGAAGGGATGGAATTGGTATGATGCACTCTTGCAGAAACACCAGAGAAAATTCCCGATGTACCAGGCCGCATAGGTGGTGGTACCACACTTTGAGAGCTAGCTGTAGTGTATGGCCGTGTGGATGGCGGTACCATGGTCTGAGAGCTAGTTGTAGTGTAGGGCCGCGGAGGTGGTGGTGCCGAAGTCTGAGAGCTTGCTGTAGTGTATGGCCGGGTTGGTGGTGGTACCATTGTCTGAGAGCTAGTTGTAGTGTAGGACCGTGGAGGTGGTGGTGCCAGAGTCTGAGAGCTGGTTGTAGTGTAGGAGCTCCTTGAACTGGCTGCATCTGGTCCACAGGAAGACAGACCATCAAACCATTGGGGCAAAGCACCATACTGCAGTTTAAAAAGCTGAAGTAACTGCTGCGTAAAATCTGACATTAAGACAGTGATTAGAAAAAACAAACAAAAAAAGCTGTGGATGGCTGCAGATAAGTAGAATATGGAAAAGATGAGATGAACGCAAAAACACGGTGCGAGAGACATGCAAACAGTTACATATAATATATAATGAACAAACGGATGTCACCTTTCCCTGAAATGTACAAGAAAGACCAACTTCTAAAACAACCGCAACAGAAACTTTATTGGGAATCTTTAATAAACTTCATTGCAACAACAATTAAGCAATTTCCCATTTAGTGGGGTGAGCTAAAAGAATCAAACAGAGGCTATTGCATTCTATCAAAAACTATAGCTATAGACAAGCAATTAAGCGCTTGATTTAAAAAGGGAAAAAATGAAAGTAATTGATATGCATTTGCTGCTAGAGAGATTGATTTCAAAAAGCCATCCACACCCCATTACAAGAGCAATCCTCTGCTCCCAGCTTTCTATCTTACAGGGGCCCATCTACTTTTTGTTCTATTTTTTGCAGATTCCCTTTTGGCAACTTTTTTGTTTTTTTTTTTTGTGGGGGGGGGGGATCTTAATGGCATCATCAGCTAATTAGATATGTTTACAAACAGCAAATATATCAGGGTGATGCTTCGGTAGAAACTAGTTCACTAAAAAAGAAACAACAGATGGCAATGGAAATTACCACCATCACTACTATCAGCACAATTGGAAGGGAACTGAAAATAAGGTTTTCATATCATATACTCAGTCAGGACTAAAAGGGCAATATACCTGACATACCAGATGCTGTACGATCCATGCACTTGAGCCTAAAGGCCTCTGCCAAAGTCTTATTTAAAAGAACTGTTTTATATCGTGTATCCAAGTCCTTATTTTGTTGCTGAAATTCAACCTCTTTATCATGAAATTTGACTCCATACTTCCTTCGAAGTTCCTCCATTTCCTTTTCAAAATCAGACTGTAACTGCAACTTCTGCTCCAACAAGAATAAAATAATAGTTAACATAAAAAAAAAAAAGACGAAAGATATAAATTTAAAGTATCATAACCACATCACAGCTAAGTGTAAACCAGAATCTAACCATATCTTCATGATTTTTCCTATTTTGTTCTGCCATTTTGCGTATCATTTCCAATTCATTTTTAAGAGGATCAAGAGACAATTGAGGGAGAATCCTGGAACCAGACTGGGTTGCAGTGTGAATTGGACGATTACTAATCTCTGAGGTAGTACATAAATTTCTTGGGTCTGAAGATTGTCTTCTAACTCTGCTAGGCATAGGTGAATCAAGGTCCAAATTTGAGGCTGGCTGCACAACTTGATGTGAGGGTGAATCACGTTCCAAATTAGAGGATATTTGCTCATTAGCTTGATTTGGAACCTCAATTGATGCCTCAGGAATGTGGCTGGAGAGAGTATCATCGTTGGTTTGCTGATGTTCAATTTCAGTTGCCGAAGGTAAATTAGATAGATCCTGATTGGAAGAAAGGAACTCTGCACAAGGTAACTGCTGCACCTGCTCCGGAGGCTCCACCACCACTAAAACATGATTGGATTGATTAGCTGGTTCAATTTCAACTGAACCAGATACAAATGAGTTCTGTGTTTCTCTAGCTCTATCAAGGCCAGGTTGGGATTGTTCAGGTGTAGACACTGGAGCCTCCTGGGGCAAAGCGTTTTCTGTCATGGTTCTTTGCACTCTTCCGTACTGATCTGATGTGGTACTTCTATCCGCCTCAGCCACTTCATGGCTAGTTTCTGGCACTACAGCTGGAAGTTGTGCATCAGGTACACTGAACGATACCCTATCAGAAAGTTGTTGACGTAAAGAGGGAGGATTCAAAGGGGGAGCCATAGCTAAACCATTGCTTGGACTAGAAGCTCCACAAGGCCTGGATGATATAATTCCATCTAAGACAGAACCTCCATCAGATACTTGATCCATAGAAGAAGAATTCAGAGGACTTGCATTCTCTGGATAATCAGGACAATTGACTGTGCTAGGCATTCCCACAGGTGACTCCCTATCTGATACACTTACTGTGGCCCCTTCATGACTAGTTTCCGGCACTTCAACTGCAATTTGTTCAGCAGCTATACTTGATGAAACGCCATCAGGATTTTGTTCCTCTAAAGTAAGTTGATTTGAAATAGTAATATCATTAGCATGAGGAACATTACTTGGACTAGCAGCTCCACATGGTCTTGACAACACTCTATCTAAAACTGAGACATTTATTGCACCTTCAGATATTTGCTGCATGGATGAAGGAGGATTCACAGCAGCAACATTTTCAGGACAATGACTAAAACTTCCAGTCCCAGGCATTTCCCTACGTATCTCTCTATCTGATAAACATACCATGGTCCCATCAGCAATGCTCTCATCAGCCAAAGTTGAATTCAAAGTGACATCGTCATTTGAACCATTACCACCATCAGCCTCACATATCTGTGCAGCATTCTCAAAATTTTGCAAGCACGTGGCATTTTGATTATGGACATGATCTTGAGGAGATTTGAAATTCAGAGAGGCAATTCTTTCATCAGACGAAGGTAAATTTGGAGTCTCACTGTTATTTGAATCATTGCTGCAATCAGCCTCATGGATTTGTGCAGCATTCTCACCATTATAAGTCTCACAACTAAAATTTTGACACCCTTTACCTTCATCTTCCATGTTTGCGGCTCCAGCAGAACATTGTTCTCTGGAATTAGAATGCTTAGAGATAATATTTCCTTGACTTTCATTATCATTTTCATCTATATTATGGCACTTATTTCTAGATACTGGCCCATCTTCTGAAGCCATGATGTCAATTTCATTAGCATCAGCATGCTTGACCGGAGGAGTTTGCAGTTTCACTGGGCTACTGCATACTACAACTACAGGAGAGCTGGTGTCAGAAGATTTATATAATCCAACCCCACTTCCAGCCCTTGTCATGGCTTTAAATATATTGTAGGAACTCTTCCCTGTAGCGACATGACCAGACACAAGGGCTGCATTTTTTGGACCATTAGGGGGTTGTGCTGGATAACAAGTCTGCAAGTATTTAACCCTAGTCTCAAGTTCCTTTGAAACATCTACGTTTAACAATTCAACGGGTGCCCTAGACTCTCTGAAGATCCGCATTGCTTCTCGTTGCTTGGCCTCAAGAACCTTGAACCGTATTTCATGATTCCTTTTCAAGTTTCCTAATCTTTTATCATATTCCTTATTGAAATCAGTGAGTTTTCCTCTCCTGATCACATCATTTGTAGAACAGCATTGAATAGCTGCCCACTCGATTTTGTACCTTCTCACAAAATCCGCCTTTTCTTTCTCAATATCCAATTTTAACTTGTGTTTCTCTTCCTGTTGCATCAGAAGTAGCTTCCCCAGCTGGTTTTCACCCTTATGAATTTCTTTAGTACTTTTGGAAACATCTTTATTGGCCAATTTAACTTCTGGTGCCACTTCTGTGTAAGAATAAACCCTGTTTGACGATTCAGAAGCTTTGGGAGGGTCAACGACATCAGTGTTTCCTGTGTGGAATAAAATCTCTTCCTTCAGTTGCCACAGCATTGAATAAATTTCATCCACCATGGCTTTCTTACAGTTGAAATTCAAATGTCGTTTTGCAAGCTTGACAGAAGCTTCAATATCAAGCTTATGGTTTAGCAAAGAAGCAGCAATCCAACACTGAAATTTGAACCCAAAAAAAAAAAAAAATCATTTGCATGTATTAAATGCAGTTAAGTGAACAACATGCATTTGTAATTGTATGAGTTAGGAAACCCTGAAAACTGAATGAGACTATTTGTGATACATTATGCACAAGAATACTTTGAAAAACATATTCATAATTGCACTCACAATGATGTACCAATGGGACTTCACATTAATTGGCTTGTTAAGATGGTAACCATATTGAAAAATAGGTAAGAGAAAAAATAAAGCAATATAAATTCATAATGACAAAATACCACCAAAAAAAAAAATCATAATGAGAAAAGTTTCCAGTTAAACAAGCACTACTTTACATAAATTCCTACAATGGACAGTGAAGCTTTATATAGAAGGGATAGAAAGCTAAAATAAATTCCAGAAAAACAAAATAATTGGATTAGATAGAACGAGGGAGAAAAAATACAATATTCAACTGAAATAAACCTTGGGAAAGGAATGATTACAAAGTTACTTCAAGTCAATATTATTACACCATGAAACTTGTGCTACATAAACACCGGGGCTTGATTCTAGCCTCATTTTGACCCAGATGACCGAGCTAGCGACACAGGTCAGAATCTAAACTAACAAGCAACAGGCTCAAAACTGACTAGCAAGATCAAGTGCAACGGAAAAAAGGTTTGTTGGTTATGTAACTTATGTTGCAGCAATGGAGAAATGTCAATAGATTAAAAATCAACAAAGACATCGACAAAGTATCAGATAGTAACCATGCACTGAAATCAAATTCCACAAGATGATATTGCAGGAAAAGGAGGCAATCACATGTAAACAATCAAACAGTTTTATTTTGAAAAACAATAAGTTAAATCTTAAAGCAAAGGAAAAGAAAACAAAAGGTTTGGGGGGGTTAAATGAAAGGAAAAAAATACAGATGGAACAGAACAAGAAGCAAGAACATATTCTAACCAGAGATAATTGAAAAGCCTGCAATATTGACACTGGTTTCGTACAGATCTGGCGATTGTTCATAACATATCGAAGACAACTATCAACCATATTCTTGACATTGTCCTGCATTACAAAATATATGTAAAAATACCATCAAGTTCAAACTAATAATAGAGCTCAGATAGAAATATACTAAATCAACCTCTTTCCAAAACAAACTATCATTAAACTTGTGAGTGATGGTGTATAACATTTTAAAGATAACTCTTATGTGATGCAGAGTTAGATTAGAACTGTCGGTAATATTAATTTCCAAAGCTAAACTCGATGGGATTACAATATTTATAAAACTAGGACCATTACAAAAGGTATGGACAATTTCTATATTCCTTAGGCTTTACATTCAGGATTGTATCTATGTTCTATTGATGACAAGTAAAGCTATACTCATAGGAATACTTCAAAGTATTCAATGACTTTGCCTGTCTGCCTTGGGACTCAAATGTAAGATCCCGAATACTGAAGCACTTTTTTGTGCACAGCTTGACATTGTAAATCTTTGCCTAAATGGCAATTGCCATTAAAAAATGATTCAAAACAAACAGGCTATACATAATCCAACAATTAAACAAACGCACTTCAGCAGAATAAAACCATCAACAACAAACCCTTGAGAAACTAGAGGCAGAGTTTCATGTCAGAGATATGTTTTCATTGATTATTTGCTGCTTTTTTTTTCCCTTTCACTACTTTATAATTATATTGATTGTTGCTCCAAGATCGGGCCAGGTTGGCATAAAACAGCTAATATTAAGTCTCAACTATTATTACATCAAGAACCTAACACTACCTTCTCTCACTCCTAGCACATAGCAATCATTACCCACCCATTATCTTCTTTCCAGTAACAGTTCCAAGGAATTTCTTTCCTGCTGATATTAAAAACCTTATACTTTTCCGATTTCCAACATCACTATTAACTTTCTCCACAAACAGTTACAACACCAATAGCAGCCACCATCATAAATTCTATCAACAGCTTTTTTCAACTTAGCCAGGATCTTGCTCTTCAATCTTAGACTTCACAATTCCAAATCAATGACAAATAGATTTCACTCCTACACCATTATAAGCCTCAAATCACAAGCTTCAAACTATTCTGCAAAAGTAAGGCAGGTTTATCCATCTCGACATATGGAACTAAACAGGTTCAAGGTGTCAAATCAACCAAAATCTTATGGCCTTTTACATCAATTGATATTATTTAACTATCAATGTACTTATACAATTCCTCAGAATTCACATCACATCAATAGCAAAACAAACTGGTAAGTAAATTGCAATCTTGGTAATGATGAAGGACCAGAGCAGAACAAACAAACAGCAATCAAAACTTAACAGAGAAAATGAGTTGCTTACTGGTAGGAGAAGAATTTGGCATAGCTTTGCTATCTCTGGCCTCAGTAAAAGATGTAAGCTCCTCTGCTGTTTACGTATGTATTCAACATCATTGCCTAGAGGTCTCTCGGTGGCTGGTCAAGCAAACAAATTGAGTAAGAATGCAATTAACTAGGAATAAATCTGCAACCAGCACCCAACTAGTGGCAAATGGCAGGTAGAGGAAGCAACCCATAGTACGCCACTTCGAGGCAGTGAATGAGTCAAGGTGGTCGCCTCTTGAATGTGGAGTGGCCAGATTTTTTATTAAAAAAAAATGGAATTAGAACAAATTAATTCTATGGAGATGTGACACCAAACTAAAAACAAAAACAAAACTATTTTTTTTTTGGATAAAAGAAAAACAAAACTAATTCAAATGTTAGATGTCAATGTGTTTAGTTCCTAATATTCCTGTCACATGTGCTGTCAATATGTGTTTGGTTCCTAATAAGAAGTTAAGTTTGTACTTTATATGAGTTTCCTTCAGTTTGAAAGTGGAAAAAAAGAAGCAGAATGTGTCTAGCCCTAGGCTATGATAAGTGAATATCCACAGAAATAAAAAGGCAAGAATTATCACCAAAGATGTGAGAAGTGGAAGCAACCTCAATTAATCCTTCAGCACTGTCTATTGTTTTTTTGCTTCTTTATTTTCCCTCAGGTAGTCCAGATTGCCTATTCTACCACTTCTTATTTCATACACACTAGGATAGGAGTAATTAAGGATAAAAAGTATTGTTTCGGTTATAAATGAGCTCGCGGCTTAGACGCCACTCACCCAGTCTCTCAAAGTCCAAATGATGCCAGATATTCAAACCTTCACTAGATCACCTATCACCCTCCCCAACGGAAGTGCTGGCAACTTACAGAAGGGAAAAAAAATGTCATTTTGGCCAAAAATCCATGATGTGATGAGGTGGGATTAAGATACATTACCAAGGTTTTCTAAGCAACTATCAAACACAAGCAGTTGAACTAGGCTAGAATTAGCAGACATTACCCACTTGATCTCCAGATAGTCCAGTAAAAAGTATGTAGCAATTTCAGAAGCTACCATAGAAAACAATCAAAAGCTACAATAGTTCTTGCTATGTGTTGACCTCATTGAACAATTAAAGGTCATAAGTTAACAAACTGAAATTTATTAACCATGGAGAGCACTAACCTTCTTTGTTTCCAGTAGATAACTTTACTCCTTCAACTTTTGGAGAAAGTTGATTAACATTATTGATCAATTTCCTTTGATCGCTTTGCACATCTGGTAAAGGGGTCTGCCTACAAAATCAAGCTAAATGCCACTCAGAAGCTAGAGAAATACAATTATCCCATAACTATGCATGCAGACAACACTTTTTCTTCTTTTTGCATATCAGCATTACATTTAATCCACTCAAAAAACAATTTTGTATGCAGATCATAACAGCCAGATTCTTATCAAAATAAGTAAATAAGTAAATAAATATAAAGCAAGAATGTAGTCGCATCTCCATACCAATGGACATAACAATCTGCAGCTAAACTTTAAGCTCTATCATTAACTACACAATGAACTGAAATTTTAGACACACTTTAAATTTTACAACCTTTCCCTTATTTAATACCATCCTTTTGCTTCCCTAGTTTCCTCACTTTTGTGACTGATCAATACTTTCCAAAACCAGCATCTAAAACGGCAACAGCAAAACATTTTCTTACTATGTGGGTCAGCTATGTGTAAGCTATTTCTAAAGAAAATCATTTAAGTCAAAGTCTTTCTTAATGGTTTCATCTATAATTTTTAATGGTCTATAATTTTTAATGGTCATTCTCTCCCTTTAACTATTGGGATACCCACCATCCAATCTATTCTTCTTACTAAAGCTTTTACAGGTCTTCTCTCCATATAACCAAATCACCTAAGGAGAGATTCCACCGTCTTTTCCATAATAAGTGGAACCCCAACTTTCTCTCTAATGCATTCATTGTTGATGCTATCTTTTCAAAAACCAACACGTACGAAACACTTAAATTATCTCTACTACTAATAAAGGAGCTAGGCAAGTTTAACTGCCCCTTGGTTGCAATTCCTTTGGACCATTACAACCCTCTTATCCGAAAAAAGAGGGGAAGGGGGAAAACACACACACACACACACACAACTGCCCATTTTCATTTTTTAAATTTTAAATATTTTCATCCCATTTTCATTTCTTTGGTGCCCCATGGGGCACCCATTTTTCTAGTGGCTAAATAAAGTCATAGGTCCCTATATTATTTCTCAATGTTCATTTTAGTCTGTAACTGTTTCAGTGTGCTCAATTTAGTCCCTCAATTTATCAATTACATCAAATGCCCTTATTATGATCATCCATGCCGCTGGCCACACCTAGTGGAATAAAACTCAGCTGTTGATAAATTCATCATGAATTTTACACTGAACAAGAAAAGACATTTCAGGACAGGGGAAGAACAAAAGCTAAACCTTTTCTATAATATACAGAGAAAAATCTTATAGGATAGAGAGGTGGGAACCACAACAAAGAATGATGGCATAAACTTGATAGCATGCCAAAAGTAAGAAGTAAAGAATCAAAACTCTTAATTCATATTAATTCAGGAATGGCGTAGACAGATTCCCTATCATTAGCTAATAAATAGCAATTACCTAATCTTTTTTGAACATGACCCATTGGTCCCCACAGTATTGTCACATGGCCTTGAAGGGTCAGCATCCGCAATCAAGTTGCAGTTTCCATTATCACCCAATGTAGCAGAAACATCTGAATGCATGTCCGTCATAGTTCCTTTCCTCTTAGAAGATGTCAATTTTTCACCTTTATGATGCCCACTACAGTTCCTAATCAAATTTTCATTCAATACAGGATTACTTGACATCTGTGACGCCTCCTCTCTGTGGTAATCAGACTGATCACTTTCAGGTGCCCCACTAGCCTCATGAGTTGTGGCATTAGATGGTACCAATGAACCTAGAGTTGCATGATTTTCTGATACTTCTGTCACAGGCCCATTCAACCTAGACTCAGCTCTCATCGAATTTGTTGAAACCAACATTTGTGATGCCTCCTCTGCACAGCAATCAAATTGATGCTGTTCAGGTGCTGAACTAGTCTCGTGATTTGTGGCATTAGATGGTACCAATGAATCTAGAGTCACACTATCTTCTAATAATTCTTTCACATGCCCACTCAAGCTAGACGCAGACGTCTCTTTGGCTTTGGCATCTTCAGAAGCCAGTACACCATCATTTAGCATCTCTTCTCCACCAGTGTTACCAACTTCTTGAGTTGACTTATCCATCGTATCTGACTCCTCATGGCAATCTGACATCGCGATATTAAAAAAATATGAATAGAAATATTAGCAATAACAATATTAACAATAGCAATATACTATTATTAACTATCACACATTCACACCTCACTCAACAACATCATTAATCATCTGCATTTTGATAACAAAAAAAAAGTAAAGTAAAATAAAATTGGAAGACCTGAACAATGGACACAACGCAACACAAGACAAGCCATTATTCATTACTACTCTTCTTACAATCTTGTTATACAAAATAAACATTGCTTGCCATTCAATTTGGAACAATAAACACCTAGTCATCTTCCAAAGATCCAAGCATCATCATTTTGGTCCTTTGAAAACTTCTTTCATCAATTTATTCCTTTAATACCAGAAAAACAATCATCACCTGCACCCTTCAATGAATTTTGCATCAATTTACTCCCTCACCATATGCAAATTATTACCAATTTAGTCCCTCAATCACACAAACCATCATCAATTAAATGACGTTTTAAATTAGGACTAAAAAAAATACCAATTCGAGTATGATTACTACAATTAGGACACTAAATTGATGATCAAATAAGAATTAACAACACGTAGCCCGTTATATTTACCTTCTTCGGTTTTATCAAACGCTGCCCGATAAACACGCTCATTCACACTCTTATTGTTAACCTTAGAAGAGCTTCCCGCATCCCGTACCTCCTCCTCCTCTTCTTCTTCTTCAACTTTCAACCGCTTCAAACCCTTTGTTTTCTTCTTCCGATTCACCTTCGAACCCGAAGAAGAAGAAGGAGAAGGAGAAGACCCCGAGCTCTTAGAATTGGAAGAACCTTTCGAAGGATTCGAGGAAGTGGCTGAAGAAGAAGTGGTAGTAGGAGAAGAGAGGTTCTTCGATCTCCTCTCAGATCTCCTCAAAGGACTCGTCATCGCCGCCGCCTTCTCCTTCTTCTTTATCTTCTGGATTCGCTTCGACTTGCGGTTCCCGGCGGCGATCGGAGACTTCTTGGACAATGTGTCCCTGGAGGACCTCGTGGTTGGAACCATCTTCTTCCCTCTCTAAACCCTAATTTTGGGCGATAAATAGATAGAGAATGCGTGAAACGTGATTTTGCTGGGAAGATGCGGTGGTTGAGATTCCCAGAAGTTGTCAGAGAAAGTAGTACCTTAGTTCATTTTCTGGCAAACGGGGATCGATTGGTTTTGGAGCTAGATCCCTCCTTGTTATTTTTCTCTCTTTCATCTCATCTATATATTTTCTCAGTCTTCTATTCTTAAATTCAAAGTCTTCTATTCTTAAATTCAAATATATTTACTTATTATCTTATCGTATTTTCTTTTGGCTTTAGTCCGTGTTTCCCCCTTCTTTGTTTAAATTGTAATATAATGTTATTTTATTTCTTCTTTCAACAAGGAATGGTCTCCTGATAAATTTTCATTAGGTATTATGTGGGAAATTAAGTTTCATCGATGTGTGAACAAAAAAATAAAAGGCAAATCACTTATTATTCTTTTAAGAATATATTGTTAATAATATTTCTTCAATTAAACATTCTTCTATTTTTTTTAATATAATGTATTTACCCTGCATAATTTTTTTAAAATGAATATTATACCAAAATTATAATAATTGTCGTATTACTCTCTTCTTTTCCTTTATACATTTTGGTCAACATTTTTGAAAATTAACTATGGATTTCAATATAATTTTATTTACGTCATATCAATTTTTCATTGCCAGTAAACAATTATTTTGGTTTCAATATTTTACTTTTAAAATTTAGTAGATTTAATTTGATAATATTTATTCACATAGATTTTTTTAAGAGTCTTTTATATTAAAAATAGTATGTAATTAAACTAAACATTCTTATGTTACGTTTGGAAAGGATATTTTCAAATTTCAAAAAAAAAAAAGGGATTCAATTACTCCCTTCCTTTTAAATTTTTTGATTTGGATATATGACTTCATTTACAAAATATTTTTGGATAACTTTAAGTAGGTATCAAACAACATTCAATACTGGTAAGGCCCAACCAATGATTGGATTTGCTAATTGGTAATTGCCAATGTTAACCGACAAATGTCATGGTCCAACCGATGATCAGTGGGGCTAGTCAACGACCAACAATCGACTGAGGTGGGAGGGAGAGAGCAGCGAAGGCCAGACAGTGATTGGCGACTGGCAGGGGGTTAACTGGAAACTGCTGAGGGGGGTTGAGGATGGCTAGCGAGAGATTGATTAGCAACTAGCGAGGTTGACCTAATCGGCTAGCCCGACTAATGACCAGTTTGGCCAACCGACAATTGTTATTGCCAACTCACAAACGTCAGTGCATACTAGCTAACATCAGGGATTGACTGATGCCTAATGAGGGTTAGTCAGCAAATGGCGGTGATAGATGACATACAATGAGTAGTGAATAATGAGTGCTGGTAAAGGTGAGAGATCACACATAACAAGGTCATGTGAGAAATTTATATGAGAAGATCCATTCACGTTAGTTTCTCTGTTTTAGGATATTGGTTTATCTGTTTTAACATGTTGATTTTTCTGTTTTAGGCTGTTAGATTCTTTATTTTAAGATGTTGGTTTATTTTAGCGTGTTAGTTTATTGGTACAAGTTTCTTTTTATTTATTTATCATTATTTTAGCATGTTGATTTCTCTGTTTTAAGATATTGGTTTCTTTATTCTAAACTGTTGGTATCTTTGTTTTAAGATATTGATTTCTTTTGTTGTTAGAAACACAATTTGGTTTTTTTTGTTCACAAATGTTGCTTTCTTTGTTTGCAGGGGTTGTTTACATAGGTTGCGTGGTAGTGATATTAAGTGTACATAGTACTAGTGAATGAAACCAACATCATTACAAAAAGAAACCAACATGTTTCTGTAAGAGAAATTGACATGTGTTTTGTAAGAGAAACCAACATGTCCGAAAAAAGAAACCAACACGACTTGCATAATTTAACAAGTTAAACTTATGTTAATTTAATTTTACTTCACAAACATAAAGATTTTTTTGGGGGGGGGGCAAAAGCAAAGCAACACTATTGGAAAAGAAACCAACACGATGAAACAAAGAAACCAACGTAGCAACTTGAACGAGTTATTCACATGATTTAACTTTGTTTTCAAAAAGAAACAATGTAACTGGAAAAAAAAACATGTTTTTGTAAGAGAAACAAACATGTCTAAAAGAAGAAATCATCATAACTGATATAAAATAAATAAACGCGACTTTAATTAATTTAACAAAAAATCATCAGGACTAAAAAATAGTGGGGGTAGAAGTGTTTGAGTGGAAGGAGCAGTGATGTGCACATGTTTATTGGTGAGAGTTGGAGTAGAAGAGAGAGAACGTGAGTTGGAATATAAAAGTGATTACTTTTTCTTTGTTTATTATGCACAAGACCCACTTTATTTTGGTGGCTATCCGTGGCCATAAAACTAATTGTAAATATAGCATTCTTGGAAGCGATGGAAACTTAAGGTGTGTTTGAATTGACTTTAAAAAGAAATTACTTATTTTTACTTAAATTCTTATAGTATAATTTTTTTAAAAGAATTTTATTTTCATGTATAAAGTACTTTTATCATAAATCGCTTACATTACCATTTTTTTAGAGGTGGAGTGTAACACCCTAGCTAACTGTTTACCCGTACGTCGTAAACAATGCTCACTAGGTTGTTATCTGCTTTGGTTAGGGTTACTTTTAGCCCCTACTTTAGCTTTGAAAATATTTCCTACTTAGAAAATATGGACCATTTTGAAACTTCTTCTTTCTATACATATGTTAGAAAATATGAGCCGTGTGTGCCAGATAGAATTTATAATGCAAGCGTCAAAACTTTATACTACACGAATAATGGTTCCAATATAACAACATCAGACAATAAGCAAACAAGTGGTCCATAGCATACCATCACAAACATTTACATAGATAATATCTTAGGTAATACATACACATAAGTTCTCATAGAAGTACAATACATGGATTGTAACATCCTTAGCCTAGTTCTTGCTATCCTATTCCTTGATTCATCGTCTTCAAGGTCACCGCTGAGTATATCAACCTGAAGTCCTGCCTTGCCCACCTAGAACCATAAAGGAGCCGGTGTGAGAACTCTGTGTTCTCAGTGGGAAAACCTCTATCGTCGTTGCTCATTTTACTCTCAATTATGATTCCGCCGCTTAGGGGTCTCTAGATGTCACAGTTATAGTACATCCCTACTAGTTATTAACATTGCCCCTAGTCTTGAGCAGCTACCTACGTTACTAGGTGACTGGGGGAACCTATCTTTCCTTATCTAGGTCATCTGTTCTCCATTCTAAGCCCTGAATCATATATAAAGTTAAATCACATATCATCGTATATAGTTAAAGCACATATCATCATATACAATTAAATCACATATCATCATCTTCATGTATTACGTATCGTCATATACGTATATCATATAGACATATTATATTCATATAGAACATATAAGAGGCTTGAGGAAATCCACTTGTCATAGGGCAGCGTCCTCCATATCATATTAAGTGCCATGAGGAAATCCATTTACCATATGACAGTGTCCTCCATGTCATTTTCTGAGGAAATCCACTCGCCCGAGGGCGGCGTCCTCCGTATTATGTCAATGCTTGAGGAAATCCACTCGCCCTATGGCGGCGTCCTCCATATCATGTAAATGCTCGAGGAAATCCACTCGCCCTATGGCGGCATCCTCTGTATCATGTTTGAGTGCAGGATGTCGTGTTCATGTCGTGTTTGCATGTCATGTTCGTGTCGTATGCATGTCATGTCATCTTATCTGTGTGGCATGTCATACTACCATATACATATCAGTTTATCCAGTACATTTAGCAAGTCATAAGATCATCCACATGTATCACTTATTCATTATCCTGTTCAATAAGCATCATTTATCATCTTAAAACATTCATATACATAGCAATTATAGTTCAATATCCCATGTCATCATCTTCATCATATTCATTGAAAGATCATCATCATATACTATAACATATAGCACCTCATTATCATAAGCATCTAACATACTTCCTATCACACAATCATCATCATATAGCATTAGTATATAATTCTCTATTATCATAAACATTTAACACGTTATACCATATAACTCATAACATCGTTCATATAATATCACTAACTTCACATAACTCATGGATACCAATCATGCACTGTCACTAACTTTACCAATCTCATAACATCAAATCCATCATATATAAGAAACATAACCTCATACTAAACATTTCTTGAACATAATAAACCTAAATCTAGCAACTAGCAAAACAGACATCTGGTTTCTGTCAGAAAATAGCAATCATAAACCGGAGAGGTCCAAGACCTTACCCCAAGGTTCTTGATAGTCCTAAGATCATTTTTCATACTTAAAAATTCAGATTTCAATCCTAACTTCACGAAATTACTATTTTGCCCTTTTTCCCAAAATTGTCGTTTCGCCCCCGTAAACGCCCTGTTTTCTTTAGAATTTTAGTTCTCAAAAACCCAATGGACTCAAGACTTGCCCTTAAGTTTTTTATAGTTCTACATATTTTCTGAAAACAAACCAGTTTTTCAGTCCAAACACGTGAAATTCCCGTTTTGCCATTTTTCGTAAAAACCCTGTTTTCTGCCTATTTGCTGAGAAATTCATCGGGGACTCCAAAAATTATAAAACTTGACATCCCCACTCAAAATTTAGTGTAGAATCTAAAAATAACATTAGTTTTCCATGATAAAAATCTCAGCATACATTTCCCTTTAAAATCATGTCATATGCCTATTTCCGTCTTAGGCATTCCTAAATTCTGACAGAATCACAGACAACACCAACAGATCCAGACAATCATCAATCACATATATATAGATAAAATTCACATAAAAGGCATCCTAACATCATATATATCTAATCATGAAACCACATAGACAGTGGTTAGAACGGTTTACCCACTTTGTGACCAAATCCGTCACAAGGTTGCAGAAACTCCGAAAGTCTTGTGACCGGTGTTCCTGGCTATCGTAGTGATTCTTCAAGGTGATGGATGAAAGTTCTTGATTAGAGAAGTGAAGGGTGATTGCTAGAGATGAATTATCAAGGTTATGGTTAATACAGAGACTAGTGTATCGGTATTTCGGAGGAATAACAGCAGAGCGTAAAAACCGGCAGAGTTTCACCAAGGGAGTGTCTTCTTGCATTCGGAAGAGCTCAAGGGCTCCATTTATAGGCCATGGGCTGATTGGCTTCTTGAAGAAGCCAAGGAAAACTTCCTTAAGAAGCCAAGGGCAAAGTTGTCATTTTAACTCTTATGACTCACCATGCTTAGTCAAAGATGATGTTTCATGAATTTGGCCATTTTGGCCTTGACTTGGCCGTGCATAGGCTTGTTTCTTGGCCAATTTTGTGGCCAAAAATTTAAGGGTCCCGATAGATCAATTTTGATCAGGTTTTTATTGTTTCCAATCCCGGTACTTCGCTTACGGTCCTCCGAAAAATATTTCGATCACATCCTTGTGATCTACTAATTTTTTAAGGAATAATTTGAATTAATCTAAGGTATTTGTGAACTTTCAATCATGACCTTATATTTTACAGATATCTTATATACACCGTTGCACTCAAAAGACAAAAAAGATTCGTTTAAGTGTCTGCAGAATTTTCCTAAATCAAACAGAATTTCTTCTACAGAAATTTTAATCTATAGGTTCATGCAAGACCTTGTTTCTCCTATTTAATTTGGAGAATCTTGACTAAGGGAAAAAGCGGGATGTTATATGGAGCATTGCCAACGTTTTTAAAAAAAAAGTGATTATCTTATTTTCTTTAATTACGTTTATTAAAGTTATATTTATCATTAACTTTTCTTATAAAAAAGTACTTTATTTTAAGCTAATCCAAACCAATCCTTATTGAAAAAATAAACCACTTCAATAGTTGATACATTGACTTCACATGATCAAAACGGAGAAAAACATGTTCAACATCATCCTCTTATAGAACTATTTATTTTATAAGAAAAGCTACTAAGTGCCCACCAAAATATACCTTTCTTTTAATTAGTGGTCTCGGAATTGAGTATTAAATATGAACAAAACCAATGCTAAAAAAGTTATATCTCTACAAAATTTAAAATTTTTGAACATGATTGCCTATGCTAAAAAGATGCATGTAATTTTACTAAAGAAAAAGAAAACAAACATCCTCTTATAAAACTTAAAAAGTTTAAACTGAAAATATTTTATTGAAAGAATAAGTTTTTAAAATTTTTAATACATTACATATGTTGAAAATAATCAAATTCTATTTACTTTAAACTTTTTAACAAGTGTTCTGAAAACATTTATAGCAAAACCTTTATTTTATTTAATGAGCTTTTCCTTTTCTATATTCAATCCTATTATAAATTGGTGGGTTAAATGTCGGCATAATTTTCGAAATTTCAAAATTTTGGCTTTGTTAGTCTCTTTATTGACAATTTTTTTTTTTAATTTGAGGGATTAATGAAAAAGTTTTGAAATTTTAAGGATGACATTAGTACATTTAAAGACTAAGTTAACACTTTATTATTTTCAAAAATCACTTAAGACACCGAGGGCTGATTGACAATCTGCAACGTGTCTGCTTTGGGAGGTTATCGAATATGATTGGTAAGAACCAAATAGAAAAGAATAGTAGTGACATCATGTAACAACTATATCATATAGGACATTATATATATATACACACACTATGTGCATCAATCTCTCTATCCTCAAGTAGCATTTAGTTTTCAGCCGGCTTCATAGAGTAACCAATTTTATGCACTTGACCATACATGCTGACAAACTTGGAATACTATTATTTTTTTAGTCAAATGGTCATGTTCTCCAATGTCACCTTTCTTTGGAGCCTTGTTATAGAATCTATTCCCACTTCCAAATTTTTTATAATGATAGTTTATATGAATCATGCCAAATACACATATTTTGCAGCCTCCTCATGCCTTTTGTTCCCCCCTTTCATTCTGCTCTTTGCTTCATGATGAAAAGCCTTGTGCATAAATTCATGATTCATCTTTGGTTTTTTGTATTGATTTGCATAAGTTTATGCCATGCTCAATTCTATTATGACCCTTTTAGTTGTACCTCAAATGAAACCCTCCAAGGTTCAAGGTACACTTGCAATTCAACCAAGGATTCATGCAGAACATTCATGGTGTACAGGGCCAACAAGAGATTTGAAACCATTTCAGATATCTCAGCACTATTCCACATGAACCCAGACCACGTCCTTAAACTAAACAACCTCAAGTCCTCTTCTCAAATTCTCAAACGAGGCAAGGATGTTCTTCTCCCCATCAAGTGCAACTGCTCTGGCCAATTCTATGAAGCAAATTTCACCTACGAAGTCCCTCACAACACCACCTTCGCCGAAGTCGCCTGCAGTGTCTTTGAAGGCCTTCTGAAGCCTCAAACACTGACTGAAAAAAACCTTCCAAAGGGTACTAAGCCAGAAGCTGGTTTTGAACTTAATTTGCCTCTAACATGTGCATGCCCTTCTCATAGTTTCATTAATGCCATGTTGAATAGGGTGAAGAACCTTGTCACATACCCTCTAATAGAAGGTGACGAGCCAAGCAAATTGATCAAGAAATTTGGCATCATAAGTGAAGATTTTTATCAAGTCAACCAATTGGATCAATTTTCAACACTTTTTCCTAACACAACAATTTTGATTCCATTAAGGTACAACAATGTTCCAATCAGAATACATGATGTTCCAGATTCTCCTTCTCCACCACCTGGATTCCTTTCCACAATTCCAGTTTTTGAGACACAGGAAGCAACACAACGCTCAAATTTTTACATTGCAGGACCAATCATAGGTTTTGGTTTGTTCATAACATTGCTAGCAAGTGGACTATATGTGAAGATTTTGAAGAAAAGCAAAAGCGATGTTGTTGTTTTCCCTTCCTCCTTCAATCACACAAACTCCACCAACTTTTTCTCACCAATTAGAAGTACAAAAACCAGCAGAGGATCGACAGCTTCGTGCCTTTCGCCGGATCTTCTCGCTGAAATTAAGTACTGCCTGATTAACTACAGCATGGAAGAGATTGAGAAGGCCACAAGGAATTTCAGTGAAGAATACAGGATTGGTGATTTGGTCTATAAGGGGCTAGTCAATAATAGCATTGAGGAGGTTATGGTGAAGAAGATGAGGTTCGAAGACACGCGAAAGGTAATCAATTTGCATTCGAAGATCAACCACTTCAACATTGTGGAATTGCTTGGAGTTTGCTATGGTGAGAACAATAGTTTTTCATCATCATGGTCTTATCTAGTTTTTGAGTTTCCCAAAAATGGATGCTTGAGGGATTGTTTGTCTGATCCAAACAATGCTCTAAATTGGTACATGAGAACACAAATAGCTTTTGATGTTGCAACGTGTCTTTACTATTTGCATTGTTGTGCTTTTCCTTCTTATGCTCACATGAATGTGAGTAGTAGAAATGTGTTCATAACATCAAAATGGAGGGGGAAATTGGCAGATGTTGGTATGGCAATTGCTACCAATTCCATACCATACAAAAGAAATGATGGTGCCCAAATTCCTAAAGGATGGATGGCTCCGGAACATATCCAACATAACGTTGTTCCTGAGAAGGTGGACATCTTTGCGTTCGGCGTTGTGTTGCTTGAGTTGATATCAGGGAGGGACAACTTCGATGGGAAATCAGTGAAAGATTCACTTGGTTTTTTTTTGGGGGAAGCAAGTGAAGATGGTTGTTTTGAAGGATTGAGGAGTTTCATTGATCCTAACCTCAAGGATTATGATCTTCCAGAGGCTTTGTGTTTGTCCTTTCTGGCAAAGGATTGTGTTGCTGATGATCCAATGCATAGGCCAAGTATGGATGATATCATGAAAGTGCTGGCAAAAATGGTTCATTCAACAGCAGAACATGAAAATCCATTTCCAAATTAGGTATAGTTAAGCTTGTAATAATAAAGAAAAGTAATAATTTGTAAGATATATTGTACTGGCTTATTGTTCATATGTAGTTTTTATTTTATATTATTTTACATTGATGCATACTTAGTGTGCTAGTAATTGCATGTTCATATATTTTGGGAAGCTTTTGTTTTTCCCTTCTTACTTTCCCCCCTTGAAAAATTAGGCAAGAAGAGCATTTTTTTTTTTTTAATTTCTGCAAGATTACTTCTATTATTGATAAACTAAATAATTAAAGATTGTTTTGCCAATTCATAATCTGGCAGTTAGTTTTGTCACCAATCTTTGTCGTTGAACACAAATGAGTCATGCATCTGAACACTTAGTCATTGGAGGGATATTAGAGAAAATGCAACTTGCATGCATCAGCGTATCACTGTCACACACACAATCTTGTAATTTATTATTATTATTATTATTTCTTTCTTTTTGTGGCCATATGTCTATCTTTTTCTATATTATGAGTGAATTCAGGCCAGGATCAGTTATTTATTCCTCTTACTATTTTGGTATGCATTGAGACGGCATTAAGGTCTTGAAAGTGTTCCAAATGTCACATCTCACCAATTGAAATCATTCACCTTACTTTAATCTTCACCTAATTGGTTAAATATACTTGTTTGACATGTTTTTCAAATGAAACTACCAAATGTAATTATATATTTTTTGTGCAGTCTATATTCACATATTTTATAATTTTGATCCGACCTATGATGAATGATTTGAAATAGATTTTTTTAATTTGATTTTCTGTTATGTAAAGTCATGTGTAGTTATTTTTATTTTAAAAAAAAAGGGTATTGTAGTTTTTGTACTATCAATATCAAGTGCCCTGCTGCATGGGCCTGAAAACTGAATCTTTTCACAAAGCAAGACTAACTATATGTCTTAGCCCTAGTGCAATAACTAAGGTGAAAATACATTCATTTTGGGACCAAAATTCCAAATCAGTTTCAAGTCATAAGCATAAACTCGCTAATGCCGTGCATGGACAATTATTATTATAATATTGTCAAGGACCATAATGGCCCTTTTAAGTTACAAAGTCCGCTTTAGAAGCTCATGGACTTTTAGACTTCAATGTTGATAATGATATTTGGGTTTAACATTTAGCTGCACCGTCCGGTTATTTGTCGGTTGCACTGGTCTTGCATTGGTATCTGAATCCTGCAAATGCAAAAGAAATGTCCAAGTTTGAGACAAAGAAATTATATTTAAATTATGTGGTTTGAATCTTCATCCTTTTGTTATGAAAGAAGCTATAGTAACTTACATCATGAACAGCAACTCGAAGCAAGTTGATTTGCTCCCTTGAAACGGTTCTCACCTGAACAATTACACAGGTACACCATCACACACACACACACACACATCCTTGAAGAAAATAAAAGGGAAATTACAAAAAAAAAAAAGTTATCCTAATTAATAAATTCTTCTAATACATAACTTAATCATGTGTAAAGCAAGGTCAAATATAAGATAAAATAAATCCAATCAATAGAAAAAATGATCAGTAACATGTTGTCATGATGTGAGAGATACATTAATCTGAGTATAGCTATTAGTATTAAATATTAATTACCTCTTTAACGATGGTCCAAGTGACATTCTGAGTGCAAGGAGGAGTTGTCAATGAACCCATGTATCTGTAATAGAATTGTGCTCCCCCTATTCTGATCAGCCTAGGATCACGTACACCCACACCAATTTCTCCTCCCGTTGTATTAGTAATGGCCTCAATCTCTTTCTTTATCTATGTAAAAGGATAAAAGATATAAAATTATATTCCAACCATAAATTAGTCATTAGTCACTTCTCACAAACACACAAAATAGACACGGGTCGCATATCTTTATTAGAGGTTTGGATTAGATTATTTTAAATATTTTATGGTCAAAATTAGGTTTTTTTTTTTCTGATTAACTTTGAGAGATAGAGTTCCATCGGTTAGTTAAAAAAGTTTCATCAGATTTTAAGAGCGTTAAAACTATATTAAAACATGTGATTTCAAGACCAAAATTACTAAATAACTGATTATGAGGAATATTAATGTGATTGTAAATATTAACTGGTTAGAAGACTTTTGCTCTTTGGTATGGGAGTTATGTTATTGAGACAACCATACTTACAAAAAGTATGAGGTTTATTGTGAGTCCCATCATGATAGACTCTATACTTTTGTGATTGTACTTGTCTTAAATAATTGACATTTTTAATTATATTATTTCTCTTTGGTATAACAGAACTTTAATCTTTGAGTCATGTTATTATAACAATCATTTTAGACAATCTTTGAACAATTAGACTCACAACAAAGATGTGAGACACATAGCAGACCTCACAGTGGTGGGTCTTCTAGTCTATGATAAGTCCCATCATAATAGACCTTACATCTTTGTGAGTGTGATATTCTTAAAAGTTTTTCATTTAGATTGTTATGATAGTATTACTCTTCTTAGAAGCTTGTCTACCAGACTAGTTTTGAAATATTCCTAAGACAATGATTTCTCTTGAAATAAGTTGTTTCCAAACACGCCCTTATAGCATACCGATGACAAGAATGGTTCTGGTCTTCCAGTCTTGTACAACACTCCAATAACTGCAATCTTTCCTGCTGTAGTTTCGTGCACCATGTGTAACTCTAGATCCAACCTGCCATGCAATTCATGAATATTCAATTTAACGACACTTAATTATGGGTAATATTTACTAATGAAATTTAAGGGTGAATCTTCCAGATGATTAAGCTTTCTTACGAGTTGCTAAGTACTCTATCCTCTTTCATAACAAGTATTTATTTCGATTATTTTGGTCGATATTTAAAGAAATGTAGAATTAACCGATAAACCAAAATCATAAAAATAAACCCTTATTATAAAAGGAGAGAATAAGAAAAATAATTAAGTGCGAGAATAAATTATCTTATCTGAATTTTTTATTGATAAAATAAAATGTGATCTTTTATCATATTTTTTTTAATAGTTACTTTTATTAATCAAGACAAAGACATCAAGAGAAATCAAAAACACTAATTACATCCATTTTATCATTGTGCAATTAAGACTAGGAATGGCAATAAGAGGGCGGGCGGCTCACGTCTAGCCCGCATATAAACGGGGCGGGACAATTTTTTATGCGGGCCAAAAATTCATGAACGCCCCCGTGAGTTGGCAAGTTAACTGATGAGCTGGAATAAAAATTAAAAAAATAAAAAAATTTAACAATGTAACTAAAAAATTACACATTACACCAAAAAAATAAAAATAAAAAACACATATAATAACATAAATGTCCAAAAAATAAATCATGTCCACAAATTTAAAATAAACCAACACAATTTTTTTTAATGTTTTTTTGCCCAATTTATGTTTTTATTTTCTAATATAACCTTAGCCAGCGAGCCAACCCGCCCTGCCCCACCCCGCCCCGCTTCCGCCTGAGAGTTAAATAGATCGGCTTGCGTGGACTGAAAAAAATAAACGAGCTCAAAATTTGTGTTCGTCCCACAAAAATTGGCGAGCAGTCCACCCTGCTCCTGCCTGCCAAGCCTATTTTACCATCCTTAATTAAAACAATAGAAAAACACAACAGATGTTGCCTAAACTTTAAAAAATCTCTTGGAGAAAATCTAAATGAAACAAAATCTTTTATCCATTGAAAATGTAAGATCTATATATTAGATATACAAGTAAAAAAATTAATGGTAAAAATTCATATTTCATCTTATTAATTAAAAAATTCAATCGAGATTTGAGATGGTGGATTCCTTTATAACCCAAAAAGACAGAAATATATGTACCTTTTGCCATCTATGGTGTGCTCAGAGGGAGAATGCCAATGGAACTGTTTAAGCACATACCGAGTTCCATTAATTTGTAGATAGCTTCTGCCCCCAAGCCATGTCAGCTAAATCACAAAATAAATTAGATCCAAACAAAATTATTTATTTAGTAACACAAAGAAGATAAAAAATTAGATCGTTTACTTTGCTAATTAATTAATTAATTAATTAACTAACCATGATATCATGTCCCCTGTTCTTAATAGTTGCATTGGAGGGTTGGTAGTTCAATTGAAGAGGTCCTAATTGGGACACAATTTGAACCCTCTTATTCAACAAATCAATTGGAGATTGCATTCTTCCATTTTTGCACATGCTCCATTCTGGTTTAATTTCTCCCCAATGTGATGGTCCTTTAGCGCTCCCCTCATCATAATTGAACTCGCTCTCATCCTCTGCTCAATGCCATCAAATAATGCAGAATTAGGATACCGAATATCTCAGGTATTGAAAATTAAGCAAAGAAAATATAATTGGTGGGTTCTTTGGTGCCTCCCTCGCCCAAAAATATTGCAATTTAATATTGTATCAGCTTAAAAATTATCATATAATCATAAGAATGCTTATAGTGAAATCTTAATTTATGTTTGATTATATGGTTTTTAAAAATTTTATTTTTAGAAATTGAATCTCTGAATTACATGATTATTTAAGGTTCTTTCAATTTTTTTAGTTCAAATTTGGGGGAATTCAATTTTTGGAATTAAAAATTGAAAAAATTATGTAGCAAAATATAAATTAAAGTTTTATTATGAACAATCGTATGATTATTTAACGATTTCTAAGTTAATATAATGATAAATTACATGTTTTTACAACAATAGGGCATGGTGCCTCTAGGGGTACCAAATAATCCATCAATACAATTGCCACTATTAATTAGTAAATGTTTGGTAACAATCACGAGACAAAAAAAACAGAAATAATGGGATAATAGAAACACGCCTCCCACATTCCTTCTTTTTTAAGGTACATAAAATAACTTGAAAGTTGTTCATGTACATGGCTCATGTCTCCATCTTTGTTTAATGTACATGAATTAGTTTAAAAATTATATTAAGATATGACAATGTAAAAGTATTTTGTTTTTGTCCCCTTTCCTAACATGTCATTGACTTCGCTGTCTACGTTTTTTTCTATCCCGGTACCAGAACCAATATATGAGATTTGAATTCATTAATCAATATTTAATCATGAGATATTCTTCTAAAGATCCTACTACAAAGTGATTAATCAAAGGCTTTAAATCTGAAAAGGTAACAAATTCTTACTTCATGTAATAATTGAGAAATGTTTAGAATGATTTATTAGGATAATAAATCGCTCTCTTGTTATAGAGATATAATTTACCGATGCATGAATGCAAGTTAAGAACAAATTAATCACCTAAGCAAATAATAGTACTTACCAACTTCTTGAGACACTGCTGGGCAAGATTGCAAAACAAGTGCTGCTAATAAGCTGAAAATCAAAACCTGCGCTGCAAGCTTTTCCATTTGAATCACCATCTTTTTTTATTTGATTTTGAAGCTGGAGAGGTTTTTTGTCTTAATTATGTTTGATGTGTATATGGAGTAGCTACTATATTTATAGGCAGCCGCATGGTGTGAATATCAAATAACAAATCGGGAATTAATTAAGGAAGCTTAATTAATCAAGTAGCAATTGACAAAGAAAAGGATATGACAGGAAGAAATTGAAATTTGTACTCTTACGATTCTCATCTAATCAGACTTGTATGCGTGGCACTCTTTCAAATTATAGAACCCAACACGAAGTTTCCGATTGACATTATCAATATATATTGGTTTACCATAAGCATTTCGTGATTCCATTTAATGTCCTAAGCGCGTTCTTAGGCCACAAAACTATGCTTTTAATGACAAATTTAGATTTGAAAAGGAACTTCTAATATTTGTAACCGTACAACTCACTTGAAATACAATGTAGAGATGAATTTGAGTTTTGTAAATGAGAAAATTAGTTAAAGGAACTTTATTTTTATTAGTGGGTTGCAATCATTTCGTGTCTGAGAATCTAAATGATTTATGTGTTGTTGATAACAAAAAAAAATTAGGACAAGATATGAATTGTTAAATAAAAAAAATAGATTGAGAAAGACAAACAAAAAAGAGATTAAAAAAATAGTGATCGCAATAAAAGATGAAAATGAGTAATTATTTTTTTGTAAAATAAAAGTTTTATCAAAAGAATAAAAATATTGTGCACCAAAATAATAGTTATGGCGGGAAATCCCTTTTATTTAATTTTATAGATAATAGATTAACTTGGGTCTAGCCATATTAATTTTTAAAATCCAGCGGACTTCTTATATTATTATTATTATTATTAGTTTTATTATTAATAAAAAAGAGTGATTTAACTAATGCCAATGTTGTCCAAATCAAAGTTTATTTTCTAGAATGTCGAAAACAATGACACGAGATATATAAACAAATCTTTTATATATTAATATTAGTTGGAACAAACCTATCAATAAAAAGAGGAAGTTGAAATACAATGTCACTCGCCTTTGAATTCAACCAAATGTGAATTGTCTATTAGGCTTTTCCATGCCTCGTCAGTTTTGTCCATGGTTTCTTTTATGTATCCCAAATAATCCTTCAACTAAAAAGAAAAGTCTAGCAGTTCACCTTAATACGCAGCTTATTGATACCGTACTTATTGCTATGTCAAAAGTTGAGGGAAATGTGAACAAAAACGCAATCAATTCAACTCAGTTGTCCTATACATGGTGTGTACACAATTTTATTTCCAAAAAAATATTATTTGTCTATCCTAAAAGTTGACCTCATATTATATTAAATAAAGAAATAAATATTATAAAAGTGAAAAACAAACATTGTCATTGAGTATTTATATGTGTACAAATATTCATGTATTTAATATTGTTCATTTATGTATTTTAATAATAATTGATTCTCTGTGTTGTAATATTTATTTCCTTTCATAATGTATAGTGTCAATTTTTTTTGTGTGTGCAAATAATGATAATGTTAGTTCACCAAGTTAAAGAAATCAATTCATTGAAATTAATTAAGTTCAGAGAAATATGGGTAAAGAAACGCAATAAAATCAACTCGGTTGATGTACATGGTTGTGTGAATTTTATTACACGAAGTTAAAGAAATCAATCCATTGAAAATTTGAAGTGCATAATTTCCTTTAGTCAAAAGTTTTGAATGTTTACATTCATATTAACCAAATTAACTAGCTACTTAGAAAGTAATTAATGATTCTGGAAATTAACTTTCGTGCAAGATAAGTATCCTTGCTATTTTTGTCCATTTTTATCAAAAAATACTATTTGAACGTCAAATATGGTATAGATGTCAAGTCTCTTCTCTCACACATATCATGAGATTCATAATTATATATGGACTCCATGATATATGTGGAGAAAGGAGATTTGATATCTATATTATATTTGTTGTCCAAATAATATTACTCATTTTTATTTACGTTACCTAATTTGTTTGAACAATGGATTTTCCTCATTTGACGTACGGCCATAAACTGAATTTTATTTGAAAAATAATATAAGGAGGGATCATCGGTGTAGTGAGTGTCGGTGAGCAGTGAGATTATTAAAATATGATGCACGTTTCTTGAATATTTAAGAGATCATGATATAAATATCTAAAAATTATCTTGTAATTGTAATAATGCTAGAAAAATCTAGAAGTATCAGTACAAATAAAAAATTAATAACCGTGTCTATATTCATGATTGAGGGGTTCCTATATATCGTAGAAGAGCATAGAAGCCATAAGCCATAGAAACACACGGCATACACACAAGTTTAACAAGAGCAAGTCTCCAATTCAAGAAATCATGTATTTCTCCTCCTTTGCTCAATAAATAAGAATTATCATTCAACCAAATTAAATTCTCATTACATTATAATCACACCTTCTCCCATAAAACCAACAGAAATTTATCTTTATTTTAATAATTTAATGACAAAAACACCCACTTTATTCTCTAAAGCAAAATCCTCATTTTAAACAATTTTTATTCTTTGTTGTGTGTGCATATTTCTTTCTATGATTGTTGACATTAGCCGATTCCTCTTCCTTGAGTTAAATCTCAATTGAAATAGAGTGAATAGACTGAAATTAACTTCTTTTTCTCAATAACGTAGCAACTATTTTGATGTGGGTGGGATCCTTGTCCCTGTTGCAGACAACGAAGGCCAGTGAGGTAGTGCCCATGAGCTTGCATCTTTGGTGTGTGACTGAGTTGAGAGTGTGGTGGGGGGAGGATATAGTTCAGAGAGGAAAGAAGAGAAAAACGTCAAGAAGGGGTGATGATGTGTTAAAGCCCATTTTGGTCACTAAATTGTAAAAGGGAATCCCCATATTACAAAGATGTCATTATTTGGCTTGTGCATTGCACACTTCGCTATCGGTCTTAATGGACATAGTTAAAATGGGAGGTTAGTGTAATATTTTATAAAATTGAGGAGGTCATATCACAAAGTTAAAATTAGATAAGTGTTAAGAGTAATTACATTCAATTTTAAAGGAAGTTAGTATAATTTACTTTAATTTTTATCAATTCAATCGTTGAATAACATTAACATATCATAAGGATTATTTGTGCCAGATATTTTAAAAAATGAAAATAGGAATTTTGTCAAATAGTTTCTGTTTGTGTACATTTAAAGATTATATATTACGTTGGATTTAGTGCATGTAAAAAGTATATACACTGATTTTCAATCAATGTAAGACTTTGAGTTTTTTACTCTCTTGCCCCTGCTACAGGAACTAATTTCCAAAATACTCCTGTTTTAAAACATATTTCATGACTACCCCCTTTCAGCTGACGTGGCAGGATTCGCCAACGCGTTTGGCCAATTCAGGTTGAATTCGCCAACGCGTTAGGCGAATTTGAGAAAAAAAAATTTTAAAATTTGTTTAATTAAAATATAAGCAAATATGTATGTATGATGTATGGGAGGACATGGTGGACGGGAATTTCAACATTTGCGAAAATCGTGGGTTCTTGGGTAAGCTACAAAAATTCAAAAAATAATCTTGCAAAAAGGCCAAGACGCTCTTTATCGTGCGCGCGGGGAGGGAATCCATCGGTTTGGCCTTCGAAGGGCCCAACCGACTTGAACTCATGCGCGCGAGCCCAACTCCCTTCTCAACTCTTTTTACCAAAACAACAACTACTAAAGGTATATAAACACTTAAAAAGTTTGTGCTTTAACCAATGTGGGACTAAAATTTTTACAAAACATAACATTATGATCAAATCCCCATATCTTCAAAATCCCCAAGAACAAAAGCGGAAGTTTAATGCCAAATTAAACAAAATACACTTCATACTTTTCAATGAAATTTCCATGTTAGAATTATTGCACTTTCTCAATTATTGTTGGAACATCATATGAAGAAGAGAGGACTTTGGAGTTTACCATAAGTGCAAAATATTTTAGTCCCACATTGGTTAGAGCACAAACTTTTTAAGTGTTTATATACCTTTAGTAGTTGTTGTTTTGGTAAAAAGAGTTGAGAAGAGAGTTGGGCTCGCGCGCATGAGTTCAAAGCAGGTTGGGCCCTTCGAAGGCCAAACTAATGGATTCCCCACCCCCGCGCACAAGATAAAGAGCGTCATGGTCTTTTTACAATTTATTTTTTGAATTTTTTTAGCTTACTCGAGAACCGACGATTTTCACAAATGTTTAACTGCCATACCACATACATACATATTTGCTTATATTTTAATTAAACAAATTTTAAAATTTTTTTTTTATTTTTTCTCAAATTCGCCTAACGCGTTGGCGAATTCAACCTGAATTCGCCAAACGCGTTGGCGAATCCTGCCACGTCAGCTGAAAGGGGGGTAGTCATGAAATATGTTTTAAAACAGGAGTATTTTGGAAATTAGTTCCTGTAGCAGGGGCAAGAGAGTAAAAAACTCTAAGACTTTGTAGATATGGTTTACAACAAATGAACTTTTAATCTAACCGTAGATGTTATAAAATGTTTCTTTTGGAAAAAGTTATTATAAGTGTAGGAACTGCGTCAAGTCTTGCACAGGTGCCAATGAATCTCCTAAATTAATATAACTTTAAGCAAAACTAACAATTTCAATGAAACAATTGTCCCAACTGCATCAATCCGACCTCGGTTAACCCTCTAGGTTGCCTCCTTTGAAACCCTTTTTGATTATGTCATTCTAATTCGCTTTGTTATTCAGTTTTAGTTTATGCTTTTTACGTTTCTATAATTGTTGTTATTATTTTTATGATTGATTGACCATTAATTGGATTGTTATGTTCTCTCATATGTAACCCAATGTGAGAGTGCTTTGTGTTATAGAAATTATACGTTGAACAAAATTCTGAGAGGAACAAACATAACATGTGTAGTCATGTGTGGGGTGTTATAAATTGTTCATGCTTCTAATAGATTCAATTATGCTATAAGAGATTAGACAATCGCTTTAATTGAATAGAATTGTTTGGCTTTGAGAAAGACTTGCAATTAGAATAGGAACACCTACCATAATTAACTAGATTAATAATTAAGTATCAACATTAAAATAACAAAATCTAGGCGAAATCAATTAGTCTACAATGTCCCTTATTCATAGTCTTTCCCCATCCTTAAGGTAGATTGTTTTCTTTTTCTTAATTTTTTTATTGCAACAAACCAATCCCCTAGTTACTTCAATCAATTCCATTAACGTTACTTATTAATTAAAAATTTAGTATAATATTAATTTTTTTTGTATTCGACAACCTGAATTTAATTACTCACTCTTATTATTACTTGTACAATCAAGTGTACCTACTAAAAAAATTGCATCAAGTTTACAAAACAAAATAACCTCAATATTTTTTTCTTCTCTCTCTATGAAGCCTCGCACGTCAAAATATAGGAAGAGGAATGCTTTCCGTTAACTTATTTGATGATACTCGGTATATTTACTTGTGAGAGCATCTAGTCCTAAACGTTGGATCCCAATTGAATCCTCATTTTGTGTTATATCACTAGCATAGCACCTACTCCATAGGTAATAAAAATTACTTTTAAAATTGGAATTTTACTCTTCTTCATGGAAGAAGCAACTTTGGTCCAACATGACCAATTTTAGTACAAGTGGCACACTTTGATTGCACTGGAGAGAATTGGTCTTGGTCCATAACTTAAGAGCATGTTGTTTTTCATGGTCCGAATCCATTTTAAATCCTCAAAAATGAGAAATTTTTAATGTTAGAATCGAATTTAGCCGTGCCCACCAATTTTTCAAACACACTAATAGTGGAACTGATCCCATTTTGCACATCCACTCCAACGGGTCACTAAAAAATTGGACGGTATCATTTAGTGAGACTTATTATAAATTGAGGCGAAGATAATTTCTAATGGTGATTCTCTAAGAGCATCTTACTAGTCCTAACTTGGAACCAATTATAGCTTTATTATTTGTCACATCATTATCGCATAATTAACGCGTCATAAAAATTAAGACTCTTTCAAAATTAAGAGTCTTCTCTCCAATAAAAAATATCAACTCCGGTCCAAACTTTTTAATCCCACACATGATTTGTATATTTTTTTTTTAAAATAAAAGGCAATTGACACAAATAGCTCTTGATATTTTTTAAAATTCCACTCTAGTCTTAAGTATGTATAAAATTACAATCTATTCTATTTTTAGCTGTGACAAATTATTAATGATTTGTTAAGTTTTTTTTTTTTAAGAAATAGTGAAATGAATAAAAGCAATAAAATATTGTTTCATATTTTTAATTTTTTTTTAATAAATTTTGCAACTTGCATTGAAAACTTCTAAAGTGGAGACAAAAGACATAAGAGATTCATCATGAAACACGCACGTGACTCTAAGCCAGATTAGAGACTCGCCAAACAATTAACCTCATTCCTCGCAGCAACTATATACCAAATGAGTTAACAGTTTTTAGTTCTAGATTAAACCAAACAATAAACCCAGTTTCCTCTTTTGTTTTCTTTATGTATTCATTTCCTACTTTCACTTTTTTCCTTCATGAAAAATCTGGAGTTAGTTTGATTTTTATTGTCATTTCATGTGTTTCTTAATTTTGATATTTCATGAAAAAAATAATAAAGACAAGTAATGAAATAATATTTTATTATACTCATTGAATTGTTTTCACTATTTTTTGGTACACAATCAAGGTGTTTATTGGTGCGGGTTAATCTCTTGACTAGTTTGTAAACATCTCTAAAAGTGAGACAGTTGGCCCAAACAGTTTTTACAATTTTATTCACTAGTTTTTGAAGAAAAAAAAAAAGAAACAAAAATGAAAACCTAATAAATCATTAGTAACAAGATACCATAAAAAATGAAACGAGTGCAATTTCAAAACTCTCTGAAGATTACTTGTGCCCTTATAAAAATTGAAACAAACACTATAAATAAGAAAGCAATTGTAGCACTTTTCAAGTTGCACTTCATCAATGGCCAAGTACAAATTGGGTTAATATGGTCTCAGTAACATGGGATTGATCCCAAATTTCCAATGCAATCCAATGGTTCTAAATATAAATCCTCTCACTTTCTCTCTAAATTAATGATAATTTTACTGATTCAAATTTTCAGTTATAGGCTGTATTGCTAGGTATAGAGTAATATAAATAAGCATTCCTTAGCCATTAAGAGGAAGGAAAGTGGCTCGACATGGAAAGGATAAGATGGCCTATGCAATAGAATGGTGCATACTATATCTTCAGTAGCAATTTTTGAAAGCTATCACATCGGTTTTGCAATTCATTAAAATATTTGGGCAGCAAAATATGTACAATTTGTTCTTCAACAGGACAATAATTAATTACTTTTTATATACCAATTAATGGTGGAATTAGATATCTATGCGCATGTTTGGACGTCTCATAAAACACGGCTTCTCCTTGTATCTTTTTGAAAGTAGCTTTGGCTTTGTAACCATAATCTCACAATTCGCCTTATACACTCATTTCAATCAAATTGATTTCTTATATGCAAGAAATTTTGTTAATACTTTAGTATCATTTTTCTTAATTGCATGAATTTCTTCATTCATTGATTTTCTTCAACTCTTATCATTAAAAATTTCTTCGAAGTTTTAGATCACAATATGCAAATAAAGTAAATTTGTTAATATCTTTACCAGGTAGATCATTATCAGTACTCACAACATAATCCCCTAAGCAAAATGATAATCAGCGATTCCTTTGGGGGGCGTTTGATAGATAGAATTTTTTAGCATTCCTATAAATGTAAGGTTCTCATGTTTGATAGAAGTTTAAACAGAAAGAACCTACCCAAGTGAGTTGCATTCCTGTAATAAAAAATGTCATAATTTTCAACTCACCTCTTACATGAAAATATAAGATTCTCATGGAAAATGGAATATTATGAAATATTGAAAATTTAAATTGCCCTTACTTTTTAACAACAATCATTACAAAACTGTTAGATCGGTTGGCTGAGTCGGACTTGCCAACTAACTCGAGCCGGGCTCACTGACTAATAGAGCCAAAACCATAAATTGGGTCAAAATTCTCAACTTAACGAGCTAAAGTTTTGGAGGGTTTTTGATAGTTTTTAGCGTAGTATAATATAAAGTTACTATTTTATACTTTTTAAATAATGTTTTTTCAAAAAAAAAAATTCAATAGATGTTTTTCTTGCAAAATATTTTTGGGCATAAAATCATTTTGTCTACCAATTGCCCCCAAAATTTCATACTCAAAAATATCATTTCTAGAAATATGATACCCAGAACTAATATTCCTAGGCATAAAATAATATTTTGTCTATTAAACTCCCCCTTAAGGTCGTCTAAAAGATTCATGTTGAGATAATGTGCCTCCTCTTTCTTTTTTAAGCTTGATTTGATAAATTACGACAAGTATATTATGCCATATAAGTAATAAAACTGAGTAAATCGAATATCGTTCCCATGAAAACTAATTAACCACACAATAATTGTTAAACAAGTAAAATGAAAGGGATGTTGATTGTTGCTGGGTGATTTTGATTGGAATTCAAATAAATAAAAACAACAATGAGTTGAGTTTAATTAAATGGAGAAAAGTACTTATGGCATTTAACTTAGCCTATTACACTTTTGTCAATTCAAGCTCAATTATCCAATTTATAAATGATTCTATTGCCAGTTGAAAATCTTTTCCTAATTATTAGTCTCTCTCAAGAACAAATAATTGTCTTCTCACTAACTGAAAGTCTAATCTCTTACGCAACATAGCTTGCTTGAATCCTAATTTGATCTATGAATTCCTAAATAAAACTGCACAAGTCGAGTTGACTCGTCTCCAACTTTCACTCAACCTATGATTATTTTAGCATGTGCACTCTCATATTCTCTCTCTCTCTAGTTGCATGTACATAGGATAACGAATCAATTAACCGGTAATCAAGAGACCAAAATATTAAGCATAGCATAAAAATAACACAACGATGCAAATATAAACTGAATAACCTCATTTAAATTGACATGATAATAATAGTTTACATTAGAGCCCTAAGTAAAAGGAGAATTAGTTCATGATAAAATAAAAACACAACAAATTAAAAAGAAAAGAAGATAATCATATTCATATTCTAGAAATTACAACAAAAGAGGTTGAATAAGAAGTAGATTGTTGTCACTTCGATCGCTCCCGCTTCGTTCTTCATCATTTTCCCTTGATTTTCCCTCAAAAATGTGTTTTATGTTGTTACTAGATGCCCTGGGTCTAATTGTTGTTTCTAATTTACAGTACCATGCCCAAAATTACTAAAGAGGACATAAAAATACATCACAAGTCGCCGTCGCAGTGCTTGAGCGGTTGGAACACCGTTTGAGTGGTCCTGCAAAGTAAAACCTTTTCTTGGTTCTATGCTGCAACCGCTCAAGCGGTCCCTATGAGTTCCCAAAGTTGAACATTTTGTCTTCACACTGCTCGAGCGGTCCAAAAATTGACTTTAATCCATGTTATGTAATTTGCTCACGATAATCTTTGAATTTGAAATGCAATGAATAAGTATTTTAGAATTATCCTAAAAATGCATGAAAAATGTCTAAAGGTTAATAATATTCTCACATGCTTAACACTACCGTAAACATGCTAAAACTCCTTAGAATGCAAATATTTATCATAAGTCTATATACAAAATTTAAGAAAAATATCTTTCATTGGTGACTTATCTAAGCTTTGGATAAGCAACCTCGATTCTTTTTTTCCCCCCTTAAAATGTCACATTAGATTGATAATCACCTTATTTATCTTTGGATTATACAACTTATATGTCCTTGAATTCATATTGTAGCTAATGAAATTATACTTCCATTTCATTATGTTCTATTTATTTTTCTACATCCCAACCGGAGCCTATTCGAAATTATTGTTGCATATGATGTTCCCGCTTGGTTTGGCCGTACACTTAGATTTGTCATGTTGCAAAGGAAAACTTTGCATTATTAATTCCATCAGTCCAGTTTGATTCTGACAGAAAGCATCCTATGAAATTGATTTTGGTGGAGATTTCCTATTTTTAGTCCATTTTATAAATAGAGTTAACAAATATCTTCCAGCAGCATCATTTTATCAATTAAAATAATAAAATTACAATGTGCTCCTGTCATTTAAGCCACACCATTTCCCAATATCTCATGACAAGACCTCACCATGTGTCTATGTTATCTGCTGCTTCTTTCTGCTTCTCTAATTAAGATCATGCTATTACTTTCTAGATTTCTCTGGTAACTTAATTATAATAAAATATACAAATGATATTCCCTTTAGGTGAGTTGTATGGCTAGATATCGTGTACGTGGGTGATGGGTGGAAATTAATGGATGAGATGAATGAATTTTTGGAATTGCACTAAAATGGATGCGTCAAAATGGTAATCATTAATCTATATTTATGATTCAATGAAAAAACGTGTTTAAAAAATTCAATTATTGTATGGCCCAATTAATAATTAAAAGTATTTAACTATTCATTAATTATTTTTTCTTATTGCAGATGACATGTATATAATGTTAGGGTTTAAGTACGAGTGTAAAAAAAACTCACATTAATTAATAATAAATTAAGTAAAGTGTATGTAAGAGGACTCAGTGACTTAAGATTTTGAATTAAAGCAATACTTGAAAGACCTAATAAATCAATTTACAAATCAGCATGCTCAATCATGTGAATGAGTTGGCATTTCTAGGGACAAAACAGGAAAAAAAAATGTCCGTCATTCATAAGAGTAAGTAATTGATAAGTTAGGTCTCTCAAACATTATTTTTTGAATTAAGATATGATGTTTGATCTACTTGTATAGTTTCTTATTTAGCCCATTGATGTTGATTTCTCGAGTTTTAGGCTTTCCTTTCCAACAAGTGGTATCAAAGCCAATGATTTGAATGAGGGAGAGAATAAAATAGACACCAAAGTCTTACATTTGACGAAGAGATATTGGGTAGTGTGGCATTTGACTCACGTAAGTGGTTTCTTATTTAGCACTTTTGCTTATGTAGTGTTAAACTCTTGTTGGGTTTGGGTTCCCTTCCTATGTGGAGAAAGGCCCAACATATGTAAACTCACTATTTTCACTTAATAGTGGAGAGGAGTCAGTTTTTGGGGTATAGAGAGAGCTGAGAAGACAAAAGAAAGAAGAGAAAATAAAGAGAATAGAAGAGAAAACATTTTTTTGTCAGGGCAGTAGTTTTTGATCTGCCGCCACCGCTTCGTTCACCGTTAGATCGGGCTGAAATTTTGTTAGTAGGTTCGGAACACGTGGTACTTCAATCTGGACGGTTGGGGAAATTATTATCCGCTGCATATAGCTCTGTTTGAGTTGTCGGTTTATTGTGTCGAATTTCCCATCAACTCTTTTATACTAACAATGCACAAAAATTAATCTTCATCTTTTTTATTTTATTTTGATTATATTTGTTTCAGAAATTCATTTATTTACACCATTATTAAGTATATCACTAGGGATATCAAACCGGACCCAACCCATTGGAGTATGGTGAGTTGCTCGCCGTTTTGCATGAGGCGAATACAAATTTTGAACCTGTTTAAATTTGTCATCTTGCACAGGTTAACCAGTTTAACTTGAGGAGTGGGGTGGGTTGGCTTACGGGATCATGTGTTCATTTAAACTTCAAGCACATTAGACATGAGACATGGATAATATTCTTAAGTCTTCCACGTGAGAGGGTTTTATTTAAAACATGAAAGAACTTACCTGTGTGCGTATTTTTGTTTTGTTTGGTACATAGATCTTATTTTAAATATGTGTGGATACAATCTTTTAATATTATATTAATTTTTTAAAAATAATTGTTCGAGTTTGTGGGTCAATCGAAAATTACACTTGGATGTGGGGCCAAAAACAATTTAATATCAAAACGTGAGAATTTTGTAAAAATTACTAAAATGTGGTTTCTTGTGTAAATCACCACACTTTGTGGCGATTTATGCTGTCAATTTTTTGTAAATCGTCATATTTTGTATCGATTTATGCTATCATTTTATATTTTTTTTAATAAATCGCCACATGGTTTGTGATTTATACCACAACTTTTTATTTTCTTAATAAATCGCACATTTTATGACAATTTGTACCGTGATTTTTTTATTTTTTTAAATAAATTGTCACCTTTTGACAATTTATTATAAAATCTCACATTTTAGTACATTATAAAAATAGGATCACAATATTAATTTTTTTCATTGCTTTCACCATATTTAAATTTTTAGCCTCAGTCAATCCACTGCGAACAAGTTAAAAAGCAAACATAAACTTTCGAACCACATAAAAATGTAAATTCACTCCCGCTCTACCATATTTTTGTGCCGGCTAGACGCTGACTGGCACGCACATTTTGCCATCCTTGCACAAACCAAGTCAAGAGCAATTCATTTACATCCCTAGCTCGAATTATTGAATCTTAATTTTTTTTCTTTTTAAACAATGGGGTACCTAAGCACCCAACAAAACAAAACGCATGCTACCCCAAGAGCATCCTGCCAAAAAAACTGCTTAATACAAGCTTAATTTATTTAGGGGATTTGACATTCTTCTTTATTAAAATAGTAATTAAGGTTTGAATTTGAGGTTTATGCATGGAAATTATATAGCATATTAGAAGAAACTTTATAATCTCTATCAGCCCAACTCAAATTAAATTAAATAAATGTTTCGTGTTAAGTGGACTTTCCCTATTTGGTGCCATACAAATTATAATAGGGACAAATCATTTCATCATTTGATGTATTTGATGATCAATTTTAATGGCCATCGCACTTAACCTTGCCTCATTGGTGATGCCCCGCTCCCCCCCCCGCCCCACCACCACCATAATATACTAATATTATTTGAAGTTGACTTCACAATTCCCAATCTCATGGCCACTCCCATGCCCCTATATAAAGCTCCTTCTGCCTCGTTTCTTTTCCATATATGATCATACATACATACATAACACCATCCTACCTAACTACATCAAGGTGCGTAATTAATCAACATGCAAGTATAGCATAGTATATATATTCTATATGCAAATAATATGATATTCCTAATTCCTAATTCCTCTCTTTCTCGATCGTTTATAATGATACACATATGTTATGCCGTTTGCTCACCGTATGTTTTTTCTATTATAGATTTTTCTCTAATGAACTTTGCTTTTTTTGGCTAATTAGAATGAGGATTGTGGTAATTGCACTACTATTACTAGTGTTGATGCTGGCAAACTCTTCTATGGCTAGAGATCATAGGAGGGTCTTGGTGACCAATTTGCATGGAGATGAACAAGAAGAGCTAGAAGCAGACGATGGACAACTGAGTGATGATAATGATCACCACCAAATCCCCCGGAGGGACTACGGCAAACCCGGCTCCGGCCAACACACGGTCACCGATGATAACGATAGCGATCACCGTTCCATTCCCCGCAAGGATTATGGCACACATCCTAACAAGGAAGGAAATGCTTAATTAATACACACACACACACACACACACACACATATATATATCCACCAATATATATATACACACACATAAATATATAAGAGTAATATTACTTCTATATTAAGAACCAACGTTAAGAATGGATACTACACATAAAGACACAAACTTTTGGCCTCACCTCCAAATGTTTTGTGATCTCTCTTTTTATTTGTAGAGTCCATTTTTAATGTGCAAATATAGTTATTTTTAATTAAGTTGTGGCCATGTACAATGCAATTAATATTGCTCCTTAGATTTATCCGAAGTTTTCGGTACTCTAAAGGCGTTTTTGTGATTAAATTTTGTTTTAGAGAAAAAGAACAGAAAATGACAAATTTTTGGAGACTTAATCCGAATTTTTACATGTCAAAATTATAATTAAGCCTTCCAAAACTTTTTCTTTTCTTTCTCCTCCCTCCAAAACAAAATTCAAGCCTTAAGCTTCATATATATGTGTGTTACTCTAGGTTTTGCCTTTATCAGCTCATGTAACAATTGTAAGTACGAGAGTGATAATTCCCCAATCATAATTGTGTTTATAAATAAAGAAAGACGGTTTGCTTCTATCTTTTTGTATTCGTCTGTTTGATAAGAAAATCATTCACATAACTCTATCTAACCACTTAAGCTTTTAGTAGTTTCATGACATAATTCAATGTCTTTAGTGCAATCCTTGTTGTACATGATCTTCTAAACAAAAATTAAATTTCAGCACATTATAAGATGAATCTAAGAATTGCAAAATTTCAAGGCCAATGAGCTCACCTGAACTCTAGCCAAATTACTCACGTTTTATTTTTTTAGATACATTTATTGTTACTCATGTATTTACACAACAGGAAATAAATTGACTAATTTTTTTGGTCATTTAATAAATGATAAACAGAAAAAGGCTTCAAATCATAAACATGAATACATGATAAGTTGAAGCATGAGTTGATCAGCAATATTTTTTCAACTTCTTCATCATATTTAAATTGACTAATTTTTCTAATGGGCATGTCACTAAATCTTGCTTCTAGCACCCTCATAAAAAATGTATTAAAATAATTCGAGTGCTTCATCATATAATCTTACTAATAGTACTATTTATAGTATAGCTGGACGCACTAGCTTCATATGTGCATAATCAAATATGCTCTGTAGCCTTTAAGACGCTCTGCATTACTCTCTCTTTCATTTTCCTTTGGTCCTTTCAAAACAATTTATGCGCATATATGCTGGTCAATTGCAATAAATAAGTTGTTTTTATGGTGAAAATAATCACGAAAATATAATAACAGTTGTTCGTAGCAAATTAAACTGGAAGGTGACTAAATGCCTCATAAGTGTATATCTACAGTAGTACCCTTCCCCTTTTCCTTTCTCTCAAACAAATCAAATAAGTCCAAGTGGAACAAGGTTTTCCTTGTCACACCATTGCCATGTGACTAAGTTAATTAAAGTTCTGTTTCTTTTTGTCCCTATTATTAACAAATTCCTTCCCTTAACACAACACATGATAATATAATACGAGAAATACTATTTGTACTCATTGGTTGTAAAACATTGGGAACTATCATTAGAAGAGATTTCAATATGGTTGACACGATATCCCCCCAACCAATGAGTTCAAATATATGTATGAGCTATCCCACGAAGTCATGGATCATGTGCCCTCCAAAGTGGCGCCTAATCTGCTCCTCTTGCTGTAGTTGTTGTGCACCTTCAACTCCATGCCTCAGTCCCAATGTCAGCGACACTGGTCCGATTCCGCTGATCTCTAGGCCGTCGCGCCGGAACGGCATGAAATGCATCAGAGTACTCCCATCCATGCCTGATGTTAATTGACACTCCAACTTAGACCTCTTGTCTTGATTCCATTGCAATTCCTGCGCATTGTTTAACACGTTTTCACCGGCTAATAAGGATGACGATGGCCCCATTTCCAAGCAATTGAATTGCTTTTCAGGGATCATTGCGCTTGCGTGTGTGCCGCCGAATTTGTCGTTGTGATGAGGTTGATGGTCGTGGTGGCTGCTGCTACCTTCGGAGGCGGAAGCTCCCCCGGTTTTGGTGGAGTTGTGATTGGGGCCTGCTATGCCTCCTTTTGTTTCGAGCATGTGTATTTCTTCAACCATTGGCTTCCATACGCGCACTCTAGCATTTATGAACCAATTTGATACCTACATTTTTCATCAGTTACATGGTTATTCCAGCGGTACAGAGAGGATAGAAATTCTACTATGACCCATTTACTAAATGTCACATGGTTTGTAGAGAAGGGTTTTAGGTAATGAAGGACACAGAGATGGCCAACAATGCAAATGTAAAGAAAGGGACTTTGGAAAGCACATTGATTGAAATATCTAAGAATTTACACAGCGACAAAGAGAGCATGGCAAATACACCCCCACCTGGTTTCGTGATAGACCAGTTTGAGTAGCTAGCATGTGTTTATCAGTGTCCGTGGGGTACCTGCAAAAGGAGATCAAACACCACATGAAAACAAAATTAACCACAATTCATACACTAGAGAGAGAGAGAGAGAGAGAGAGGCGAGTCACAGGGGACATACGGATGAAGAAAATGCTCGAATAACCAAGCCTTGAGAATCGCCACAGATCGTTCCGGTAAGCCTCTCTGTGGCCTCCATACATGTTGCGGTGGCTCAACAAGCTCCATGTTGGATTTGTTCCTTTGAAAGCTCTGCTCCATGCACCTTAGCCTCGCCGTGTCAGCGTTGAATTTACCGCTAGCACTGGCGTTTGGCATCGATGAGTCCTCTCCCAAGGCTTCGCATAGAAGCTTCAGATGATCCGAGATGGCGTTCTTTAGGCCCCTGAAGTTCCTTGATACGGACTTGAGAGCCAAGGATATGTAAGGGGTGGAAGAATTGAGGCCCGCCACCGTCTCGAACGACGAAACAACCATCTGCATTTGTTGATGGTATTGCTTGTATCTCCTGGTAACCTGTTATGCCCAAGTTGCAACAATGTCAACGCCAATTTTCTTAAAAACCGTTTCCAAAAATTACAAGGGTACATATTCATTTTAGCTCCTGGAATCGTATACGTGTTTCACTTTAATCTCTGAAATTAAGAAATTGATTTAGTCCCTTAAGCTGGAACAAGAAAATAACAAGATATTTTATATATTGTTATAATCATCACAACTATTTTGGTCAAATTATTACAAGCATGCTGCAGTAGATGACAAAAACTTAACACTAAATGAACCAATTTTACTTTCAAAAATTACAAGCTATGCTATTAACATATAATACAACATGAGGACCAAATTTTACCAAAGGAAACAAGTATGAGAAGGAATATGAAGTGAACACTGAATGCTTATGAACAATGCAAGAATAACATACTCTGGCTAGCACAGATATTACGTGAGTAAACCTTTAAACTTGTCCCTAAGATTGGAGCACCGGTCAAGTTCATCACTAAATAATTGAAAATGCCAAATTCGTCCTTTAGCTTGTCAAAAGTCAATCAAATTAATCATTCAATGTTGATTAAGATAGTTCCTCTCAAGGATTGATTTGATCGATTTTCAACAACCTTAAAAACAAATTAATACTTTCCCTAACGTGGTGACCAATTTGACCGATATTGTCAACCTTAAAAAAAATTCAAAGGATGACTTGAAATTATTCAACACAAACTGTAACCAATAATGAAAATAGAAAAAAAAAAAAGATTAAAAAAAAGGAGGAACTAGATACAGCAACATTAATAACAATTAACCAAATCCAATGACCAAGAAAACAAAAAAGGACTTGATTTGACAAGTGAGGGAGAGGAAAACCATAGCATTACCAACAATCCAAATGGTGGATATGCTAGAGAAGACTTGCAGTGTATATAATGAATAATGAAATTAGACCTGAATTCTTTTCACAGGCAGTAAGAACTATATAGCCATTCCATTCAAGCCAATAGACAAGTATTAAGAAAAGCACATTGAAACTCGAAAGAAACTGACACATTCAAATGTACTAAAGCAATGATGCAATTTCGGTCTTCCCAATATTCTCCTAGCTAGTTCCAATCTTTGCAAAACTAACTTTATAGCATTCACACTGTAAACTGACACCCCAAATGACTACTTTTTTTCACAAGCCAGCTAGCTGTGTTAAAAGCGTTTGGCCTTTTTCTTATGTTAGAAACAGTTAATTCCTTACAGACTCATTATTCTCTCCGCAAGAAGGATGAATGTACCAAAAAAATGGGTGCCATAGAACCTCTCAAAGAAACACTCTTCCTCCTTGAGTATACAAAATGGTGATGTATTTAAAAAACTCATTACAAGACGCATGTGGCAAATTCTAAGTGAAAGGAGAGGAATCAGGAGTGAAAAAATATAGAAACTATTAAGTGTTCATAAAGCCTTGAATAAGATTGAACTCTGACAACTTGAAAGAGCCTCGATTTAGTTTTATGTAGTGGGATTACAAACCTCTATTACCTGAAACTGAATCGTGCTCCTACAAGTGGTCTGAGCACAATTTTTATGAATACCTAATAAGTTTTGGAACATATGATGTTTCTATTAGGAGTGTAGATGGGTTGGGTTGAATAAAACTCGTACCCAACCTGATTTTATCATCGGATTATTTCTTTGACTCTAAACCTATAATGACCTAACTAATGTTCGAATCAATCTGGACCAAACCAATATTTATTATATAACATATTAAGATTATGGCATTGCTTATAATAAAGTCATAAGATTTTAGATGTATCATGTAAAATCATATCAAATCAAATTTAAGATTTATTTTTCAATACATATTTTAAAACATTAAAATAGATATAAATTTTGAAGAATTATACAACTTTGAGCCTGGTTGAGTCAACCCGAAATATAACCCGAACTGGCCCCAAAAAGGACATCAATTCAAATTTAATAACCCGAGCTAAACTAAATAAGCTTTAGGTCAAGCCAGACTCTCGTACCGAAGCTCCTAGTTTCTATACAATATTCAAGCAACCAAACTGTGGAAGAAATTCTGATTCACCTAGCACATTTTCTTATGAGGAGTTATTTGTACACCAACCTTGGTGTAGACACCAAGTCTTCCCCCTCATACACATCATGGGACCCACACTCAAATGATGAGTAGGGTCCATGATATGTGCGAGCGGAGAGACTAGGTGTCTACACCAAAGTTGAAGTACGAACAAATAGCATGTGAAAACAGGTAATTACACAAGGGTTGATACATGAGGGCAGTGAAAAAACCAACCTCCTCTTGCATGTCCAGGAGCTTAGCCTTGTTCTTCTGGCACTCTGGCCTAGAAGAAGTAAGACAAAAGTTAGCAGGTGCAGATCCAGCATCGTCATCACCACCCCTAGCATAGTAATAGATGGAGGATGAAGCACCAGCGTGATCAGAAGCACCACTGGGCTCGCTAGAAACCCACTCAGCAACAGCAGCACAAGAGTTGGAAACTCCGGGGCCACAGCGGGAGCTGCAGTACTCATCTAGAAGCTGCTGGCACGGCCTCAAGAACCTAGAGCTCTTTAGAATGATGGCGTATCCAGTGAAGGGTCCAAGTGGGCCCACACCAGGCCTATAAGTAGGTAGTAAGCCCACATGGTTTGCATGATCTGAAGGCTTGGATTGGGAGTTTGAGGAGAGTGACAAGGACAGGCCCTGATGATGAGGAGCAGCAGTGGCAGTGTTGGGATCATGAACCATGTGGAGGGCAGCATAGGTTGGATGGGCATTTTGATGATGAGATGAAGGCTTGTTGAGAATAATATCCTGCAAACCATTGTGATAGAGAGGGTAATGCATTATATCAGCAGACGTAGGGGCTGGTGAAGAGGGCTGTGCATGCTCCGTGAGTACTACATCAGCAGCGGTGTTAGTGAGGACATTGGGCAAAGAGAAAGAGTGCGTGTCCATCCAATCATGGGGGCCATTAGCACCAGTACTACTGTTGCTTCTCCATTGCGGTGAGGACTGAGGGAATACTGGAACATACTGATGGTTCATCATTTCTTGCGACCACCAAAGAGCCTCCTCATCGTGCATCAAGTTCTTGTCATTTCTGTTCTCGATTCTCAGCTTCTCACGCCGGACTTGCTGCGCAACGTGGAATTCTCGCCTTAAGCTGCTCATTCCCAACCCCAACACCCAAATGCTCTTTCACTTAAGCCCTTCCACAACTGCATGCATTACTTCTACACAAACAACAACAACAAGCGTTTTATTATCATTATTATTATTATTATTATTATTATTATTATAATATGTTAGAAGGGCAAATTGGGAGACAGCATATAGCAACTCCCGTGAAAAAACGTAACAACAAAACAAATTACTACTCTACACAATATTATATTATATGTTTGAAAAAGGACAAACGTGAGAAGCAAACCAAAATAGAACTTTAGCTGTGTGTGTTCTGGCTGGAGAAAAGAGAGAGGTAGCTGGTTTCCTTCAGTTTTTTTATTATTATTATTATTATTATTATTATTATTATTTGTACTTGCTCAAATTAGGTCGTCTTCTTCCCTCACTATAGCATCCACCTTACCTTAAATTATGCCATAAACAAAAAAACAAAAGAAAGCATCATCAATCAATACTAGTTTTCACTCACACTGCAGGTCTCCCGCATGACACTATTCCAACCACCCAATAAACCAAACAGTGCATTAATGTGTCGGCAACACACTGAAACATGAAGCTAGCACCCACCCACCCACCCAAATTACAAAACCTTGGCAAAGAACAAGTTATAAAGCTCTCATAAGTTAACGCACAGTACGTACACCACATCCACTCACAAAACTGAAACCCTAGATGTGTGATCTTCACGCTCCAACTCCGAAAATGGATCTATGGTTGTTATTTCTTCTCTCTACCAACTCAAAGGCCATTCTCTCGAGTCACAACACAGTTACCTTCCCTTCTTTTGAACCCCAAATAACATAAATTAAATAATAATAAATATATTATGCTGAGCTATACATACATCACTGACCGGAGAGACACCCTCCCTTGATAGCTGTCCATATGCAGAGAGACACAACACCACACCGAACACGAAGCACATCCACGGTTTCAAGGTTGGAGGAAGAAAGGAAAATGAAAAAAAAAAAAACGTGAAAACAAAAGAAAACAACAAACCTAGAGAGCGGTTCCAATAAAAGAAGAAAAATAAAGAAATAAGAAAGAAAGAATTATGCGGTGCACAAGCTAGGCAGAAGCGAAGTTAAAATGTGTTGGTTACCTTAATTAGGAGCGATACAGAAGAGAAGAGAAGATGGAGCTTAAGTGGGGGGGATGAGATTTTATGAGATTCAGAAAGAGAGCGGGGAATGGAAAGTGGGAGAGGAGGAGAAGCTAATTAAACAAGCTAGCTAGCTAGGTAGGAAGGAAGGAAGGAGCAGTGCTAACAATCATTGATCATAAAAACTGATTATTAATGCAAATTGCAAGCGTTAGCGTTAGCGTTAACGTCACAATTTAACGTCAACTCATACTTTTTTTCACACCCTTTTGTTTGTTTGTTTGTTTGTTTTCTCCTTCTTTTTATTTACTTGGTTAGTTTTAGAAAGAAGATATGACATGTATGTACTATAAGTGTACATAATAGTAGCAAATTTTAAAATAACGAAATTATAGATTTTATTATATTACATTTTCTCTTCATCATGCGGTGAAACTCATATTTTAATAAAAATGTTAACTTTTATTATCCGCATTTATGTGAGATGGTCTTGTCGTGGGTGAAACCCTCCAAGAGTCTCCAACATTTGTGGTCCCATCCACACCTTTTCTTCCCTTACCTTTACCCCCTTTTTATTCTGTGTTTCCATTTCTGTCATTTTGTGTCATTAATTTTGAATCCAAGAATAAAACTGGATCGATTTAATTCAATTTTTTTCTATCATATTAGATTGGTTTGATTTTAATTTCGAATGCGATTGAATATAGAAGGAGTTTATCATCTTTTAATAAAATGTCAGAAGTTTGATAATTGATTTTAAGTATAGTATAGAGTAACTTTAAATCAATTGTCTCATCTTTAGTCCGTTAAAAAATTAGTCACTAGATTTGCACTCATGGATAACTTTATCGTGCACCAAAAAGATTGGTTTGATTCTACTTAATTTTTTTTTACCAAATTCAAAATAATATTTTTTAAATATTCATAAATACTTAATGTTTTTCGATTCACAAATTTATCGTAAATACATAATACCTTTTAAAATATCAAAAGATTAAAAAAAATTAAAAATATATATAATAAAATTATTAAAAAATTATCATTACCACTAAAATATGACTTATTATTAATCATACGAGTCACTAGTCAATACTTAATTACTCAAACATAATTTATAATTGACAATAACAACAATAATGATTAGGAAAAAATAAAATAAATAAATAATAATATTTTGGTCAAGTCACGAGTCCATGAGTCTAAGATTTAAAAAATCGAAAATTGACTCACTATTAATAAATTTTGATCAGTTTGGTGATCCAATGATCTGAAATAAACTAAACTAAATAGGTTAGCTAGGTTTGGTTTTGTTGGATTCAATGGGTCATCTCAATCCGCTTACACTCCAATCCAAAATATGATTTGCAATTAAAATGCAATGAAATTGGTAACCGATAATAGTATAGGTTGATAATAATTCTTGATATATTTGATCTGTATATAATATGGATTTAAATGAATTGCACGGCATGTAAATAAATTTTATATTATCATCTAATCATTGATTATTATATTCATTACTTAAAAGGTCATCTAAATAAAATAGATTGAATGACAAAAAATTAAACTCATAATATTAACAATTTATCTAATTACTATTTTATTTTAAAAAGGTTACTTAAATTCTCAAGAGTTTAATGTGTAAAGTGTTTTTACATTATCAATTAATTAAATATTGTCACATTAATATAAATAATTGACATTCTCTCACACTCTTTTAAAATTCATACAAACGAAAAAGATTTAATTAGATTACAGTATAAAAAAATTATTATTAGTGGATAAAAATTAAATTTTATTCTTAATTTTCATTAGGACGCGACTATCTTAAAATTAATTTATATATATATATATATATATATATATATATAAATTTCTGTACCACGTTACATATATTACATTACAGGTATGTTATTGATTATTTCTTAAAATTAAAAAAAATAATAGAGAGAAAAAATAATTAATTACATACCTACAATATGAAACATGAATCACAAATTAAAAAGAATGAATTCTTCCCAATTTGAGTTAAATGTTGCTGCTGTGATGTCAAGTTACTTGAATTTTATTTTTTCTGAAAAGTCACTTGAGTTCAGGTGTTAAAACGTTACTCTTCTTGTCACCCTCCTCGTCCATGGGCCCTTTCTATTTTCTCGTAAATAAACATTGTCGCATGTACCGTCAGTGTTTGTTGTTCTCTATCACTGTGGGGCTCCCTCTCTCTTCATACCTCAAAACACCATAATATCTACTTATCTTTTTGGAAAAACAAGAACAAAGTTTTCTCGTTACTTACTTTTACTTATTTATTTAATAAATTTGTCACTGGCACATCGTAATACGATGATTCACCTAGTTTCGAATGACTTTTCTTGTATCATTTGTATATGGTGTAAATGTTACCTTAAAATTGTCCGTACAAACATCGGTTTATCCCAATTATATAACTTCAGGGTCTATTTTGATTCATTTCACTCTTGCCTGTGGTTTTCCACCGATAGCTTATGTTTTTAATTTTTAGATAAATGTTTGAGATTTAATATAGATTTTAAAATATTTTTTTATTTTGATCCAAACATATCACAAAGTGGTTTTATTCTTTATCATTAGTCAAACTATGTGATTTTACTCTTTGCCAATACTAAAACTTTGTTAACAGTTGACATAACTAAAAAAGTACTATATTAATAATATCATTTGAACAAAATAAATACACATGACCCATAACTCAACTCAAACTCAACCGATAACCCACTATTTGACTTGATTTTGGATGGTGGGTGAGTCATGATTTGAGACATATCCAAGTCAAATAGTGAGTTATGAGTAAGATATGAGTCGGATCGATTTATTTTGTTCACATAACATTACTGAGTGGCACCTGATTAGTCATGTCAACAGCTAAAAGAATCTTACTATGATATGTTTAGACCAAAACTAACAAAATATTTTTTTTGAACAAAAACCAAATATCAAAATTTTATCAGTGACCTAAAATAATCCTATTCAAAGTAAGATAAAGCACTTAAATGCATAGGATTCTTGTAGTTGAAATTTTAATTGTGATTCATTATGTGGGTTTATTACTATTGTATGGTTCCAGGTGTGGTTTATTATGTGATTAAGGATCGATGGAAAATTTAATAGTTGTGTGGTTCTATGCTCTAAAATGGGAAATGTGTAATCTGATTTCAAAGTTTTTCTTTTAAATGAATAAAGTGTGACAAAATTGTTGATGGGACAGACTGAAATCGGATTGTACAATTTCAATTTTAGACCTTGTCCCCAGTTAAGTAAATCACACCATCCCATTTCCCATGCTCCTCCACGTATTCCTAAGACCTGAAATCGATACCTGCGACTCCAGTTTCAAGGTGTGTCAAGCGAGTGTTTCCCAAGCACGCGTTTCCCACACGCACACACATACTTTTTTTTTTGATGAAGTCAGTTTTCAAAAATCTAATTTCTAAAATTGGCCCATAAGAACAAAAAAAATTTATCAGATCGCTAATATCTCAAAATGATATATGGGGAGCCACATGATGACTAAAAAATATAGAAAATCAGTCTTTTATCGCTATACCAAACATCATCTGTTGGCATTGAATCCTTTCTTTAATTAAATTACAAATTATAAATCAAATCTAACTAATGAAACTTATAGTCATTTAAGAACGATAATTCATATCCTAATTGCAGGTTATAGATATCTACCTTGACTCAACTCGACTCATAACTCGCCTCAAACTCAACCCATGACCCACTATTTGACCTGATTTTAGATGGCGGGTGGGACATGATTTGGGACATATCCAAGTCAAATAGTGGGTTATGAGTAAGGTATGAGTCAGATGAATTTATTTTATTCACATGACATTACTGAGTGGCACCTTGTCTGTCATGTCAACAGTTAAAAGAATCTTTTTATGATATGTTTAGACCAAAACTAACAAAATATTTTTTAGAACCAAGACCAAATATCAAAATTTTATCAGAGACCTAAAACATTTTTAGGTCTTCTTTTATTGAGCGTAATCCTATTCAAAGTAAGATAAAGCACTTAAATGCATAGGATTCTTGTAGTTAAAATTTAAATTGTGATTCATTATGTGGTTTTATTACTATTGTATGGTTCCGGGTGTGGTTTATTATGTGATTAAGGATCGATGGAAAATTTAATAATTGTGTTGTTCTATGCTCTAAAATCGGAAATGTTCTATAATCGGAAATGTGTAGTTTAATTTCAAAGTTTTTTTTTTAAATAAATAAAGTGTGACAAAATTGTTGATGGGACAGACTGAAATTGGATTGTACAGTTTCCATTTCAGACCTTGTCCCCAACTAAGTAAATCACATCATCCCATTTCCCATGCTCCTCCACATGTTCCTAAGACCTGAAATCGATACCTGCGATGCCAATTTGAAGGTGTGTCAAGCGAGTGTTCCCCAAGCGCGTGTTTCCCACATGCACACACATAATTTTTTTTTTTTTTGATGAAATCGGTTTTCAAAAATCTAATTTCTAAAATTGGCATAAGAACAAAAAAAATTTATTAGGTCCCTAATATCGCAAAATGATATGTGGGGAGCCACATGATGACAAAAAAAATTCTCATTATGTTATAGAAAATTAGTTTTTTATCACTATACCAAACATCATCTGTTGGCATTGAATTCTTTCTTTAATTAAATTACAAATTATAAATCAAATCTAACTAATGAAACTTATAGTCATTTAAGAACGATAATTCGTATCCTGCCTACAGCTACAGATATCTACAGATATCTACGTTGACTCAACTCCATGGACAAAGTAAAAATTTGCTCTATTGCGAGTAATTAAATACAAAGATATTTACCATAGTGATATATCAAAATTAATCTACTTGTATTGAGAGAATATTAATCTACCCTTGCTGAGTTCAGTTTTTTTTTCAGCAGCTTAAAAATTAGTGTAATGATAATTTTTGGATATTTCTTTGAACAATACAATTTACACCGAACTTAATGGAAAAAAGACTACTCGCTATCCTGCGCAGATTGAATTTGACACCATAACTTCAGCACAAGTATTATGAACAAGTGATTGGCCGTGCTATATAGCAAGCGTTCTAATTTTTGGCAACTTTTCTCTTTTGGGTGTTGAAATAATAAAGGGAGCGTTGAAATTTCATGTGAGGCATAGAAACTCTTTACACAATAATAATCTCATAACCAACGTCAAGAAATAATAATCTCAGTCTTAAAAAACGAAAAGGAGTAGAAATTCTTTTATATACCACAGGGTAAAAAATATTATATATTACATGAGATAGATATCATTAAATATTATTCTCTTTTTGTCATTTTTTAATAATGATTAATAATATATATGTATATATATATATATTCATATCCATATCCTATGTAGAGCATGATTCTTTTCACAACACGATTTATAAAAGAATTTCTAAAAAAAAAAGTAGCATGACAATTTTTAGCAAATTAGATACGTCAAATTTCACAAATCAAAAGCCCCAAAAGAGGAATATGTTTGATATCAACAGGTTGGAAGTTGGAACGCGTGGGTCACTCCTTCAGCAGGCTAGAGCTATAAGCGATGGTCACAAGCCTCATCAATAATAACAATAACAATGATAATGATGATAAGAAGTTAATAACTACATGGATCTTCAGCTTGTCCTTGAATTGTGATGGGATTGATGCAGAGAACTATTTACTCAACCATGTAGTTTCTATCATCATATTAAGCTGCTATGACAATTAATTTGTTCATTATTCTCAGCGTACACTCTCGCATGTTAAGCAAGCGCTCTACCAGTTGAGCCACATCCTCATTTAATGTATAAAAATTTATTTATTTTACTTATGCGTTTTTTAATTTTTATAAAAAAATTCTATTTAAATAAATAATTATTATCATAACTAACATTAGCTAGTTTAAGTAATCCTATACTTGTTTCTTATAAATAAGACCACAAAATTAAATTTTGTGAATAAAAAATTATGTCTATATATGTAAGACTAATTAGCTTGAATTATTATAGTTTAGTAAACTTTTCAAATATTAATAAGAGAAAACAAAGTTATCTATGAGTATGTGTGAGCCTTAAATATGCTTTGTTAAGGTTTTTCTGGCTTAAACGATTCTTGTGCATCGTCGTACATTTTCTCTTGTGCATGTAAGAGTTCTTCTTTGTGCTACAATGTGTTCTCCTTGTGCCCATTAGTGTCTCCTATGTGTTGTTGACGTCGTGTGTTCCTCCATGCCGCTAGGTTCTCCTATTCAATGTTGTTGTGAGAATCATGGTTGTCAGGCTCCACTGGTTCGACGGTTGTGTGTGGTGCTTGTTTCGCATTGTTCCCTATTTCCCTTCCATTTTGGTTTTGTTGACTGCTATTTTGAGTACTTGCTAAAAGCGAAACTATGGAGGAAGGAGCATTTAAAAGTGATAAAGATGATGGTAAATATTATTAGTTAGAGACCTATAATATGACAACCGCAATCCTTAGGCAATGGTGATTGATTTTATAGAAGGGTAGAGTTGTCAAAGTGGGTTAAACAAGTTAACTCAGCTCACCCAAGTTGGCCCACCATGAGTTGTGGGTTAAGTAAGCCGAGTCAAAGTAACTCACCTCTAAACTAGGGCTAAACAACAGGTCAAGTCAACCCACCAACCCGACCCCCTTTGGGTTGGGACAGGTTGTGTTGGCGAGTCACACCTAACTAACCTATCACTTAAATAGGGTCGGATCCAAATTGTGCGACTAAACTTGACCTGCAACTCGCCTACCATTATTTATTATTTAATTACTATTATTATTTTATATTTATTAAGTTAAAAAAACATTTTTTTTTGTTATTAGTTTTTTTTTGGCTTAAGCCCATTTTATGCATTAAGAGATAACATATTTTTTTAATTGTAAAATAGATTTTCATTTGAAAAAAAAAAGTTAGATAAAAAAAATATGAAATTAAAAAAAATATATATTATCACAGACCACCCAACCTGATTAACCCAGTCAATTAAGGTCAGACAAAAATGATTAAAAATGACCCTATCCGACTCGCCTTAAGCTGGTAGGGTCTCTTGCATGGGTGGGTTTGATTTAACCTTTATACAATCATACTCTAAACGAATAAAAAATTTATCAACCCACTTCAACCAACACGGACCAGTGGATTAAACGAGTTGGCCCACCAAATTTTAAAAAATATAAAAAGGTTAAAATTAACTAAAAGTGACAAAAAAAAATATAAAAGCAAAATACAAAAATCAATAAACCTATTAAATCCCAACAAACAACGTAACACTAAATTCAAAACAACATAATGTGGAGTTCATTTCAGTCCTTCTCTTCATTGCGAGGTCGCAGACAAGAGAAGGTGCAAAGCCGGCCATGAAGGTTGACGGGGGCAGTCGCAGAAGAGCGTAGGAGTGAAGTTGAAGAAGAGTGATGTTGAAGGGTTGAAGGATAAAGTTGAAGAAGATTGAAAAAAAAGAGAGGTTGCATTGTGCTTCTGATTCTCAAATCTAACCTAATGTAATGTGATTAGTTATAGAAATTTTCAATTTTGGATCATATTGGATTTGGAGCCGGTGGAGTTTGGTTGGACTGTAAGAAAATGAATGGCCAATTATTAAGATAAGTTGGACTAGGAAATTAGCTATTGGGTCAATATTTCTTAATTATTTTTTACAGCTAGGTATATTAGTAATAAGTTTAAAAATAAAATTGGGTTGACTCACTTAACTCACGGGTAATCGATTTGACCCATCACAGTTTGCGGATTAAGTGAGTTGAGTCACAATAATTGACTTCTAAATGAGCTAAAAATTTATTAATCGGACCTATTGGGTTGGTGAATTAAATAGATTAGCTTGTGAATTATATATGACTATCTCATAAACTTTAATTAGAGCTGAAAAACAATCCTTGATTGTCATAATAGTAGATTCATGATTAAATATGTCGGGGCATAAATTCGTAAAGAAACAAGATGCACAGTTATTTTATATCTTCTGCCATACTTTAAAGGCTTATTGTTGCCCTTGAAGACTTTATATTTGTTTTTCTCATTGATGAATGACATAATATAAATATATGTAAACTATTTTACATTGTAATGCATAGAAAATATTGGGAATAACAACGGAATATTTACATTTATGTGGTTTTGGGGTGGTAATTTTTCTTTTCAACCCATATATTAGGATTTTGTCCCCCAAAACCATATAAATGTTAAAACCCCTGTAACAACATGACTTGATTTTGGAGATGTGGAGTATTGATCCCTATAGCTCTGGCTTGTTAAGCGAGCACTCTACCATGTGAGCTACATCCTCATTTGGTGCATAGAAATTTACATAACTAACATTAGTTAGTTTAAGTAATTTTATACTTGTTTCTTATAAATAAGACCTCAAATTTAAGTTCTTTGAATAAAAAAATTATGTCTATATGTTAGACTAATTCAACTAGAATTATCATAGTCTAGTAAACCCTCCAAATATTATTAATAATAATAGTAATAAAAAAAAAAAAACAAAGTTATCTAGAGCATGTGTGAGCCCTAAACGTGCTTTGTTAGGGTTTTATTGGTTTGGAGTTAATTCTTATTCGCCGTTGTGCATTTCCACCTGTATCCATTAGGATTCTTCTTTGTGTTGATGATGTCGTGCGTTTCCCCATGTCGCTAGATTTTTTTGCTTGATGTCATTGTGAGTATTGTGGCTTCTAGACTCCACTGGTTTGATGGTTGTCTATGGTATTTGTTTCGCGCTGTTCCCTGATTCGCTTCCTTTTTGCTTTTATTGACAACTATTTTGAGTGCTTATTGAAAGCAAAATCATGGAAGAGGGAGTAGATGAAAGTGACGAAAATGATGATAAAGGTTACTAGCTAGAGATTTAAAATCTGATAATTGCAATTCTTATGGCTAAATTTATATAAGAGAATATTGATAATGGTTTTGAATGATTTATTCTCCATGGTCTTGTCTGCTCCTCCTAAATTTTGGGTTTCCAAGCAAACAAACGTAAATGAAGATTACGAAGAAAAATATAATTCCTCTCATGAACCTTAATTAGAGCTTAGACACTATCTCTTATTGCCATATTTAAGAGATTCATAATTAGATATGCCGGTGTATTAATTTGTAGACACACATAATATTTTTTTTTTCTTCTTTGCAAATTTAGTCTGTGTCTTAGTTTAGACAACTATTTAAGAATTCCATGCATCTATCATTGTTGGAATCTATATTTATTTCTCTCATTGATGAATGAATATAACAATTTATTTTTGTAAAAAAGAAAAAAAAACCTCTCTAGATATTCGTGTATATACAAAAAAATAATTTTTATCATAATTAAAGTTATATGTAATAATGAAATAATGTATTATCAAGTATCAAATAGTAATATTAACCCTTCCTTTGGAAGGCGAGAAATTGGAAGGGGCGAAGAAAATGAATGGAAAATGACTTTTCTCTTCATTTGGAACACAGCATAAAATGAACGGTAAGAAAATAAAACCATGGGCCCCACTGACAGAAGTTTTCTTCGCAGCCTCGGCAAGTCGGCGTGAAAACATGACAATTGGAAGTTCGAGAGGCAAATAAACTATTTTATCCTTTCAAGCTTATCAAATGATTATATAATACAATTATTAATAATGTCATTTTTATACCTTTACATTCTCTTTCCTTTTACTCTTCTTTCCGACCAAACAAGAAAGAAAATTATGTTTTTCTCTTCATTTCCATTTCCCTCACATTATTTAATTAATGATATATAAAATGACTAATTATAACTCCAAGTAGCTAATCCCAAAGATATTATATTGGTCATAAGAGTTTAATTCACAGAATTTATGGATGGAGCTTACAAAATCCACAATACAAAAACAGCTGACGCAGAGTAACTAAACACATACAGTAATCATTGCTGTAACCGTAATTAGAGATTAACGAGGAATATAGCAAACAATGCGCCACAGGGGTAGTACAATATTGGGCGCGCGCGCGCTCTCTCTCTCTCGTTTAAAACAGTTATCTATTTTTTTTTAATGTAAATATTTAAAAAACATTAAATATGTAAATAAAAAATGACCGTGTTTTATCTACTGAATGATTAAAATTATTATAATAAATAATTCTTATAAAAAATAATAAAATTTAAATCTAGTAAATAGAAAATTATTTAAAATGAAAAAATAGACCACTATTTTAAAATAGAGAATAAGTTAAAAGAATAATATTTTAAAGTTATAATTTTAGGTAAAATCTCATCAACTTTTATTTAAAATTTTGATAAGCGTAAGATTTAAAATGATTAAAAAAATTAATAAACCAAAAATTAGTATTTCCAATAATTATAATAAGATAGTTTCTCAAATATCTTATGAGTTAACTTAATTTATCAGTTTTAATAATTTTTATAATTAAATTTATTAAAATTTATTATTATTTTATGATCTAATATGACATATTAATAGATTATATGATCTAAGATTTTAAGATGATAAATTAAAATTTTTTAATATAATATTTATAGAGAAGTGCATCATAAGCTTAAATGATTCGAAAATCTCTAAACTTTTTATCATTTTAATAATTTGACCAATGAAAAATTTATTATAATCACAAATAAAAAAATTTAATAAATTTAATTATAAAATTTATAAAAAATTAGTTAATTAAAAACATGAAATATTTACTGATGAAATATTGAAGTAACCTCCTTAAAATAGATAGATAGGATATACTACAGGGGGGGGTACATGAGAGGGTAGAGAGAAATAGTGGGGAGTAAACCGGCTTTTCAGTTCATTGGTAAATGAGGATATGATCATTGCCGATAAGCAAAAGATATGCCTGGTGTACAGTGGTGAAAGACAGGATGGGGGGTGGGTTGTTTTGGGTTTCGAACCCCCAAAACTCTCACAGTTTTCTGGCATTGACAAGCTAAAAGAGAAGTAAAATGACAGATACAGACAGAGACAGGGGGTACAATCCACAGGTGACGTAATCTTCATCAATTTGCCTCGTCTGCTGAACCTCTTTTGCCATTTTTTTCTTTTTTCAATTTTCTCTATAATCTCACAAACTTTCTTAATTCTTCACAAAATTAGCATCACGTGACAAAAATAAGATGAATTTTTCAAGTAGTATTTGGTTGAGTGAAAGATGAAACGAGAGGGAAGATATTGAAAAGAAAGAAATTAGCTTTCTTTTTTTATTTAGATGTAAAAGGAGAATAAAAGAAAAGAATGAATAATATAAAAAGATATATGAGACTTATTAATTTTTTTCTCTCATAATTGAGTAAAAAATAAAAAAAATATAAATTTTGTTATTAATTTTAATATTATCTCTATTAGTTTATTGTTGAAATGATTTTTTATAATAATTAAAAAATAAAATTATAATTTAACATCATTATTAGCTCAAAAGCAAATATATCTATACAGATACTGTTAGTAGCTAAGAAGCAACGAAACCGATTGGAACACGGGACATGCACATAGGATACAATTCACCGACTTAAAATTTTTATAGGATATAAACATGATATATATATATATATATATAAATAATTTAATATTTATAATAATATTTAAATATTTCTATTGATATAAAATTGTTAATTTTTAATATATTTAATCTTCTTTTAAATTATATGAAGCATTTTAAAAATTTTATGTGTCAATATTTATTAATTTTTTAAATATCTAAATTATTTAATATTTAAAATATTTTTTATTCACACATAATCTAAATATAACTTTAAAATTTTTTAAATATAACTCAAACATACTTAAATATGCCTAATTATAAATTTTTTATTTAAACACGTGTAACATATATCAGACAAATGTTTTAATTTAATGATGTTCATATTGTGTCAAATACAATGATAGAAGAATCTAACACAATATCCATATTTCCTAAATTAGTACACACGTATCCATATTTTTTGTACTAATGCTCCGTTCGTTCGGCTTGCAATATTTATCATTTGACAAAATTAATATATATTCTTAAATCACTTGCAAGACACACTCATGTTTGTACTAGACAAATCCCCGTGATTCGATTGTTTCTCGAACATAAAAGTGTGCATCGTCTAAAACCTATGATAGAAAAAAAATGAATTGATTTAATTTCAGTTTTATAATGTGACATATATCAAGATGAAACATGGTTATAAACTAAGGAAAACAGTACCTTTGATGCTTCCAAGGTATACTCTAACTAATTATCAATCCGTGGAACGGAAAGGCAATGCATAATTACTTAGATAAGTAAAAAATATCCTTAAAAATGAATTAAAATGAACCATAAGAAAACCCTACAAAAGGAAGGGCTACTATAGGTGTTTATTATTAAATTGTAGTGAGGTCATCCAATCACGTCACTACAGAATCCCTGGACATGTATAGGTCCTAACACTTGCGGCAGCTAGCATCAACTGAGGCTGGAGCACCAGAGACCCAAACTTTATTTTTATAATAATAATAACAATAAGATATTTTTTTCAACACTCAAATTTATAAGAAAGTATTGGTATTTTTTTATTTAAATGATTGTGATTTAATAATAAATTAAGAAAAAAATTTCAGCTAGTGATACCCATAAAAAATTCTAAACACCAAAGTATTGATATCCTAAAATTTTGCAAAATAGCGGAGCAAGCCCCATTTAAGTTCAATCAAGTAAAATAAGGGTGTCTAAAACTGATATGCTAAAATTATATTTAACTAAAAATTTATCCTGGGTCTGGCTATGAGTGTGGGTCAGTATGTGTAAGCATTGTGTATGCAAGAGTGCTAAGTGCATGTCACTGTCACCTTTATTTTTTTCTTCTCCTATCTCTCTCAGACTCTATCTACCTTCTCTATTTTGCCACCACATTTTCTCTGTATTCACGCCACTGCCATCCTTGTTTTATGCCCTAGACGTGAAAGCCTGCTGTCCCTTCATGGAGAGCTGAAGACGCAAATCAGGCCCTGCCCTTAATTAAATGCATTTTGGGTCCGCCGAAAAGAAAAACAAGTTAAATCAAGCATGAATATTGAGTACGTTTATTTCAGTTTATTTCAAAATAAATAATCCTGTTGTTAAAATAATTAATGTTATATATTTATATAATTTTTTAAAAATAATTAAAATCTAAAAAAAAGTTAGTTCTCAATTTAAAAAAAATTAAATAGAATAATTTTATAAAAAAATATTTTCTAACTTTTAAATTTTATATCAAAGATTAAAATTTTAATATATTTTTTTAAAATTTAAAACAAACACATCCATTATTATTTTACTTGTCGTTGTCATCGTGCTTTATTTGATAGGTTATTATTATGTATCCTTTGATTTCTTTTCCTCCGTTTTATTATATTATATTATATGAAACCTATCATATAGATAGGTGTTGCAATAATTTCAATACGGAGTGGGAGTGTTTTTTCATTTAATTACCAATATTTATAATCTATTAAATTTTATTTTAATTAATCTAGCATGAGTTATGTCAACATTTAGTGGATAACGATAGATATTTATTTATTTTAAATAAATTAATAAATGCAACGGTGGCGATGGCTGGAGGGGAATCCCCGCCGAGGCAAAAGGCAACACCATCGATGTGGAGGGCAGAGACAGGTGAAGATAACACAACCTCGGACGAGGCAAGTAAGACCCTTGTGGGCACAAACAACTACCAACGGTGGTGCCAGTTGCCCTTCTGGCCACTATGAAGGCGTTTGAGAACATTGATGTGACAAGAGTTAGGTCAACTTAACATGAAGAACATAATTATACTTGTTAACGAGGATAATGACAAGAATAAAAAAAGGGTAATAATTTGCAAAACAAAAATTCGATATCAATGTAGAGAGGGACGGGATTCCCATATGTACAGCTTGCGAATACGGTCTACATTTATATGTGCTCCAAACAGAAGTGAGAATATATACATAATACACATATGGACGGAAAATTTCACAAGAAGGTACAGCTTGATGATTTATCAGTCTCATTTGACCATTCATTTGCCTAATTGACATGAAAGCATATAAAAGAAAGTGTATGTGGGGTCTCCACGAGATGGAACATGTTCTGTTTTTCAAGTTGCTTGGTCCAGTCACACTTCAATTCACACAATAATTAAGAAGATTTTACTAAGCTAAATCTATCGGAAGCTAAAGCCCGCAAGGGGCTGTATTTTGTCACCGCACAAGTGTTGCGAATCACAATCATGTACCTTTTTTTTACAAAAGCGGGTTCCAAAGAGAATATATATCAATTTGTGTGTTATGTCTATGTTGAAGTGCGAGCATCTTAGCATGCTTTTTATAATTGCTTTGCTATATATACATACACCATCAAATCACCTAGGGCTTCAAAAATTGACATTAGTGCATGCATGTTTAATTTCCTTTATATAATGCATGATTACATATAGCCTTTTTTTGTTCTCTCTCTCTCTCCCTCCGTTTAAATAATAAAGGAGAAGTTACTACTTTAATCACAGTTATAGTTGAACAAATATTGGAATTTGGAAAGAAGGTATTTTATGAGTGTGTGCACGTGGTATATATTTGTTACACAATTTAAGGAATTTACTTAGATTCTTTGCAACGTTTTTTATACTATAGCTGGTATTTTGCGAAAGGTTTAATGATATTATGATAATGACAATTGACAAGACTTGTTAGTTTTAGTCTGGTATTGGTGAAGTGCAATAACTAAGTACCTAGAGGGGAAAAAAGTGTGGCAGAAATAAAAATTAAAACATTTCTAAATAAAGTTACTTGTAAAAACTGGTTTTTTTTTTTCTGTCGACAGACAATATTTCTTCGGATTGCCACATTATTTTGTGATTGTTATTTGTTAGGCCTTGAAGAAACTTTTTCTTTTTTTTTTTTAATTTTGGCCCGAATATATGTTAAAATTAATCGAGGTTTTGCTGAAGTGGGCTTCAGTGCATCTAATGTAGCAAACAGAAACTACTAGGCCGGCCCAATTACACTTTTCCGGTCAACGGCTCAAAAATACTTTTTTAGTCAAGGGCCCAAGTAAATTTGATCCTAACCATTGGCAATCTGGTGAACCAGATCAAAGTCCAATAAGACTATCATGTTATATGTATATTTCTAAACGATTTTGTTTTCGGTAATGATATTTCTATAGGATTTTAAACAATTTTGACCGTGACCAAAAAAAAAAAAAACAATTTTGACAAATATATCTAAATAAATATTTCTAAGCCATTATTGTCCTCCTGAGTAACATGTACTAATTTTTAAACTAAAACAGAGTATTAATTAATATCAAATTTTTATTTTAAATAAATTTTTAATTTTGTAAAATATTACGTCTAGAGGAGGAGTGAAAATGTTGGGATATGTATTTGTGGCTAAGAATTCAAAATTTTTGTCGGGTATGTTTTATGTACCAACCTCTATATATGTATATTGGTGTTCTTGTTTGGATTGATTTATGGTTGGGTTGAAGATTGTTTAAATATTCATATTGTGTAGCAACGATTTCATTAAGCTGTAATATTTGGCAAAGAACGAAATGTTCATACCGTTTTCTTTATTTATGTTTTCTTCTTTATGGGAAATCCTACTATTTGAAAAACAGCGCTGTCATGAATACAACCTAAATGCTCTCAATTGGTGTAAACTTATGGACACAAAGTGTGGTACGTGGCCCCGGCATTTCAACTCAAGGTACCACTAACATTAACAATGAAGATATTGTTTTAGTAACATATGACGAGAATGCAGCTATGATGGTGTCAAACATTAAAGAACCTGAAGATATTTTAACAAATAAATTAAATAAAGTTATCTTTTACAAAGTTGAGAAGTTAGGTTTACAATTAAATAATTGTTAGGTCTCTTACAACACAGTTGTTGTGTCTTATTTCACAAAGAGTGTGGTACGTGACCCCAACATTCCAACTCAAGTAACCTGAATGTATTTTAATGAATGAATTAAATAAAGTTTAATTGATTATACTGACTACTGTTAGGTCTTTTTTGAATTACACGCTAAACTTTGAGTTACTGTAAGATAAACAACTGCTAGGTCTAAAATAAAATGAAGGTTATGTCTCTTATAATAAGATGGTTGTGTCTTATATAACATGATGGTTTGTCTACAATTCATATGCATTTTATTTGATATGCATGTTTTTTATATGTCTGTATATAGGTGAATTAAGTTCAAATATTATTATCCCAACTGTTGGTATGAAATTTGAGTCCGTTGAGGATGTTCATGATTTTTATAAAGATTATGCAACTAGCATGGGATTTGAGTGCAAGATTAGAAACACAAAATCTGATGAATTTGGGGTTCCGTAGTACCGTATAATTATGTGTGTTAGGAGGGTAAGAGTCGATTGAAGATACCACCATCAGAGAGGACGAACCCTTCTGTTGCTGCAAATTGCAAGGTCAAGATCATTACATCAAAGAACACTGAAGGGGCTTGGGTGATCAATAAAGTTGTTTTGGAGCACTCTCATGCAACAAGTCCATCAAAATAAAGCACTATGCATCCAACCAATTCATACCAATGTTTGCAAAAAGGAGGATTGAGGTGGATGATAGTGCAAGGGTATGAACGTACGAGACTTATAACTCTTTGTTACATGAAGTTGGTGAAGCACAAAATATTACATTTACAGAGAGGGATATTAGGAATTTCGTAAGGACAAAAGTTAGAGGTGTTGGGTCTGAAGGGGATGGGTCAGTCATATGATCCGATACTTTTATAAGATGCAGACTCAAAATGACAACTTTTACTGTGAAATCCTAAATGATGATGATAGGCGAATCACCCATGCTTTTTGATGTGATGCTAGGAGTTGAGCGGCTTATGAATATTTTGGAGACGTGATCTCGTTTGACACGACATGCTTGACCAACATGTACGGTACATTATTATTTATATGACCTACGCACTTTTATATTTGAGACCTAACCAAAATGTTGTATGTGACCTAACCACATAATAACATTAGACACAACTTTATTGATTATAGACCTAACTTATTTTACTAAACCTGACCTAACCATGTTATTATAGTAAACATAACCGCAATTATAATTTTATTTGTAGGTACAATATGCCTTTTGCATTTTTTGGTGGTGTTAATCATCATGGAAATTCTGTTTTGCTTGGGTGTGGGTTGCTTGTGTCTGAAGAGAAAGAATCTTTTATTTGGCTATTTCAATGTTTCTTGAGATGTATGAAGGGGAAGGCACCATTGAGAATCATAGCAGACCAATGCATGTCAATAAAGCATGGAATTGAAGTAGTGTTTCCTACAACTCGTTATCGTTGCTGTATTTGGCACATATTGAAAAAGTTCCTGACAAGTTAAAGGGATTCATAGAGGGAACTTATAGTCTTCAAAACAATGCATGGATTTCAAGTATGGTTAGGTCCTTCTGGTATATGTCATTGTGTCTATGTTAACAAAGTTATTACAAAAAAAAAATAATGCCTCTATATTTTGTACACTCGGAAGTTTTTATAGGGGACTAAAAAAACAAGAGAAATATACTTTTTATATTGTTAACAAATACTGGAATTCATAGTCATAAGGTATCTTCTCAACAATGGTAGAAGCCTTGACATTATTGTGGCCCCTAAAGCAATCCACCATTGATTTCCTTAGTGTCCCAGATGTAGGTAACTGGTTGCATACCCACTCCACCAATGAGTCTGTGTCTGCAGCAAAATCATGCATGTTTCTAAGTAGTAGCTCTGGCAATGCTACCCTTTTGGTGCTGGTTGCCAGAATTGAAGCCTGCAGATAGTCTAATTTTGATTTCTCCAATTCAGATGTGACAGCATCAGCTGTGTATATCCTCACCTACATATGATTGAATTGGATGCATCAAGATACAGAAGTAAGTCATTTATACATTCTCACTATTGATTTGTCATGTTAAAAAATGTGAGAAATTAAAAAAAGTTGTGAAATTAATAGTGAAGATATCGACACGATTAGGTCGTGTGAATTGCCATTCAATTTGCACATGAGGTTCTCTCCTATTTTTAATTTAGAGTGAGGGAACTAATAGAAATATCGGATTATAAACAGATAATTGATATCTGTACACATTTAATTTAGTTGATCCATTAACATTGGAGATTTCGTGTCTCACAATGATTTGTGGGGATAGTTGTGGACCAGAGTCTCCCTGATTCCTCACTCATCAACTTGAAATCCCCGTTATTTACCAGCAAAGTTCTCAGGGTTGATAGTCACACTTAGAAATATATTCTTCAGTAGAAAGGCTTACAGCTGGAGAAGAACGAGTTCCACAACACAGAGCAAAAGTGACATTAGGATCCATAGACTCCAGTTCATAGAGTTCATGAACAACTGATTCTTTCTCCTCCCACTCACCCTTCCTCTGTACCTAAAGCATTAGACAGTTTTTTTTAGCCATATGTACACAATAATAACAAAATTAACTACCAGCCATCTTAATTTTTTATCTTTACTTAAAAAGAATAACAAGAAAGAAGAAACTGGATGGCCATATTTACCTCCTTGACATTAGAAGTAGCTCCTTTCCTTAAAATGAAATGCTCTATTGCTTGAGCATTTATTGTGTTGCCTCCTACATTGAGGGTTGCCTACAAAGAAGCAATTCAATTAAACATTAAATTCCTAGAATCTCATAGCCCTTATTTTTTTCAACTTGTTATGGGCAAAGTCTAGGATGCTGCAAAAATAGCACAACTAGCATCTATATCAAGATATTTCTTTTAGTCTACCTTGTTCAACAATGCAAGTAGCTTTTCTGGGGTGGATGGAACTCCATATTGGATAAATCCCTGAAACAAACAATAAATTGATTGATTATAGCCTTAATCCATGTCTTAGAAAAGAAATGATCTGATTGTTAATGTAAACGAATGAAGATCATACATAAATTAAACATTAACAAAACGAATTTTGTACCATACATGCATGATACAAGCATTGTACACGTTGATCCAGAATGCTAATTTCTGTTGGTAAGTAAGGCCTTTCAAATCAACTGTCTGGAGATTGTTCATCAAGACCCTGTATTCCCAAAGAAACAAATGAAAATGTTATTCTGAATTTTGTCCTTGTAGTAGCACTTCATTGACTAGTAGAACTGACATACTCCTTCTGTTTCTATCTCTGTCAATTTATGTATTTTTGTGTTTCAATTTATCTATCCTTTATGAATATCAACATGTGATTAATATTTTTCAATTATACCCTTATGGTATTAGTGGCTAAATAGAAAGAATTGATCGGATGTTAACGATATAAAAAAGAGAGCATTCATGATATTAGTGAAACTGGTTTTTCTAAGACATGGATAATTTTCTCAAATCAGCTTACTTTTACTTTGTATCAATATCAAGATTATATATATCAAGATTATTTATTATTCACTCTATTTTTTGTCCATTTAAATTGACCCAAAAAAATACTTATTTTACTTGTATTTTTAAGCATGACTTTTTTTAAGAGTTTTGGTTTGCATTTACTAAAAACCACACTTTCATCTATTTTATTTTAGAAGCAACTTAAAAAAAAAATCATATTTCCCTTTATTTTGAATTTTTTTTTTAAAAATTGTATTTTAACACTATATAAAAAAGTGTTTCTCTTATTGGTATATTTTAACAATTTATTTTTAACGAAAATGTTTTCTTTTAGAATCTAATCGAAACAGAGCCCTTTATAATATCCAGTAGTTTTTTAAATTTGGTACATTCTGATTTAAGACTAAATTTGAAAAGTGACATATTGTCAAGCAGAGGGAATATTGCTCTTAATATGTCTGTAAATCCTAAATTGACAAATATGCCAAAATAGATAGAGCACTCATCGTTCAAGTCATACTCATACCTTAACTTCCTTAGCAATGGAATAGAGGAAGGGCTTGAGATGAACTTTGGATCCATAGAACTAGCTGTGAATATAACCAAGTTCTTGTAATGACCAATATCCCTAGGAATGGACTCCTCTGTGTCAAAGATACCATATGGATCTTGTTGCCTAGCTTCCCTCTGAAGCATGAGGCTTGACTTTGGCATTGAATTATTGTCCACCCTGAAGCTCCTTGAGCTCAAAGAAGAGTGCATAGACCTTAAGATTGGTCCTGATTTCTCCAATTCCATTGCTCTTGATGTTCTTAGCAGCCTTACATATATGAAGTTCAAGCACTTCATGATGCTCTCTGATAGCTTGTTGGGTTGCCACTTGAGGTCATTGTTTTCTTCTGATAGGAGTGGGTCAAGTAGTGATCTAGTTGGGAGATCTAGGTACATCTCTGGATTACGTTCCCTCAGCTGAAAATTCTAGTGTTATTGCAAATTAGCAACATTCATGCAATTGACAACAATATCTATTATGTTATGGCATGTATGAGGAATTGATCATCTTTTAAACCTTGGCATCACTTTATAATCAAATCATAGAGTCAAATCATGGTAATTGATTCGAGTAGCCGACCAATTTAGTAGGATCAGATTTTGAAAGCCAATATTGGTTGATTTTTTACTTCCTTCTTCAGCTAAATGAAATAACTTTTAGAAAAAAATGTTTTTAGCTTTACCATCGTTAAGACAAAAATCAACTTTTTAATCACTTATTTTTTAAGTTGAAACAAACGCGCTATCATGTATATGTGGCCAAAATTAATGTCTATTTTTGATTAATGAAATTAAACTAACAAATATATGAATTGGTAAAAGAAAAATGTTTTTTCTTTCAACATAGCTTCTAGGCAACTCGATCGACATATGCTAAATCGCAATGCAAATAAGTGTAAATTTCAATTATGTAAGTGTTGAATCGATCGTAGATTGAAATACTTATAAAGGCGTTATATCAATTTAACACTTTATTGAAATTTGTACTTATTTGCACACTATCTAAAATCTATGTCCAAATAACAGAACTCTGCAAAATAAACCTACTTACTTTAGGTGATGGATGGCGAGGGTCTCTCATAGGTGATGGAGGCTTCACCATCCCATTTTTCCTTGGAAGCCTTTCTTGAACTCTCACATCTTCTTGAAACTTATCTCCTTTCTGTTCAACAGAATTCTTCAAAACCCCTGTTTTCTCATTCATAGTGAAGTCATTGAGAGCATAGTCTCCCTTTATGGCTTTGCTTATGAAATGCAATGCCTTGGTTTCAAATGCAATCCTTTCATGGACACTTCTGTGAATAGGACTAGGATTTGGAATTGGAATTGGAATTGTTGTGGTAGGAAAATGATTGCTGGAATTGCTCAAGTTGACTTTGTTCCATGCCTTTGACTTTGTTTCCTTGTTGACTTCTTGTTCATGTTTCAAACCAGCTTGAAGCTGGCTTATTTGGCTTTCGAGTCTTGCTATCTCACCCTCAACCAACACTAGTTCTGCTAAGAGTTCTCTCATCTGCATAATTGACATAATTAATGTAAGAGTTTGTTTGGTATTTATTTCTAAATCTTATTTTCATTCTTTGTTTTAGGTTTGTTCATGTTTTTCATAATTTTGTGACAGAAATAGTGAAAATAAGTTTTTCTTTTTATACACCTTAAGGATTTTTAATATCTTTTTGTGCATATTTTATATACAGAAAATGATGTACGACTCGACAAATTTGTGCACAACATCATATGCGAAAAGTGTCTTACGTTGATTTATTTTGCTTTTTATATTTCATGCTTTTGATTTGTTTAAATTTAAAAAATTCACTGTTGAGTGTCTTGCCATGTAATTTCGTGCAAATGATTATTGCGCTGTTTAGCATCTATGTTCATATACTATTCACTATTGTGTACCTTGTATACACCCTAAATGTGTGGGACAACATTAAATTGAGATAAATTACAACATTTAAGGACTTTAATGACGAATTATAAGATTCAGAAGGACCTAATTAGGAAGAATATTTTTGGTTCTTTTCTTTTTATATGAAACTCTGTACTCACAAGTTTGACTTATGAGACTAATTAATCCCATGCCAAAACCACTCCTACATGAATGTGTTTGTACATGCTATTCTACATTGATGCCATATCCCTAGCTAGCTATTCCCAAAGTACACTGATATGCCAACATTACTATTTTGAATTCTGATATTTTGATTAAAGAGTGAAATAACACTCTGAAACACTAGCCAGAGAAAGACAGCAATATAAAAATGATGCCACATTGTGAGGTGAGGATTACATTATATACCTTGGGAGGAAGAAAATTGGGAATAGATACTGTTGCACCATTTGGTCTATTATGCACCATGTCCAAAATCTCATGAACCTTTTCTTCTTGGTCTAACAACCTTTGAAGCATAGAAACCTGTTTACAACATTAGAAAGAAACATATGATTTTCTCATTGAGTGGAAATGTCATATATATCCTTGAAATGAATATGCATTTGCCAACCTTGTCCTCATTAAATATACTACTACTATAAACTTCAATTGAAAATTTGGTTGAACATCTCAGCTAACATAAGTTTAATGTGCATAAAATTTCCAATTCAAAGTTGTTCCTTTGAGGGGTATGGTTCTCATTCACTGCTTGTCCTCTCAATTGTCAAAAACAGCAAACTTATAGTTCGAAAGTTTGTACTAATTTATTATTGCTATACTTTGACATGATGAGGAACTCTTAGCCTTATTTTTAAAAGGGGGCGACACTTATCACTCTCGTCTTAATTAATGTAATTGTGTCCGAATATATTAAATTATAAATGAATTTAAAATAGTCAAATGGACTAATATTATAAAATAGATGGAATATATATTAAATATCTAAATATGTGTTAGCACAAATTAAGCTAATTTACAAGTTAGATTGTAGATAATTGTTAGTTAACATTCTATGTATTAATTAATTAATTAATAATAAAGTTACAATCAGGCTATGCGGTACATGTTATAATCCAAATTCTAAATACCTCTCTTTCAAGTTCCTCTCTCTTCTGCTGCCCAGAAATTTTCTTTTTTCTCTGCAAACAAAGAAAAAGGGGGGGCTTCAGAGAAGAGCATACAGTTCATGTTCTCTGAAAAAGAAGGAACAGAATAAAAAAAAAAAAAAGTGTTCCCCCTCCGCTCCACATGAAAAAAATGCAAATAAGTCATATTTTTGTCCAAATTTATGCCAGAAACGTGTTGAACTTTAAATGAATAATTAAGTACCGCCGCTGATGCTCTGACATTGTAATAGCATTAACATATATGTCACATTTCTCTCGTAAACATAACTATAAACTAAATAAAAGGAAGAACAAAAGTAAGACTAATGATTCTGTTTTAATGTAACAGAGCAAACTACTTACAATGATGTCAGAGGAAGAGTGAATTGAAGAGGAATCTACTTGGCTGGCCATGGAAGAAGCGTCGCTGCACCCGAGGCCCCAACGCCTCGAGGAGACACTAAAACAACACTGTATTGGGGGGCTTTGAGGTTCATGGTGGTAGCAATCAGAGGATGATGATGATGACAAAAGCTTGGAGCCAAAGAAAGAGGCACTTGCTGGTGTTTGAGGGCGATGTATGAGAAAGGAAGGGGCTTTGTTTAGTGTATGAAAATGATGAAGAGAGGATGAGAGGGAGCTTTCAGCAGGGTGGTGTTGATGGCGAAGATGGTTCATGAGGAACAACTTGGATAATAACAGTGTTCTTTGCTGCTGCTGTTGTTGTGGTTGGTGCTGGTGGGAGTGGGACATCATGCATACAGAGAGGAAAAGTTATTGGTGTTTCTCTACCTTTGTGTTTGGCGTAGCTTGCAATTCTGGTTTCTTTACTTGAGGTAGAGTTAGTTAGTTATATAGCTTATGGCGGTTCAACTTGTGACCTATTCTTATTGGTTCGTGCCCACTTTGTGTGCTTCTTTTTCTATAAACATGACCCTTACGTAAAGCTACCCTCCTACACTACAATACCCTTTTCTTCTTCTTGTTTCTTTGCATTTTTTTAATGTGTATGTTTTTTCTCTTGGGAATTGTTATTTGTACGTCTTTTTTTTCATGGAAACAGGTTAAAGAAAAATGACTTCTTTTTTTTCTTTTTTGTGTGTGTGTGTGTTAAACAATGAATTTAAATATAAGTACAAATACATTAAACTAAACTCCTTTATGATTTCAATCATCGATTGTTATAAACAAAAGGTTAAAAGACAAAAATGCCAGAGTGTTTTAACCGTTGATACAATGTAATGTCAAAGCAAATGTGAAAAAGTCGAGTTTTATAAATCGAAAATTTTATTAGCACCAATAGAAAAAAATTTACTCTCGAATTAGAGACTTTAGTTAGATATTAATAATTTAGACAAGGAAAAAAAAAATCATTTTGTACTTGCTAACCAGCTAACAAGTGACAAAAAAATGTGTAGTGTGAGTCAATGACGAGAAATCTTCCATGCCACTTGCCATATCAGGATTAGTTTGTACTTCAATTGCACCTCTTATTTGCACATGGACGAGTAAAATTTGAGAGACAAGAGGATCGAGACTCAGAGAGTGTTATTGCCTTCGTTGGTGTATAAGGGTATCTCATTCATACCCATCCATCCACCTACATAGAAAAACTAGCTTCCTTTTAGGAAAAGGGGGATAAAAAAAGGCAAAAACAAAACAAAACAAAAATTAGAGAAAATCTAAAAAGAAAAGTCTCCACACACATCTTCTAAGAGCCTTGTGCCCATGCTCTTGTGTTATGAAAATGTTCACTCAATTGTATATGGACCATGCTAGCTTTACAAAAGTTTCATTTCATCACGTTGCAGCCAAAGCTGGCTAAGAAGATCATAGCCAATCTATCTTTCGCATAAAATTGATTGTTAATTAATTAATATTCAAAGTTTTCCTTCTTTCTCTCTCTCTCTTTTCATAATAGAAAGAAAGATTGATTCAACAACAAAGCCAAGCTTGGAGAGGACGCTGTAATTATTATATATTTATATATTGCAATTGATGAAAGCGTTGAACGAAATGAGAAGTGGAACGACCCCGAAAGACGCGTGTCAATTATTTTTAAGTTGGGCTAAGGTGAGGTGCTATGGTGCAATGCATGGGCTGCTCAAACCTTAACGCCTTTAATAATTGACGTAGGTGTTGGACTATTGAGTCTGGTCCTTATTCCGTACATTTAGAAGGCCCAAAACAAAAAAAATAAATTAGGATTTTGTTAACAAATATTATAACAACACAGTCAACACTTGTTAAAAAAAATAATGCATGAAGCAATGATGGTAGATAAATGGCTTGCTTGGTTTAACTTTTAGATGAATTTCTTTTAGAATAATTAAGTTTAAAGAATTACTTGAATTTTTGTTTGGTTTAGATATTTCAAAAATAAGTTAAAAAGAATTATTTTGGTTTGAATAGGATAAAATAAAATTACTTTTACAAATAAAGTTACCAAAAACACATAATATAATTGTAGAAAAGAGTAAAGTGAAAGTTGATATCGGTAAAATGATAAAATAGTTTTCCAAACTAAAAAACGGGCAATTATCTTTTTTACTTTAGGCAAATTTAAGTTTAGATTTTAAAAACAAGTTAGATAAAAGAAAAATAATAAATCAAGCATGTTGAATATTGTTTAATATCATTACGTGGTGGCTAAACGTAAGTTTGCAAGGTGCAAACGGTAAAACAAACATGCACAAAGTTGGTAAAGAATAGGGCTCGTATCTTAAAAAGAACACGAGTACGATTTCTGTTATCAATTTGAGAATTATTTTGGTAGATAATTTGTTCCGATAAAATTTTTACGTTAATCTTTATGCCTAACTTTACCATTTTAGATTCGGTATGTTTTTTTTTCCTCTGATAGACAATGGCGCATAACACCCTAAACAAAGGGCAACTATGCCAAACCATATATGAAGCATCTAAAATACTGAGAAAAGCAGGCATGGAATGAAAAGCTCAAATATTTGCTCTATCAACAAACACCGACCTATCATTTTATTATTACATCACCATTTGACTTCATTAATGTTCATTTCACTATATTTGAATGAGGAATTTTAAGAGAATAAAAGAAATATTTTTTAGGCCTAATTGCTTAAATATGATTTTAATTTCTATAAGCATTTTTTTTGGTAAGGTAATCTCAATAGACATGAGTCATTTTGATTTTTATCCCTTTAAAATTTTTTGCTTTAGCTTGTTACATTTTTACTAAAGAAATGACATATATTACATCATTCCTATGTTCTATAACTTAAATACTTTCATCCCAGTAAGCATTACTTATATCCTCGGATTGTGTAAAAATTACTCCTTCAGTTTTACAATTTAATATCATTTTAGAATTTTTGTTGTTTTACCGTATTTGTCATTTTAAAAATTAAAATAAACTCATTTTTTATGGTCAACTGCATTTACTTTTTTATTACCTGTCAACTTCATTTATATTTCTTAATATCCCTATTATATGAAATCAGAAAAATGGAATAAAAAAATATAGGTTAGTCAAATATAATTCTCTCACTAAGTCTCTCTCTCTCTCTCTTGTTATTTAATATTGAGTTATCATAAATTTTAATTTTTAATCAACATAAGTAATTTAGTTAATGTGACATTTAATAACTCAAAGACGAATTATTCTTTTCAAAAATAAAAATTATTAAACTTTTAATAGCTCAAAGACAGTTTCGCCATCAATGCTGCATATCTACAAAAACCGAGCTTGTCATGCCACGTCACCTCTGCCCCATACCACGCCCACAGTCGTCGGTCTCCCAACAACGGCACCCCACGGCGTTCCTAACTATTTAGGGAGGAATAGAGAAGATGGGTTGGTAGCTTGTAGCATTTGAGTTTATTTATTTTAAAGGGTAGTTTGAGAAATTTTGTAAATTATTTTGGAAATCTAAGAAGGAGCTGAGTGTATTTTCAATGATATCAGGGTAACTAAGAGATTTTCTATAAACAAAACACATCATTGATAAGAGAAACGGAGGTTTGTACATGGACTTACTAGAGTCCTTGCCCCTTCCCCTTCCATTTGTAACTGACGTGGACTTACTAGTACCCTTGAAAGTTTGAAGAATTTAAAGAGATCTATTGATGCCCGGTGAAAGATTGGTGCTTCTCACATGCACACCAAAAACCATTCATTCATAGGCTAGCCATTTTGAATTTGGGCCCATTGTAATTTAAAATTTCAATCAGCCGCAAAATATATTTGGGCCCATATTACTGTAGAACTCGAAGCCCTAGAAATTTGAAAATAGGGAGAAAAAAAAATTGTGGTTGGTTTCCTTGTTTGTCCCCCGTTTTTGAGAGCCTCCTTCTCTGTCAACCAAGCTCAGTTCGAAGAATTTTCCAGAACTTTAACCTCAGTATCTGCTAACCTTGCTCCCATTTTATAGAATTCAATAATCATTTTTCCTTAAGGAATAAAAAGCGTTTTTTTCCCATCAAAATAAGACTCTCAGCTTCTGTAAGCTCTCTAGCAATGGCGGCGCTGCTTGTGCAATCGTTGAAGACCCAAAAGCATTCCTTTCTTCGCAGTATCAGTAGAAGCTTTGACACTGTCTCGTCTTCTTCGTTGCATGGAGCACCTGTCACTCACACACGTTTGTCTCAAGGTATTTTCGTTCTCTATAACCTTCACGACGGTTCATACTTTGCGAGTTTCAGTGTTTCCGCGCATGTTCTGCTCTTTTTCTTGGTGGGGTTTTGAAAAAGATCGTAACTTTGGCAAAAAGTGGCAGCACTTGTTACAGTCTAGAGCATGTTTCACTTTGGAGGGGTGTTGAACTGTTGATGCATTCTGATTTGGTTCCTCTAAAGTGATGTGCCTAGTGTTAATAGTTGATGAAAAATCAATTATTTAAAAATTCATAAGATATCAAAACTAACATAACATATTATAAATGTGTGATAATCTACATGGTTAATTTATTAATCAATGGTTAAGACTGTGTACTTAACATACTACAGTGACTTGAGATTCAGAAGGAGCCAAAATGAAAGTGAATTCAATTGTTTATTTTATTTTATTTTCTTGTTGCAGTGAGGTTGCTGGGAACTTGCGCAGAAGGTGTTTGTGGATTTGACGAAATGGTGGCAGGGAAGCAGCGGAAGTATTACATGATTGGTGGGAAGGGAGGCGTCGGGAAAACAAGCTGTGCTGCCTCCCTTGCTGTGAGATTTGCAAATCATGGGCATCCCACTATGGTGGTCTCAACTGACCCTGCTCACTCCTTAAGTGACTCTTTTGCCCAGGTACCCTTGCGTGGATCAAGATAGTCTCATGTTACTAACATATCCGTGTTATTTAATGATAGTAAAAAAGGCAGCCTAGTGCATGAGGCTCCCACGTGATTGGGTTTCATCCTTACCCGCGAGCAGAGAGGCTGTTTCTAGAATTTGAACTTAGGTAGTAACCTTACTGTTGCACTGAGGCTCACCATCTTGTTTAATGAGAGTAGAAGATAAAATTTTAGTTCTAGTAGGGCTCGTTGTTATTTATATTGATCTATAAATTTTGTTTTTATGCCTTTCTTGCTTCTTCAATGTTATGTTGTTATGTTAGTGAATAAAATGAGAGGATCACAATCAACAAAAAATTTATGAATTGAATCTTTTTATATGTTTTAAAGATATTTTGCTTTGGTAGTTCTTCAATATTGATAAAACTTCAGAAGCCTAATGCTACAATCCCAGGATTTGACAGGGGGTAGGCTTGTACCGGTTGAAGGAGTGGATTCTCCGTTATTTGCTCTTGAGGTAATCATTTTGCTTAAACAGAATATAATATCAAATTAATTCTGTTCTAATGTTTCTTTTTGCCAAACTGCACGCACCCTCTGTTGAACCTTTCATTTGTGACAGATAAGCCCTGAGAAATCTATGGAAGAGTTTCAGACAGCTTGGCAGAAACTAGGTAGTGAGGGTGGTTTTAAGACTTCAATGCAAAGCATGGGACTTGGAATGATTGCCGACCAGGTGGTATCTTCATTTAGTTATGACTACAAGTGATTGAGTGTCCTTAATGAAATTCTGTATAATTTAGTTATTAATGAAATAAATATGAGTGATGCATGGGAGTCCCAATTTTAGGCCTACTAATCTTCCTAATTATCTCCAATCATACACTTAACAAAATCTCAAGTAAAAATCATTGAGATTTTGGCAAGTGTATGGTTGGAGATGATTAGGAGGATTAGTAGGCCTAAAGTTAGAACTCCCAAGCATTAGTGTATAATATAATTAATCTTTTCCTACCTTATTTATTTTGTCACTTATGGAACATAATATATACTGTTCAGTTCTAATCTTTGTTTGGGGATTATAGTTTGTTGTATTTACCGACATATTACTATCCCATATTGAAAGTAGTACATACTTTGCTGAAAATAATCTCCATTGAGATCAAAGTAAAAAATCTACTTTAGCTGCTCTTGACTATTGCCGAGACACAAATCAGAAATTGCTAAAACACCAATGAAGATTCTGAAATTTTAGAAATTCTCGTAAAAAATTTGGTATTGTGGACTGCATGTTCTGTTTGGAGGTGCAAGTTAGCAAACCGTAATGGTTTTTGTCCATTTGAGCTGCATTAGGAAGTGAATCGATGTTGGATGTTAGCATGACATTCTTCTCTCTTGTTTAATCAAACTGCCAAAGTTAGGGGATCTGAAGCTGGAAGAGCTGCTGCACAGTCCTCCACCTGGAACAGATGAAATCGTTGCAATTACTAAGGCATGATTTTTGCTTCGTTTTTTGCTTTTGCTTTTCTAAAACCAAACATGGAGCGTAATGTGCTCAGCTGATGTTTCCTGATTATGCTGCTTTGATCCAGGTGATGCAATTTCTTGAGTCACAAGACTATAATATGTTCAGTCGAATAGTTTTTGATACAGCACCAACAGTATGTAACAGCAACTATTAGTTTACTTGTTATGTATTTTGGTTTATTAAGAGAGAATGTAGATTTATACCTCATAAATTCGTTGATAGGGTCATACACTCCGGCTGCTGTCCCTGCCTGACCTCCTGGATGGATCTATAGGCAAAGTAATGAAGGTATAACTCGTATGTGCATTAAACTTCAAACCATCTAGACTTTTCTCATATTTATCCAGAGCTTGCTCATCTAGTCATCTATGCTGGAATTCACTAACAAAATCAATTACCTTGTACAGTTACAGACAAAATTGAGTTCAACCTTCAGAACTTTGTTGGGAAAAGAACCTCAAAGTGATGCTGTAAGCTATTATATATATTTTTTATTCTAAGGTGTTTTTTTCCCCTGTAAAAGTTTTAATTATTCCATAATTGAACTTGCAGTCAGGCAAATTCGAAAAACTTAAGGAGAGGGTAGCAAAAATACGGGACCTTTTCCATGATTCAGACACTTCCGAATTCATAATAGTCACAATTCCTACGGTAATGCTAAGCTTCTGTTCTGCAAGGCTACTGATAGTAGAAACTGAAATAAAAGAAAAAAAAATACTTGCCAATTGGCATTAATTTGTGCTAAGTTTCTGAAGGCTCTTCATTTTAGCAAAGACTCAGAAGTGTTATCCCCTGATTTATTTTCGGTTACCCAAATTTGTTCCGATTATAGTTACCAGTTTGTTTTTTAATCATATTTTTGCAACTTATACCACAAGCAAACTTAAAAACTCTTGTTTTCTAAGAAAAAAGCACATCAGAGAGATCTTCACGAGCAATCTATGTGATATATCATAGACAACTGCATATGCTTGCAAAGGTGTTGTTGACCTTGTACAACGTCAGTGATTACTTTATATTTGTGCTGCATTCAAGAAAAAACATTTGCTTTTATATACCTATACAGACACACACACATAGACAACTGCATATGCTTGCAAAGGTGTTGTTGACCTTGTACAACTTCAGTGATTACTTTATATTTGTGCTGCATTCAAGAAAAAACATTTGCTTTTACACACACGCGCGCGAGACACACACACACACGCACATGCGCACACGCGCATGAGATCAGGACCTTGCTAGTTGTGGACTTCTCGCTTCAACCACAAGTAATTCCCGAAACAGAATCATTCACAATGGACTTGCTTGCTTTTCATCAAACATGGCTATATAATATTTTTTTTTGTCTGCACAGCATAATTTACTTTCCTTTTTCCTTTCTCACCTTCTATCTATATGCAATTTATGCTGCAATCACATCGTGATCGTTTGAGTATAACCTCTTCAAGGTTATGGCAATCAATGAATCCTCAAGGTTACATGCATCCTTGAAGAAAGAAGGAGTTCCCATTCAAAGACTTATCGTTAATCAGGTCGTGCCTCCTACATCAGATTGCAAGTTATGTTCAATGCGAAGAAAGGTAATCAGAAATTATTTAACATACTTATTATTCACATGCATGTTTTTATTTAACATTCACATGTAAATAATTATTCTTCTCATGTAAGTATATAATTATAATAGCTTATCAAAGAATGGAACTAAAATGTGCGTGATAGGAATTACATATAAAACTCTGTTGCTTGATTGCTGTTTCTATACTTGCAGGATCAAATGCGCGCAATTGAAGCCATCCGCAATGATTCAGAACTTGCTGGTTTGAGATTATGCCAGGCGCCCTTGGTTGATATGGAGATAAGGGGTGTCCCGGCTCTCAAATTCATGGGGGATAAGCTTTGGAGATAATAAAACTTACATCATAGAGAACTTATGAATTTTAGGAGTTTTGCTCCCATTATAGAGACGCGGCATGCACACTTAGAAAGTTTTACTTTTTAGTAACTCCAGCATTTTCCTCAAGCTGTGGGACGGGGCACCAGCAATCTGTTACATTCTTTCTAATGTTAAAATGTTGTGTGACATTCTCTTGGCTCCTTTATGTGTTAATGTAATGTGTACAATTGAAAGAATAGAATAATTTATAAATCTACAAATTGGTTGGTAGTGCCATATCATACAATTGATGGTGGAATGAATGAGATAAAGGCTGAACTTAAAATGAAGCTTAGCCTTGTGCAGAACTTGCTGTTGAAAGATATATATGGGGAACTATAACTGTGTTGAGAGTGAGAAGGGGTATATTTTGATGAAGTCTAATACTACACTATCCACATCTAACAACTGTTGTCAAACTCACTCTGATAATCTTCTGCTCCTAAGTGGATACATACCCTTGTGACTTTGCTTTAGCTGTTGTTGAGCTCAGGTCACAGGTTGTAGCACCAGCCAGAGTCTGTGGATTTAACCATCTTTTACTTTGTACAAAAAAATGAAATCAGAGGGGATTGAAGAGATAAGACTATTTCTTCTGGAAGGTTATCATACAAAAGAATGCAAGCATGCGACTAATTATTCCAGTTGCTACAAGAAGGCCTAGACATTGATACCAATGGTTGAGATCATAGCCACTGTTATGGAGGGCACCGCATCGACTTATTAACCAAACTCCGGCATATCTACATGAGAAAACCATTTTATAAATCAGCAACATCGAAGGAGAAATTCTTATGTTCTGTCAAAGCAAGAGAAAGTTAGTGTTCTGAACCATTCAATGCTTAGTACTTCAGCAATTACATTAAAGATGTAGTTAAAGTCAGTGATGACTTACAATGCCGAAGTATTGAACATTAAATGAAACAAAGTACTGACTTTTTTTTTGGTTTGTGGCAGCACCTGAAAATATCTCCTACAGATAAATCAGCATGAACATCTAAGAAGTCAAACAAACCTTTTAGCATTTGATATCACAAATGCTTCAAGAGCCCACTTGGTGTAGCACAAGTCGGATAGGAACTGCACCATTTTGCTATCTTCTTCATTTTGATAGGTTGCTACTAGAGTCAAAACAACTGGAAGCAACACTGACCACTGCATAACACAACAAATGGCTTGTAAAGTGTAAGACATAACCACATCACCTACAGTTGAAAGGGCGATGCTAATAAAAAAAAGCGCTCACAGTGAATTCTGCACATGACAACATATCTACTTTTTCAAGACATAATTTGTATGTATGTAGATATCATAACATTTGATAGTGGATATGTTGTCACGCGTAAAATTCACCATGAACATGACCTAAAGTGATAGCATCACTCGCGTTTGGAAAGATCAAATTGCTGACCAGCTGGGCAGGGCCAGGTTCAAGGAAGATTGCCAACACATAAGCTATGCCGGTGACACAGTACACCAAACACAAAAGAACAAAGTAGTTATCCCCAAAAGATGATCTAGGGTTGTTGAAGAAATAGAACATAGAGAGATACACCAGGGGTTTGATAACTGTACTGAAATGGTCAACCGTGTCCTTCGCGAGAAAATAAGCCAGGCTGCTCATGCCGGAAGCACTCTCCCTCCAGTAGTGCAACTTGTCCAAGGAGAAGGATCTCAAAGCTGCAATCTTGGATAGGAGTGCTGAAAGTAAAGACATTATCAGATGACAAAGAAGTAGGTAACTTATTAAAACTAGGAAGTTTAGATGACACTTACATACTGCTATTACAGTGTATGTATAACCTGTTGATCCAAATGTTTCATCACTCACTTTGGCAAGGGTTCCTAAGCAAAGTCCAGCTAGCAGCAAAATTAGAAAATCTACAGCTTGTGTTCTAGCTTCTCGTAGTCGCTGCTTACCAACTCTGCAAGGAACAAAAAACACATCAAAATCAAGTTTATGACAAGACATTATGAGGCATCGACATCAGGGCTTAGTGGTTGTTGTATCCTCCCTACTTACCTTCCAAGAAAGTACTTGTATTGTGTAAACACTCCAGGTGTCAACCTATTTGACAAATCGTTTGAACTCAAGAACTTGTAATTAAAGTCGTCCCTCTTCATCTCAACGTTGCTCATCACATCCTGCCAAAGCTCTCCTGCAAAAGAAGGGCCTGCAGCATTATCTGCAGTGGCAGCTGCTGCTGCTGCACTTTCACCCGTAGTGGCAGCCAATCCTTCAACACTCTGCAACATGTCCATGGGGACCGGGTAACCATTGTGAAGCATCCATCTAACTGGTAGTTGTTTATAGGTCACTCCTAAGCTTGCTGGCAGTTTTACTATCCCTTCTAAAATGTCAATGTAGTAATCTGGAGGGTTGACACGGTCAGGGACAACAATTCCCAAGCTCGAGAAGTACTCTTCCACTTTGTTCACCGGTCCATGATACACTGTAAGGCCTCCTTTAGCTAGCAGTATAAAATCATCAAACATCTTGAACAATGTGTAACTGGAGATTACCAACAAAACAAAAACAGAGAGTATCAGTCAAAGGGGAAAACACAAAAATTATTAGTTAAAGTCAATTGATATGATTATGCATGTATATACATGTATCATGGTTTTATACATTATTTAGATATCTGAAGATCGATGTATAAATAATTAGGAATTTCAGATATGTTTCTGGTAAATATGGTGAATATGGTAAGGTAATTAATAATAGACGTGAAATCATTTCACTGACAAGTAATGTAACTGAAATTCATGGTTGTTAATACATGATTTTCCATCTCTTCATAAGCATATTCACCAGTAATGTAACTGAAATCACAAGTTATTTAATAGTTCTCTTCTCTAATGTTGAGTGACACCATTGTGTGGTATGTATTAAGATGCATTTTGGTCTTATAAGATTACCTCGGTTGGTGAAGGACCATACATATGTTTACTCCTTCAAGGGCTTCGCGTCTAAGTGCTCGAAGCAGTAACTGAGATGATGAGCTGTCCAAACCAGATGTGGGTTCATCCAAAATTAGAAGTGAAGGTTCCATGACCATTTCCAGTCCAACATTTACTCTTTTCCTTTGTCCTCCAGATATCCCCCTCTTCTCTACTGTTCCAACCAGAGAATCCCTCACTGCCTGCAGACCCAAGGACTCAATGACTCTTTCAACCACTAAAACCTTCTCTTCTTTTGGTAGATCAGCAGAAAGCCTAAACAGAAATAAAAATGTAGTTAAAAAGTGGGAGAGGATATACTCCATAGAAAGAAAATGCATTCAATAAGTGCCATGCAATCCTTATGATCTGCATGGCATCAGAGTTAGCGCTACAACATTGCAGAAATGGAGGGCACCACTATGTTATTAATAGTGGTTATAGCGGCGCTATAGTAGTATTCATAACGGATTTTTGGCTATCCGCTATTTCCGTTATTGATAACACTGCATGGCATTATGAATAAAAAGTAGCTAAATAGTTATCAGTTTCTTCCAGAAGTTGTAAAATGTACTTGTTAACCATGTTTGATAACTGATTATTACTGAGAAAGTATCGTTTCTTTAAATTTATTTTAAGGAACTTTTGATTATAAGCAGTCTTGAACCTAAAGTAAGCTAATTCAAACACGCCAACAAAGATTGACACGTTTCATATGTGATATACCTGCATCTGGCACTGAACCACAAATTCTCCTCCACTGTCAAATTGCCATGCACAATATCATCCTGTGGCACGAAACCAATGATCTTCTTGTATGACCGAATTGATGATTCCTGGCCATTTACATGAACTTGCCCAGTTGTGTAACATCCGGTTGCTTTCCCAGTTAAAGCAGAAAGAAATGTCGTCTTGCCGGCTCCAGATGGGCCCATGACTGCTGAAACTCTGCCAGGATATATTTTACCTGTCACACTTCTTAGTAGGTGTTTGTTTTTCCCTTTCAAAGTGAGGGTTAAATCTTTGAAAGCAACCTCAATGGTTGGCCTCTTCCTTATATCAATATCACTAGCCATTGAAATGACCCCAGAGAAGGTCAAGTTTTTGTTCTGTTCCTGCATGGCCTTCTCTTTTTCAATCTGGCCATATGCATACCTGAAAACTTGGCTCTGAGTATGCAGTTGCTTCCCCTTTGGTGCTTGCTTCTTGATGTTTTTATCTCCTATCTTAACATTAAAACCTTCTTCACTATCAGGGTTTTCCTCAATGTCATTTATTATTTTTGAGAGGTTGTTATCTTTTTTCTTTCCTTTGGAACTTCCCGGTACCACAGGCGGTAAGGATCCCTTGGAAGTTTTCTTGCGAGAGAAGGTTCGTGATAGCTGCGTTTGGAGTGATCCTGCATGCTTCTTGGCAATATCTTTCGCGGATTTCCATTTCTCACGTGCTTGTGTTTCTCTCACACTTTGTGCAGCCCTTTCTCTTGATTTTGCTTGCCTTCTTTCTCGAGTTGCAAGCACTTGGTCAGAACAGTTATATATGATAATAAGTATGAAAACCAAGCCAGCCTACATTCACAATGGAAGAAGGGTCATGTCATTTCTACTGGACCATAATGGACCTGCATCTTCTTACATGCTAAAAATTCACCTAATTGAAGCTGAATTCTACAATACTCTCCACAGAATCCAATTCATGGAACTTTTACCCCCAACCAAACACATTTGCATATAAGCCTAAAATAAAATAAAAGATAAATTCTCCATTCTTTCAGTTGCTGCAAGAGAGATGTAGCATTTTTTCTTTTCCTGTAAAAAGTTTACAAGAGGGGAGGATAACCAGTCCAATCTTAAGAGGTATAGCATGCAACCAAAAACTTAAGAGTGCAACTTAGATGTCATCCTAAAATCAAAATCAAATAACAAAAACATGGTTCGCCATAGTGTTGGTTGTTTCCTGTATATCATAGTTATGGAATCTATATATGAGCAAATGTTAATATAATTGAAATGTTTAAAGATCACTTACAAAAACCAGGACACCATATGCAGTAATATTTTGATTTGATGATTTAGGCTTACAGGTTGCCAACGTGAAACATCCTGGAGAAGATATGAAATCAAGAAAAGAGAAAAGGGTTATCAGAGTCGCCATCTTAAACCAGGTAAATCAGTCTCCACACCCATGATAAAAGCTTATTTCCAACATAAATATAGATGTACTACATGAATTTGGCTCCTAGAAAGCGCATGGTGCATCTTAATTGTTGATGTGAAAATTAGCGATGCTGATTACTACACATGTATGGTAGTAGTCACATTATATAAATTTCCAATACATGATAACATAATGAAAATAGGCATAGAAGAATATGATTGCAGGTAACTTTAATCCAGAAAAGAGATCAAATAACAGGCTTGGAAAACTTACTCTCTTGAGCAGTAGAACCTTTTCTGCAGTAATGCCTTCAAAGAATACATAAAACACTAGCTCAGAATAGTATACACAAAAGGTGTTTGATACACATTGGAAACAGACAATAACCAAAAGCAAATTGCAAGGTTTACCTAACAGTGTACTTCAGAACATACAAGCATAGAGGAACTAAGTAGCTACTCGTAAATCTAGGAACAAGTGGTAGAACTAAAAGTTCAGGGATAACTATTAGTACCCTTGATTGCAAGGTTTTGTTGTGATAGTAGAGGGACAGAATGATCCTGGTGAACAGAAAACCTCTCCGCTGCTCATAACGTCTGCCCAAATATCTGCTCCCCCACAAGAATGGTTAACCTTTCCGGGAGGTAGCTGATAACGATATCTGCAGATTGATTCTGCTGATATAAATATTACAGTATTCCAAAATATAGGAATGAAAAACTAGTGCAACTAAAAGGGGAGGACTTACGGTTCACATATTCCACTAGTTTTATTGAGGTTTCCTTGTGGACAGTAAGAGCCCAATGGGCAAGCTTCAATAGTAAGCAAAGAATGAAATATAAATGGCAACAAAATGAATGAAAGTAGAACATTCAGCAGCATTGAGAGCATAACCAACAATAAATGGCAAATACATTTACATGCGGCATGCTATCTGTTAAATAGAAAACCGAAACCAATCTAGTGTTGTGATGACTTCGTATGAGCATACATGAGAAATTTTGAGATGTTTTCGTAACAAAAAAAACGTTGTTGTGTTCAATCCTCAATTCAACATTTTATAGGTCATTTTTGTTCCCTCTTCTGTTACATTTTGAAATGTTGGTCTGTGAATGAAACATAAGAAAAATGTTATTTGTACATATTGTATAGTCGCTCAAATTGGCATGTGATGATTGCAGTTCAAATAATAGTGAATTTAGTGGAACATATATTTAAAATGGCATCAGTACATGTCGATTTAGTAGAACATAATCACACTTCCTATTCTTGATACTTACGTATCATGCAAGTGATGCCGCGAGGGCAAAAGAAACCTTCACAACAAGGTTGGCAGTCAGTAGTTCTAAGAGGTATCTCCTTCTTGTTGCTGTTGAGTTCTACTTTCTGGTTAGCCTTGCAGCCCCATCCGGGCTCGCACCCATTGAGCCATGTGCTCATGTTGCAGTTTATGTTGGGCTTCAAGTGGTTCGATTTTGTTCTGCCAGAACCTGTCTTAAAGCTTCGCGCATAGGCTTCTATTTCCCCTGCTGTGCACATGCGCTGAGTTATGTCTCCTGAAAAAGAAGGTGTTGGCTGAAATGAAATTTTCAGGAGAGCTTACTTGGTGCAAGTGTTTTATGCGTTGATTTTTTATTAGACAATTTGTATAATAAAACTTTAATTATTATTTTTAACCCCACATTTTATGAACATAAAATTGTGATATTGTAATATGATCCTTGAATAATTATTCAATTTTTACTTGTGATAATATTTCAAGTCTTAATTGTAATTAGTTGAATAATTAATTAGGTTATTAGTTAACGTTAATCAAAATTTAGTGTCATGGGGACAACATTTTTATTTGATTTGCCATTTATATCCTTCACCATTTTTTACTTTTCATAATTGTCCCTTCCGGTGCCGGCGACAACCCCTGCCCCACTGTCTCACCACCCCCAACCAGAGATGCAAGACAATAATGTCTTCTTTAGCAGCAGAGTGAAATAGTTTCTTTTTCTGGCACCGACGCCGCCTCACCTTCCACCACGGCCAAATCTAATCCTCCATCTCTGCCGCCCGCCGCCAGCTGCCGCAACCCTCATCTACCCCTAAGATCACCACCATCAACCTAAATTTTCAAGATTCATCATCACCACCACCCACTTGAGGACCACATCCATATTTGTGATTTAATTTTTACAGTTTTTTAAATCTCCAGAATGGCACAATGACAAGATCTAGATACACCACCCACACCCTCAACAACAACACAGCAGAAGAAAATCGCAACAAAACAAAGAGAGATTTGAGTAGAAGAGAAGACAGAACCACATCGACACAATCTTTTTCATTCCCGCTCAGATCTGGCCATGGTGGTGTAAAAAAAAGCTAACTTTTTTGGAAGACCTGTCGAGATATGACTTCTGTTGTTTCTGGTTTTTCTTTCTTTCTTTCTTTTTTTAAAAAAAAAAATACAAATCTGGGTTTTGCGTTCGTCGGAATGATGACCTGGAATGAAAGGTGGTAGGTGAGGCGGCGGAGGCTTGTGGTGGTCGTGTCGCCGAAGTGAGAGAAGAGGCAGATTTGTGGGCGGTGGGAGTGGAAAGAGATGGGAAGCAGGTGAGAGAAAGAAAGAAGGGTGAGGAGGTTGAGGGTGAAAATGTAATTCTATGTTAGAAAAATATTTTTTTTGCTACATGGTCCCTGACCAAAATGGTCTTGGTAATTGTCCGGACCATGTTAGAATGCACCTTAAAAGAAATGTGCCAAAAGAAGTATCACAAACTTTGAGAACAGAACAAAGAAAACAAGTCCCTACACATTTTGCATGATCAAATTTATTTTTCCTCACGTTTATATGTGTACATATATGATCATATCAAAATCTTTTGCTTCTATTCTTTAGAACAATTTAGTTTCTCTATAGAAGGGGTGGGATGACAAGTCTTGTGTAATGGACCACTCTTTCACACTTATGTGTCTATCCATCAATTATTGCACATTTATCATTCACCAATGCACATATCTCAAATTCTAGTCATGTTATTGATGATATTGGTAGGTGAAGGGTCATAAAGGAGCTGCTCCAATTGCAAAATGCAATGCATGCAAACTTCGGATACATGATTGGATAGTTAGAAGTATGCACCTTTCAACTTCTGGGCACAATTGGTCAAGAAACTCAGATCTTTGGTGAAATTGAATGCCCCATCCCAATCAGCATCTCTAGAAAAAAGAAAAAAAAAGGGGGGGGGGACAAGAAGAAAAAATTGCATTTAATGTCACATATTCTAATCATGCACACATGGTATTTGTAACTATGCTAGGGAAAAAAAGGGGAAATGTTAGAAAGATGATGGGGACTCACACATCAACAATGCAATATCCCATTTCTTTTTTGATTGCGCCCTTGAAGACGGAGGTGTAGTTCCCCATGCTGCGTGACAATTCCTGCGCGAATATCTGCGCCGCAGCACCATTGCCATTGCCATTGTTGTTGATGTTGTCGTCGTCATTGTTGTTCTGGCAAAAGACTCGCCCTGGCCCCACAACAATGCAGCTCAATACAACAACAATTGTCGCAAATGAAGCCTTACTGAAGAATCCCTCTATGTTGCTCATCTTTTAGTGTATTTATTTATTTACAATGCGGGAAATTAAACTTGTTATTGATCAAAATCACGAAAATTCATTGGAATCACAAAGGAGTGGGAGGTTCATTGTTAGAGCGCATTTTCCAATGAAGGAATGGCGGCAAGGAGGAAGAGATGGCGATGTATGGGGGAGCAGCATTTGAGCTTCTCTTGTTTTTTTTTTTCTTTTTCTAATATCCAACAAAAGCTTTTTTGCGTAGGATTGTCCATGAATCAATGAATGGATGAATCGTATTACTACCAAAAAAAAAAAACACACACACACACACTTGTACTAGGATTGTGATGCATTGCAAGTAGGACAAGTGTCAAACTTGTAGGCTGCTTTATGAAAATGACATTTCCAATCTCGTACTAGGATTATATTTGGGAGGAAGAATGAATGATTCTAGAGACACCATAGATGTTGATACATGATTGGTCGTGTTGAGATGTGTTCTCGCTGTATCTAAAAGTTTTTAGATTGTGTATGAGTTGTATCTAAACAAAAATATATTTTAAATACTAAATAATTTACTATAATATAATATAAACTCTTAACAAATTATTAAGTATTAAACATGGAATTATTTAAAAGGTTCCATATATTTTTGAAAGAAATTTATATATGATTGAAAATTAGTAATTTAACATCAATGAACATATCAAGATATTGATATAAATCTTGAACTTAACTTTATATATGTGTGTGTGTGCGCGCGCACTCGTGTACATGTATATGTCGTATCTATGTCCTACAAACTATTTAAGTTGGCGTATCCTCGTGGTCATATAGTGTCGTGTCTCCGGCTTTCATGATTCATAGTCTCCTACAAATCCTCTAAATTACTAAATGAAGTAATTTTTCATTATTTTTTAAGTTTTGAAGACATTAATTGCAATTACTTTTTACTCCTTAACATGTGTGGGGGATTGGTAGGAATATAAAACATTTCTTTGGCTGAATATGATATCAAAGATAAGATAGGAAGACATAAAGACAAAAAATTTATGTCCCTCCAAGCCTCAATTATATGTTCTCTCCAGGCAAAATTTTGTTGTCTCAGCTTCAACAAGATGCAAAAAATATTTAAAAAAATTGTTTTCGTATTTTTGTCTCTCTATCGTGTTCCATGTATCAAATGCATGCTTGCCTAATTCATTGTTTAGGAAATAATTATTGGACAAAAGTGTAATATACTACCTAAATATAAAGTGTGTTAGACAAAAAGTTTAAAAAGAATAAATACAAATAACATATCTCATTTTAAAGGTATAAATGAAAACTATACTCTAGAACGAGGTTTTAACATATTGTTCTCTAAAAAAATTATATTTACATTACAAAAGGATTCGATTATTTAACATATTAATTATGTATGTGCTCTTTTTTTGGACCAACATGTTAAGATCTCTCATTCTTTTATGAACTAAAACGTAATTGTACATATAATCTTTTACAAACGTTTATCCCAACTGCGCCCATACAATAGATATCCTTTTGTCCACTTGGAAATGTCAAGATTTTTGCACAAAGATTAAGATAATATTATTTTTCATCTTGCCATATCAAGATATCATTAAATTGCCACAAATGTTGAAAAATACGATTAGTTATTTAGACTGAACTATCATATCTCTATTTTCATTATATATATAAAATAATGTTATGTATAAAAAAGTATAACTCTTGCAAAATAAAAAATAAAAAAAATCTCCCATTTCTTTTTTTATTTTATTTACTCACTATTTTTTTAACGTTGGTCCATGCCAACTCATTGATGTCCAATTTGATCTAAAAAAATATTTAATTTAGTTCTAATTTTCAAACAGTGGTCAAGTTAGTTGCTCATTGTCTAGCCACATTTCATAATGCAATTAAATGCATTTTTAGAAGTGTAATTAAATATATCAATGACATTATTGTCACTTTCCTTCTTCCCCTGTCTTAACTTGACTAGTGATGGTATCTTCGACAACTATTGGTCGGGAATGCTCTATCATCTTCTAATTTTGTCACCACTAAAGCTCTTGCATCACTATAGTTGCAATGTTTCAGTTGTCTTGCAACAACTATCGCTGCTTCAAGAACGTCAACAAGTCGTTGTGCTTGCACTTGTCTTCGAAGTTGTGTCCTCATTAGCCACCCATGATAAAGATGGGATAGGGGAGAGAAAAACAGAGAGGTTGCGCTAGGAGAGGAGAGAAAGTGACGATAATGTCATTGATGTATTTAACTACACATTTTAAAAATGCATTTAACAACATTTGTGAAGTGTGGCTAAGAAATGAGAGACTAACTTGGCTCATTTTAAAAAATAATGTGGACTAAATTGAATTTTTTGTTGTTGTTAGAGGCCAAATCAACTTGTCAGTAATTTGATAGTGACCAAATTAAAATTTTACCCTTTTTCTTTTTCAATCTCACCTATTTTTCACACTACATTAAATAAGATTAGGCAAGATTGGAGAGAAAAACATATAATTTTATTATATCACCATATGACTGCATTAATGTTCTTCATTTCACTATGTTGAGTCCCTAGCATTTTCAAACTTTGGTCAAGTTAGTCTCTCGTTGCTTAGTCATATTTTATATATGCAACGAAACACAATTTTAAGTGTAATTGAACACATTAAAGACTTTATTGTCACTTTCCCTTTCCCTATCTCAGCCCCTCTAACGAGGGTGACTTGCGCAACAATTGGTCGGAAATGCTCCACCGCCTTCCACTTTCGTTACTGTTGGACCTCTTGCACCACTATGGTTGCAACGTTTTAGTTGTCTTGCAACAATTGTCGCCATTTCTCGAACGTCATCGAGTCATTGTTGCACCTGCACTTTTATCTGAAGTTGTGTCCTCAACCACCCATGATAAAGAGTGTTTGAGAGAGAGGGAAATCGGTCCTCGGCCACCCATGATAGAGAGTGTGTGAGAGAGAGGGAAATAGAGGGGTTGAGATAAGAGATGAGAGAAAGTGATGACAATGTCATTGTTGTATTTAGCTACACATTTTTATAAATGTGTCTAACCACATTTATGAAGTGTGGTTAAGAAATGACATATTAACTTGACTAATTTTAAAAAATGACAGGGACTAAATCTAGTGACGATGACTTGGGCAACAATTGGTCGGAAATGTTTCATCGCCTTCCACTTTTGTCACGACTGGACCTCCCGCACCACTATGGTTGCAACGTTTCAGCTGTCTTGCAACAATTGTCACCTCTTCCTGAACCTCATCGGGTCACTGCTGAACCTGGAATTGTCTACAAAGTTGTGTCCTCAGTCGCCCATGATAGAAAAGGGTTGAAGGATAGAGAAATAGAAGAGTTGAGATAGGAAAGGAGAAAAAAACCGATAATTTCATTGATGTATTTGACTACACATTTTTAAATTTGTTTAACCACATTTATGAAGTGCGGCAAAGAAGTGAGATATTACATTGACCCACTTTAAAAATTAAAGTGGATTAAATTAGTCATTTTTTATTTATTAGAGAACAAATTAACCTACAAGTAATTTGACATTGCTCGAACCTACTCTTAATTGCTTTTTCTCTCCCATAATTTCTCTTAGTTCAAGAAAAATTAATACTCTAAATATATTATGATACATGAATCTTTTATACCATGATATATATAAGAATTTCTCCATTTTACTCATGAATCTTTTATACCATGATATATATAAGAATTTCTCCATTTCACTATGTTTGAAAGGGAAATTTTAAAGAGAAAGAGAATACAGTAGTTTTTTTTCAACAAATTTTTTTAACGTGTAACATTAGTCGTACAAAATATACTGTGCTTGTACCTGAATGCAAAGACGCTACATAAACTGACCAACATTCACACGAAGCTGCACGACACAAAATACCACGTTTGTTGTTTTGTGTTCGACAAATGTAAAATGAAAAAAACAAGGTCACCTTTATTATAGTGTCACCCTTTGCATCACAAGGTTACGTAACATTTAATTATTTAATTTAAAAATTATTTTATATAATCATTCACATGTTATAAAGCATAATGATTCACATATCCTAAGAAATTGAAGGCTCCACAAAAATAGGATAACTATATCAAATAGTGAAAGAAAACAAAAATGTTATTTGTACACTAGTTTTAGTGTAGACAACAAGTATCTCCTTTCACATATATTATGTAATCCACACTCACATCAACAAAAGGTTATTTGTACATCAATTTTGACATAAATACCAAATTTCTTGTCTCACACATATCATGCGGCCAACACTCACATCACTTGGATATGGGCCCCATGATGTGTGTGGGACTCTTGATGTTTACACCAATGTTAGTGTACAAATAACGCTATTCAAAAGAAAAGTAACAAAGGGTGTAACATCCCGAATTTTTTCCCTTACAAAGATTTCGCATAATAAATGAATGCGAGTCAATTATTAAGACTGTAAAATTAAATTAGTAAATTTAATCATTTAAAATACCAGTCAAATAATGATTTCGCAACCTCGCGAGATTTTGCAAGATTCGGGATGATTTTCATCATCATCGAGATTTAATTATGACTCAAGGGAGTCCGTAAAATACACTAATATAAAAATAAATTTAAGAATGTCTCGACAAAAATTAAAATATCAACACAAAAAATTAGCGGATCACAACGGTGTGTCTGAAATATTTTTGGGACAACCCTACACGAATGATTAAGGACCCAAACATGATCAAACGTGATCAAAACCGGTCCAGGAGTCTTAATGGTTATCCATATGCTAAGATATTTTTTAAAATAATAATGTAATAATATAATATAATATAATAAATATAAAGTTATAATATATATAAGACAAAGTTATCATATGTGTATAATACTTACAGTGGCCATGCGGACTTTTACATATATATACGTATATAATGTAATATATAATATATAGAATATATAATATATATAACATTAAAAAGTTATATAATATATAATATATATATATATATATATGATAATAACATAAGGTAGTAATAGTAATATAGTAAACATATTATATATAATATATGTATATGTATGTAAGACGGGGAGGGGGGGCTGTATATGCCCTGACACCTTTTTCTCTCTTTGCTTTCTTTTGAAGCTTTAAGCTTCATTGCTTCTTCTCCAGATCTCTGTTTCTTCGTTCTTTTTCTTTCTTTATTTTCTTTGTTTTTCTTTTGTTATTTGTTTTCATTCCTTTTTCCCCCAAGACGCAAGTTTCATTTTGTTTCCCTTCAGAAGCATTAAGCTTCGTTTTCTTTCTTTCTTTTTCGTTCTGTTTCTCTCTTTTTGTTGACCGTTCTTGCACTGCTGTGATGTTACCGGGCTCTGAAAAAATAGGATGAATACACCTACGCGAAGAGGATATTTTTCTCTTCATTTCTACCGGCTCGAAAACTCGTTTCGAGGTGGGTAATCCGATCACCCCTGTCTATGGGATTTTTTATCTGTATGTTTATATATGTATTTTTGAGTAGAAAAATTAGAAATATTATGAGAAAAATATGGAGTTAATGAAATGAGGCTTGAAGGATTTGTAGAAATTTTGAGGTTAGAAAAATATAACTATATTTGTGGGTAAACCAATCTTGAGCTCCTCTTATGGTGCTCTCATTTGAGAGTAGAAATGTGTGTGGCTATGTGTTGAATATTTGTTTGCACGTGTGCTACCTGTTTTAACTTGGAAAGAAAAAGAAGTGGTAGAAAGATTAATAGTTGAAATTGTGTGTTTTATTTTCGACTTAATTTTAATGAAATTGTGAAAATAATTATTTGATAAAAGCTAACTAGGACAGCCGGAGTTATAGAGAAAAAAAGTTATTGTTTGGATGATGCATGTATATTTCTTTTAGTTAAGTTAAAGATGATAAGAGTGGGTTATAATGCTGTTTGGATGGTTGTATGGGCATCTAAATCTTCTAGGCCAAAACAGAGATGATGAACATATGTGTTAATGCGGTTGGACTGTTACATAATTTCTTTTAACTAAGCAAAAGGTGAGGAAAACTATGTTTTAATGCTGATAAGTTTACTTGCAGGTACACCAAAAGAATTTTCTAGCTATGCTAGACATGATAAAAATATGTGGAATACTATTAGAACTATGTTAATGTGCTGTTGGGCTGTTTCTAGGTGCACTATAATTTTCTTAGTTAAGAAAAATGTGTTAGAACTATGTTAATGTACCGTTGGACCGATTGCATGTGCCATTATATTCATCTAAATAAATTAAGGCAAAAACATAACATGTAAAATGCTATTCATATTAATTTTGCATGTGCTTGTATGCCTTATGATAAATTATGTTAGAAATGCTATGTTAGGACTTAGGAGATGATTCTGAAGGGTCCTGTGACCTGGACTAGCTTAGTATATGATGATGTATGATGAGCATGTCATGAGGTATGCTTAGGATGATGTATGTAGAACAATTTTCATGAGGTATGTTTAGGATGAGTGCATGAAGTATTTGTATAATGATGTATGTGGAACATTGCATGTAGAATATGTATGTTAGGAATGATTATGCTATCATGCATCATGAGAACTAGAGGTTAATCACGTAAAGTTTAAAGAGCATAATTGAACCTTAGGGAACAAGTATGTAGCTATATGATAGGAATCCCCTCTCTTGGCAATGTCTAATTGACACGCCCCTCGCCAGTCCCAAAAGGGTGGATTGGCCAATGTGTTACCTTGCCAGATCCCAAAAGGGTGGATTTGGTTAACGAAATAATCCCAAAAGGGTGGATTAGTTCGCAGAGGTTAAGGACACAAGGAAGGAAATGTGTTACCTTGCCAGATCCCAAAAGGGTGGATTTGGTTAACGGATTAATCCCAAAAGGGTGGATTGATTCGCAGAGGTTAATGGCACAAAGAAAGTTAAAGTTAAAGTTAAAGATTGCTCATCGAAGCAATAAGAAGTGAAGGAAAGGTTGACGTCATACCTAAAAGAATAAAGAAAGGAGAAGAAGGACGCTAACCCGGGTGAGCCGGTATGCGTAAGAGAATCCCCATATTCCCCAAGCATGAGCATATGATGAATGAGTACATGAGTATATGATGTATGAGTATATGATGCATGAGTATATGATGATGTATGAGTATGTAATGTATAAGTATATGAGAATGTATGATAAGCTATGTAGTCGTCAAGAGAACGCTCGAGACGGCCTATGTATATACGCGAGAAAAGTTAACAAGCACGAGAACTTAGATAAAAAAGACTAGTTCCCCAGTCACCTAGTAAAGTAGATAAAGCCGTTCAGGACTTAGGCCAGATAATAATCAGTAGGATGTTAGTATGCATGTTCACTTAGAAACACCTGAGCGGCCGGTTGATAAGTGAGTTAAAAGGATCCCCCGACGCCAAGGTAAACCACTGAGGACGAATGTTCTCACCCCCACTCACTTATACTTCCAGGGGTAGACGTGAGCTATGAGGAGCACCAAGAGGATCAGGAAAGAACAGAGGACAAGCTACCGATGACGGACGGACAGATCTTCAAGGCTATGAAGACATGCTTAGTTGGTTATGCGATGGACGAACTTTTATTATGTGTATGGATGATTATAACATGTACATATACTTTATTATAATATTATATGATTGGTTGTACTTATCTGTGAAGGACCAGGTACTTGCTTAGGTAAATAATTATGCTATGAATGACTATTGGTTGTAAGCCTCAAGCTCTATCGTTTGTCTTATATACTTTGATTCACACATGGCTCATATTTCGTAATTATGCACTCAGTAGAAAAGTTTTAAATTGGTCCATATTTTCCTTAATCAAGTATTTTCGAAAAAGTAATAAGGGACTATAAGTATTCCCACCAAGTGATTAACAACCTAGTGAGCATTGCGTACTACTCGAGGGTATGCAGTTAGCTAGGGTGTTACAAAGGGTATTTTTAAAAAATATATATCGGTCATTCTTAAGTAATAGTTAGCATTAAATAAAAATATAATTATTAAATAATAAAATAACTGAGAGATTTTATGATTTGTTTTTTGAAATATAACACATACAACACATATCTATTATAGAGGGAAAAAAATGCATTATCATTCACATATTATAAAGAATAATGATTCACATGTTATAAGAAGTTGAAGACTCTACAAAAAATAAGATAACTACATGAATAGTGAAATAAAAATAACAAAGGGTATTTTTAATTTGTGCGTGTGTCATTTTTAAGTAATAGTTAGCTTTAATTATTTAATTTGAAAGATATTATAAAGGAAGAAGAAATAAAAAGACATTGTCATTCACATGTTATAAAGCATAACGATTCACGTATTATAAGAAGTCGAAGGCTCTACAAAAATAGGATAACTACAATAAATAGTGAAAGAAAAACAGTAAAGAGTAACTACAATAAAAGTCATTGTTAAGTAATAGTTAATTTTAAATTAAAAAATATAATTATTAACTAATGAAATAACAGAGATTCTTATGATTTGTTTTTTGAAATATGACACATACAACACATCTATTATAAAGAGAGAGAAAATGCATTATCGTTCACATATACAATGATTCACATATTATCAGAAGATGAAGGCTTTACAAAAATAAGACAACTACATGAAATAGTGAAAGGAAAATAGCAAAGGGTATTTTTAGAAATATATTTATAAGTCATTGTTAAGTTATAGTTAGCTTTAATAGAAAAAATATAATTATTAAATAATGAAATAATTGAGAAATATTTACGATTAATTTTTCAAAAAATAACACATACATATTTAAATTAGAAAAATAAATAAAATAATACATATATTAACTAATATTCATGAAATATTTATGTAAAATTTGCCTAAATCAAAGAGTGATAGATTATAGGTTAATGAGAAAAAAAATGAGTAGATTATATATTTTAAACTAAATAATTGTTTTTTATATATTGTTTCACTTGATATATACTTACTTAATCAAAAAGTGATAAATTATAGGTTAATGAAAAAAAGACAGTGATGGATTATAATTATTTTTTATATACAATTTCACTTGATTGAATTTTGATTCTTATAATTCTTTTATCGATATTGGTCTCTGTAGCATTACATTTTTTTTAACTTTAGCTCTCAAAAATAGTGATTTTAATATTAGGGATTATTCTCTATTTTTTATTAAAAAATATTTTAAATTATAAATTATATTAAGACGAAGAGGTAAGGTGCCCATTGTAAATCCAATTGCTCAAGTTATAAAATTAAAAGACCATTAAAAATCAATCAATATATTCAATATGTAAAATTTACTGCAACTAAACATGTATTACAAAGCAATACTTACCTCATGAACCACAAATGCTAGAATTTTAAAAGAATAATAGGAGTTACTACATTAAATTATAATAACCAAAAAAATGCTCACGAATATGGGAAGGTAAAACAATATTATGGTTACGGTTAAAAAAACCTGACAAGATAATACAAAACTCATTGAAAATGCTCAAAGCTCAAGCAATAATAGGGTTGTACGGTTCCAAATTTTGTTCAAGATGAAGTAATAAAGCAATAATAAATTCATTACAAATGTTAATTAGGATGTATAAATTATATGTAACCAACAAATGCTTATTAGTTTCACCAACCAATCAATATGAGTCATTAACCTATAAAAAGCACTCATGAAAACAAATATATCAGACCAATAAGTCACACTCTTAAACTTAACCAAAACCCCCTCCACATTGTCATTATTCGGTCTTTTCTCTCTCTCTTTTTTTTTGCCTACTAATTCATTGTTGCTTTTTTGTGTTTATCTTTTTGTGTCTATATAAACCATTAATCAACACTATATGTTTTCAGAAAGCTATTTAAACAAGTATGTAGTCTTTACTTTTCGAATCAACATATGCCCTGTTATTTATACTATTTAATTGGAGTTTTATATATGTGTGTGTTTTTAATGATTGCTATTATGTTTACTGTCCCAATTGTAAATAGAAGTTTGATAAGTCATATATAAAATTCAACTGTGAATTTTGTGACAAGGATATTGAGTATACAATAACAAAGTAATGATTCTTTATATATATATATATATATATATATATATATAATATACACAATTTTATATTCCATAAATTTATTAATTTAATCATAATATGTATTATCTCTTTTGAATAGACTATATGAAAATTTTCATTTAGAACTTGATGTGAATGATTCAAGTGATTCAACCATATTTATGCAATCTCATAAAGTTTTTGAGTAGTTATTATAAGAGAACATAAGTGATCTTGCAACTACTCTTCAAAGTGTAACAAAATTAATTTAATTTTCTAATTTAACTTTTTACATATTAACTATCTCACCATGTAATTAAATAAAAAAATTAAAAATATGAATTACTAAAAATTTAAAAATATGAACTACTAATCTATTTATAAAATTTCTTCATATATATAATAAGATGGTGATAAATTGGAATTACTTCCACGTTACTTCCCCAGCTCCTTAAAAAAAATGAGAAATACACATATTATACTAAAATATTGTATAGAGCAACTAAAAATTAAATATATTTTTATATATAATTTTATAACCATTATCATGTTTTTCTTTAAAAAATTATTATTATCTAAAAAAAATCTTAAAAAATATTTACAAACCTAATTTTTATACAACTTGATGATATAAGCAAAACGCAACTTTAAAATTTTCTTTTATTAAAAATTGATTAAACCAATCTAATTTAAATCGCTAAAATATGGATTGGATTGGATCAAAATTTTTATCTAACCTAAACTGATCCAATCCAAACTGTTATAAATTAGTCCATTTTGGATCAGATAGATTTTTCACTCAAAACCGATCTAAACAACACTGCGAACACCCCTAATATATTGTATGTAGTTTCTTTTGTAAAGAAAATGTAACACAGCTGGTCGAGGAAATGTTCTAGCCGACAAGTATTATTATATGAAATCAGAAAAATAGAAAGAAAAAAAAAGATAGTTTAGTCAAATATAATTATATTTTTTTTAAAATTTAAGAATATATAATGAATCTGTTAAAACTTAGTTCTCTCTCTTCTCTTAATATTCATATTGACTTATCATAACTTTTTAATTTTTTAATCAATATAACTAACTTAATTAATATGACATTTAATAAATCAAAAGACTTATTCAATTTTTTTGTATTTATTCTTGTCAAAAATCAAAATTATTAAACTATATTTTATTCTAAATATTATTATAATAAATAATACTGACTCTCTGTTCTTCAATGTAGGTTACTTTGGCATTTTGTAAATTAATGTGACATTTAATAATGCATTGATTTATATATATATATATATATATATATANAATTATTGCAACACACTAGCGATTTCTATTATATGATTCTAGATATACCTAACTTGTACAATTGCTGAAGAGAGAAAATTAATAATGACAGAATTAATAAAACTAAGACAAACTCTAAAAACCTATTTTATTCATCTTTTTTTAATTTGCCTTCCAATTCTTGTTATATCTCAACCCAACCTTTCCATCACCGATTGGATCCTAGCAACGTCATTATCAGTGAAACTCACGCCAAGGCTTGCAAGCACATCAAGCTCATACTGTGGCAACTCTGTTCCTTCACCATTCATGCCATCTTGACCATCACCTCCCCTTTTGTCCACGTATGTCGGTGCACCAGCAACAACCAAAGAATCCAATGACCCCGGAGTGTTCATGGAGGACAAAGATGGTGACGATGATGGCTTTGTGCCACCAGTTGCAGCAATGATGGAGGGTTCAGCCTGGCGCAAGAGCCACTCAATGGTTTGACCATGAGTCTTGTGACCTAACTCACGCGTGAGCTGGAACAAGCGAGCAGCGCACACTGGCGGCAACAGAACACGACTTTCCCTTCCATTCACTTTGGTGTGACGATCCTTGTTGGCCTTACGAGGGAGAGGGGTCTCAAAAAGATTCATGGATTTTGGTTGATTTTCAGAAGAAGGGGGAGAAAGAGAAGAGCTACTCGGGTGAACATTCTTTGAGCAAATCACCTTCTCGAAACTCATTGTTCCTTTTTTTTTTTTTGTGATACTTCTCTGGTAATTTGTGTGTCTGATCCTTCTGAAAATTTAAGGCTTCTTATAAAGCCTTAACTAAGAAGATTCATTAATTGTGGTTTTGTCCATTCAAAGTCAATGGACTCTAAGGCAGTTTGAAGTCATTAATGAGTCTTTCATAACAACCGTAGATCAATGAACAGATGACATGTAAGCAGGACCAAAATGATCCAAAGACACCACTTTTTTTATTCTTATCCACTAAGGCTTCAAACCAGTGCGCTTGGTGGAGTTAATGATGATTTTTCTTCTTAAAACTATAAGTTAGGGTCACTTTGCTCATTAAAATTCAAAAGTTGAATTTTTAACCTAGAAACTAAGGCATAGGACAAGTCAGTCATTCGTTCATTATGATTATTGTGCCATCACATTTTGGTTGATTTGTCATATTAAATGAGGCTGTGATAAGAACTAAAATTGGAAATGAAATTGTGGCAGCACCTAGTATTCCAAACGAAGTTGTGGACTAGTGATAGTATCTACATTTACAAATGATGTTGTAGTAGCAACTAATGAGAAACCAGCATTAACGGGTGTTTTGGTGTGTTTTTGGAAGGTTAAGTTAATATTAAATATCCAAATTGGTCATAACATTTTTAATTTGACATCAATTTAGTTATAACACTCTAAAATTTGACATCAAACTGAGAGAAATTCTTAGGTGAACACAAGTCTGATACATCATTCTTGATAATACACAATAAAAGTGGGTCAAACTTTATGGGATCTCAAAAACCCTTGGTAGAACGCACAATAAAATTGGTAAGACCTATTTTTATTGTGCTTGTCAAAGAATAATATGTAAACTTGTGGTCATATGAAATTTTTTCTCAAATTGGTTATTATCATCAAATTTAATATTTAAAAATAAAAAAATTAAAAGAAAAAAGAATTAACAAAGAATAATGAAAAGACTATCATGCCCCTTCCTCTTCCCTATCTTTTCTGCAGACGTTTTGCCGCCAGCACTGTCACCATGTCGCCGCCGCCACCACCTGCCCTTTAACGGCGTTTACCGGGTTCCCCTCCCACACTGAAGCATCTCAAGGTCACCGCCCTCCTCCCTTGCAAATATCTGAAAAAGTGAAAACAAGGACAAAGATCACATAAAAGCAGAACGTGGAGGAAGCGATGAAGTAATCAATTATGACTCACAACATGAGCTACATGATAATTCCTTCTTGGAATATCATAATATTAATGTGCCTCCCTTTGATGCTGTTCATCATAACCATCGTGCTAGTTCAAAAAAGGCTAAAGAGACGGGTAGAAGAAACAAACTCCGAGGTTGGCACACTCCTCCCGACACGGTTTTTGAATGTGGGTGGAGAATCCGTTGCATGCAATGTGTGGAGTGTCCGTGGAAGGCTGCCTCCGACGGTAACATGGTGGCGGTGTTGCCCACGAAACGTCTTGGTTAGGGAGCTGTGAAAGAAGGTAGGGTAGACTGGGGGAAGAGGAGAGGGGCAAAACAGGTTTTTTCATTCTATTTTGTCTGTCAAATTTTTAATTTTTAATATTTTTACTTTTATATATTAAATTTGATGTTTAATTCTAAAATGTTAGGACTAAATTTATATTGAAATTATTAGGTTTAAATTGATGTCAAATTAAAAATGTCAAAATTAATTTAAATATTTACTCTTAGTATTATGCGAATATGTGGAGATTGCCGTCAATGCTATGAAACATAAAAAAATTATAAATAAGAAAGTTATTGGCACAACCCAAAAACATCTAATTGCAGTAAACTAAATAGAGAAATAAATATTATTACCAAGTATTTTTACGTGCAAAAACACACATGTTTAATATTGTTTGTTTTTGTATTTAATAATATTTGTTTTTATATTTGGTTGGATGCAGTTTAATAAATTGTAGAAATTATATTTTTTGAATTATAAATAGTATAAAATGAATCATGGACAAATTAATGTGGCCATTTATTTTTTGAAGACATTATTTGACTTCTTACTTGCCTAATGTTATGACCATATGCGATTGGCTGTTGTTGCTTTTCGTAATATTTGTAAGAATTTTGTTAGAGTATTTATTAATAAAGTTAAAATCAAAATATTTTATTAAAAAAAAAGTAAGTTTTTAAAGTTTTCAATGCATTAAACATTTTAAATATTTATTTTTTTAATAAAATTTTACTATTTTAAATTGTTTAACAAGTGTTCTTAAGGTACTTAATAGTAAAACCCTATTTGTAATAAATAAATTTGTATGAGATAGTAATAATGAAAATGTATTCCCGAGTTCAATTCTTTTTTTAATAATTGGACATAGGGTGAACATTCAAAAAAAAGTTGGATTATGCGTGTTTAATTTGTATGGGATATTATACGTATATTTCATTTATTATTAAATGAGATTTCAATGCACCTACATATACTTTAATGGTACGTATTTCACCAACTTGTAATGTTTAAATATCATTTCTCGTATTTTTCATAAATATAGTATTTCATATTTAGCCACGTTTACAATATAAAATATATGTCATAAACTTTATTCAACACATCCTGACTTATTTTTACGTCTCAAAACTTTATTTGCTACAAGAGTTTTCATTGTAACACTTATTTCGTACAATTTAGCAGCGTTATTCTTATGTTTGCACTATTACCCTTGTCAATTCATCATGAATAAATTATCTTTTTATAATTTTGTTTGTTGTGCTTTTTAATTAATATGTCGACAATAAATAATTGATAAATCCACTTTATTTTTAGATCTCAATTTGATGAATAGAAACAATTCCTCTTATAGGGATCGTAAGTTATCCTTGTTGCGAATTAAATGTTGTTAATTCTAGCTAAATATTGCCCTAATTTGACGACTATTATATTTTGTTGACATTCTCCAATGTCAAAAAGACTAGTTGTCAATGTCTGTGAGCATGACCAAAATGAGCCTAAGGCGCCATTAGTTTGATTCTTATATTCTAAGCCCTCAAACTAGCGTGCTTGGCAGAATAATTAAGAACTACTAGGGTGACCACTCTTTGAGCAAATTACCTTCTTAGAACTCGTTGTTCTTTTTCTTTGTGATATTCACTCCTCTGGTTTACGTGTATGATCCTTCTAAAAATTTAAGGCTTCTTATAAAGCCCCCATTGAGAAGATTCATTAATTGTGGATTTCGATCATTCGAAGTCAATGGACTCAAATGCAGTTTCGAAGTCATCAATGAGTCTTTCAAAGCAACCGTAGATCAAGGAACAGATGACGTCTGAGCAGGACCAGAATGATCCAACGAAACCACTTGTTTCACTACAAGAAAACAGACTATTACCGTCTGCAAATTACCGTCGGCCAAAAACCGATGGTAATACCGTCAGCAAAATCTACAAAACCGACGGCAATCGGGTCAACGAAGGAAAACTGAGCATTTATGAGCCGATTACCGTCGGCTAGATCTACCAACAGTAACACCAACGGTAAATTACATTACCGTCTGTCACAACCGACGGTAATGCATTGGAAAAGATGCACCAATTTCCAACAAACTGCCATAAATTTTTTATTACCGTCGGCTAAACCCGACGGTAAATGTCGAAAATATTTATTGCCCGTTTCCCAGAACGTTCAACGTACCCATTAATGGTTTTCACCGCCTGGTAACACCTTCACCGATTACTATAAAATCCCCTCCCCCCACCCTCCTAAGCCTGCACCATATTCTCTTCTCTCACCCATCCTCCCCATAGTTATCCATTGTGCGATGCTTTTGTTATTGAGGACGTGTTATTAATTTAATTTGTTGGTTATCAGTCTGGCGTTGCGTAAACTGAGCCATCGAATGGATACAAAGTCCAAGATATATAGTGGTAATAATCAGTCCGTTGGGGGAATAATGATGATTTGGCCCAATCGATGGTGGGTCTCAAGTTGTCTACCACCAAGCTGACTACCACTATCTTGGACTTTGTTTACATTAATCGCTCAATATATTATTCATTTGATTTTTGCCGAGCAGGCTAGCGTCACATTAATTGGGAGAGTGATAAAGACCAAGTCCAAGGTGGTGGTAATCAGGTTGGGGGGTCGTCACGTTATTATTTCCCTAAGTTGACTACCACCATCTTGGACTTGGTCTTTATTAATCGCTCAATTAAAGTGTCGCCAGGGCGGGCAAAAACTAATTTGACATTACCGTCGGATTATACCGATGGTAAAAACCCTAAACCCTAATCCAATATTACCGTCGTGTAGACAGACGGTAAATACTGTCGCGTTATCGTCGGACAAAGGTGAGGGCCGACGGTAAAGACTTTGAAATTAGTGTAGGGCTAGGGCATTACCGTCAGAATATAACTAGCCAACGGTAATGTTGCATAACCAAAGCGAATCGTTTTCGTTCTTTAAAATTACCGTCAGATGGTCTAAATCGACGATGGTAGGTAACCAAAATAATTTGGCTCCGAATGTTGGCGCCACATTTATTTGTTTACCGTCGGTTTATATAGATGACCGATGGTAACTGTTTTAATTAAACAACTCGTTTTGATCTGTATTTGTTACCATCGATATATCAGTTTACAGTTGGAGAATTCCGACGGTAATGGTCAGAACCAAAAACTTAAGCTATTTTCCTTTATCTTCTCCCCATTCTCATACTTCTTCTTCCTCTCCACTCTCTCCTCCTCATGACCAATGCTCCGAACGGTGTTCACCACTCCGCCGTGCCACCGCTGCGCCGCCACCACCTAGGGTTCTTGCCGCCACCGCCTCCACTCCACCGTTAAAGGTCGACCTTCTCTTACATTGTTGGTTCAATTTGTTTCGTCCTTTGTTTGCCACTTTATTTTCCTTTTCTTTTAATCTACTGCCACTATTGATGCATGCAAACTCTCTATCTCAGTCTCTCTCTCTGTTCTTCCTCTCTGTCTCTATCGATTTGGGGTGTGTGTGTTGGCTGATTTGGGCGGTGGGTGCGTGTATGTTGTGTTGGTTTGGTGGCTAAGGGTGTGTGTATGGTGGTTCGGTGGTTGAGAGTGGTGTGGGGAAAAAAAGTATGGTGATGAGGTGGGTTGTTGGTGGTTGAGGGTGGTAGAGATGAGGTGGCTGTGAGTGATTGAGGTTATGTTTTCTGTTAATTTTTTTTTTGTTGAACAAATTGTTACTTACAAAAATTCATTCAGTTGAGTGTTCAAGGAAATTTCTCTTGATGAGATCTTTGCTTGTTGCAGTTTGTCTTATTCCACATTGCTTCTATGGAAGCTTACAAGAAAGCTCCCACTCCATGTTGCTTGCTTGCCACTTTATTGAACTTTTCTTTTAATCCGCTGCCATTAATTTCGGAATTGGAATTGTCTACGTTTGAGTTGATTTTGTCTTGTTTTTCTAATTGCAAAATTGTTGACGTGAACTTGTAGATTTGTTGTGAGGTTGAGGATCAAAGTATATATTAATTGCTTTATTTCAAATTGGTTATGAAAATGATATTTCTATAGCGTAGCTCCCTATGGGCCTGGGCGATCATCCCTCCGCTCCTATCGTCATTAAGGATGACGAACCTGCAGCAACCCTACCCGAGTCCGACGAGCCTGACTACGACTCCCCTTTTTGGGACGTGGACGTGGACGGGGGCGTGCATGTGGACATCGTCGTGGACGGGGACGTGCACGTGGACGTCAATGTGGATAGGGACGTATACGTGGACGTCAACGTGGATGGGGACGTGCACGTGGACGTCAATGTGGATGTGGACGTATACGTGGACGGGGACAGGGACGTGTACGTGGACGTGGACGTGGAGGACCTTGAGGAGGACGAAGAGGATGAAGACCCCGACGAAGATTGAATATATTGTGTATATTTTGAATATATTATGTATATTATTTGCATTTTTAACTATATAATGAATCTAAACATGCATGGATATATATGGGAAGTACCACTTTGTTGAACTACTTTGTGAATTTATTTGTTATCTTTGCTAATGAAAGGGCTGCTAATGAAAGGGCAGAGAGTAAAGATGACGCAAATATCTATCCGTGTAATTAAGTTGATGTTGTAACTCTCACAATCACTGTAATCATTAAAATAAATAATTAATGATATATAATAATTATTTATAATTTTATTTAATAAAATAACTATATTATTTATAGTTGTAATTAAAATAAATAATAATTCTTCAAAAATAAAAGTTAATTTAATTTTTTTATAAGTATTTGCTTATTACCGTCGGCTACCACCAACGGTAATATGGCTACTATTATCAGCTACCAATAATCGACGGTAAATACTTTCCATCAGAATATTCTTTTAGTTTAATTAGCATCGGTTATAGGTGACGGTAACATTTGAATAAAATATTATTATTATTAGCGATTGATAGTTTCGACGGTAATCTTGTTCAAATGGCCTATCACATAAACCGATTACCCTCTGCATTGACCGACGAAAATTAGCGTCGGTGATTCTCCTCCGACGCAAAATTGGTTTCCATCGAACCCTTTATCAGTGACTCGATGACCGACGCTAACTCCGTCGGAAACACAAAACTCCGATGGTAACAGTCTCACATCCGACGGAAACTCCCGACGGAAATAGTGTATTTTCTTGTAGTGTTTGATTCTTATCTACTAAGGCTTCAAACCAATGTGCTTGGTGGAGTTAATGATGATTTTTCTCCTTAAAACTACAAGTTTGGGTCACTTTGATCTTTGAAATTCAAAAGTTGAATTTTTAATCCTAAAAACTAAGGCATAGGACAAGTTAGTCATTCAGTTCATTATGATTATGGTGACATCACATTTTTGTTGATTTGCCATATTAAATGAGGTTGTGAAAACAACTAGGATTCTAAATGAAATTGTGGTAGCACCTGGTATTCCAAATGAAGTTGTGGACTAGTGATAGCATCTCCATTTACAAATGATCGATGTTGTGGTAGCAACAAATAAGATTTGCAATCTCAAGTGCTTCTACAATCACATTTTCAACTTCAAGTGATGTCACAATCTCATTTGAACCCTAGTTATTATCACAAACTCATTTAATGTGACAATTGATGATAAATCAGGAAAAATATTATAATGTAATAATGATAATGAATTGAATAACTAATTTGACATACGACTTGTATATTCATTGATTAGAAAATTAAATTTTAGGGATCAAAGTGACTCAAATTTATGATTTTAATGATCAATACGAGCATTAGCTAGTGTTTGGTGTTTTTGGAATGTTAAGTTAATATTAGAGTAAATATCCGAATTGGTCATAACATTGTTAATTTGATATCAATTTAGTTCTAACACTTTAGAATTTGACATCAAATTGAGAGAAATTCTTAGGTGAGCATAAGTCTGACACATCATTATTGATACCACATAATAAAACTAGGTCAAACTTTGTGGGACTTCAAAAACACTTACACAGTAAAATTGGTAGGCTACTCAATAAAGGGTCGATCTTAAACCCGTGACCAAACCATGGGATCAGGTCGGTTCTTCAATCAGATCGAATATGTAATCAAACCGATTAAAGTCAACTTGACCAGTCAAACTCGACATAAATTGGTCAAACATGGGTGGGTCACAGTGACATAAGAGACTCTCAAATTAAAAAAATTCTATCATATGATAAATTCGAACCTGCACCATTAAGATCAAACATTGCACCCCTTGCCACTTGCCGCTAAGCATAAGTCATGTTGATAATAATATTCAATGATATATTTATATATATATATNAAAGAAGTAAATAATGATAATTTTTCAAAAAGAAAATGTAACTTAGAAATTTTCTAAAAGTAAAACATATCATTGATGCTTCACAGTTTTACATTTTTCCATATGATTGCAACCCTAAATTTAATAAGCCAACCTCTGAAATAAGATATACTAATTATTGCAACACACTAGCGATTTCTATTATATGATTCTAGATATACCTAACTTGTACAATTGCTGAAGAGAGAAAATTAATAATGACAGAATCAATAAAACTAAGACAAACTCTAAAAACCTATTTTATTCATCTTTTTTGGCCTTCCAGTTCTTCGTATATCTCAACCCAACCTTTCCATCACTGATTGGATAGTAGCAACATCTTTATCAATAAAACTCACGCCAAGGCTTGCAAGCACATCAAGCTCATACTGTGGCAACTCTATTCCTTCACCATTCATGCCATCTTGACCATCACCTCCTCTTTTGTCCTCAGATGTTGGTGCACCAGCAACAACCAACGAATCCAACGACCTCGGAGTGTTCGTCGAGGACAAAGATGGTGGCATGTCTTTGTGCCACCAGTTGCAGGAATGATGGAGGGTTCAACCTGGCGCAAGAGCCACTCAATGGTTTGACCATGAGCGGTGTGACCTAACTCACGCGTGAGCTGGAACACGCGAGCAGCGCACACTGGCGGCAGCAAAACACGACTTTCCCTTCCATTCACCTTGGTGTGACAATCCTTGTTGACCTTACGAGGGAGAGGGGCCTCAGAAAGATTCATGGGTTTTGGTTGATTTTCGGAAGAAGAGGGAGAAAGAGAAGAACTATTAGGGTGAACACTCTTTGAGCAAATCACCTTCTCAAAACTCAGTTGTTTTTTTTCTTTGTGCTACTCACTCCTCTGGTTTGAGTGTATGATCCTTCTAAAAATTTAAGGCTTCTTATAAAGCCTTCATTGAGAAGATTCATTAATTGTGGGTTTCGATCATTCAAAGTCAATGGACTCTAATGCAATTTGAAGTCATTAATGAGTCTTTCAAAACAACAGTAGATCAAGGAATGACGTGTGAGTAGGACCAGAATGATCCAACAACACCACTTGTTTGATTTTTATCTGCTAAGGCTTCACGCCAGTGTGTTGATGGAGTTAATGATAATTTTTCTCCTTAAAACTATAAGTTTGAGTCATTTTGGTCATTGAAATTCAAAAGTTGAATTTTTAATTCTATAAATACTAAGGCATAGGACAAGTTAGTCATTCGGTTCATTATAATTATTGTGCCATCACATTTTCGCTAATTTGTCATATTAAATGAGATTGTAATAACAATTAGGATTGGAAATGAAATTGTGGTAGCACCTAGTATTCCAAATGAAGTTGTGGACTAGTGATAGTATTTACAAATGATCGATGTTGTGGTATAGCAACAAATGAGATTTGCAATATCAAGTGCTTCCACAATCACATTTTCAACTTCAAATGGTGTCACAATCTCATTTGAACCCTAGTTATTATCACAAACTCATTTAATGTGACAATTGATGATAAATAAGGAAAAACGTTATAATGTAATAATGATAATGAATTAAATGACCAATTTGACATACGATTTATAATTTTGTTGATTAAAAAATTAAATTTTAGGGATCAAAGTGACTCAAATTTATGATTTTAGTGATCAAAACGAGCATTAATTTGTGAGCTAAAGGCCCAATAATTCTTTAGTGTGTCTAACTTATTAAAAATAAGAGTAAAGACATTAAAGATAGAGGATATAAAAAATTATGATGTCAGATATTTTATAATTATGTATCAAACAAATTGGCTTGTTGACCCAAGTAAATACATTGAGGAGGATATAGAAAATTATGATGTCATGTAATCATAATTTTAGTTTATTTAGCAATATTAAGTGGCAATTACTCACTAAAATATTTAATGCAATAGGTAAAACTCAACAACAGAGAAATAGTAGAATCCAAACTTTCATATACTCATATTACTGAAGGTTTAGAGTTAAACAAATTTAGAGGTCATACAAAATTAGTCTTGATACATAATTACAAAATATCTTAAGGCATGATGGTACACACTAGAGAGGAGAGGAGACGAGATGTCAATTGTTTGGTAAATTGATGAATAGGTTAGGCAACACCAATTTTCCTTATATTTAGGGGTTCTCCGTCTTACATGATTCTGCGTTTTTCACTTAAAAGAGAGGTGAGATCGATCTCATAATACATATCATATTCATTCATGACATATATGTGATCGTCCTAAACATTTGAAACAAAAGTATAAAAGTAATTTTAAACTAAATTAATAAGGATAAAATGTTAAAAGAGTTTCATTTTCACATTGGATTGGGATATTCGAAAACTTTTAAAGGTCAAAACAAAAGCACACATATCTTAACCATTTAAAAATAATCATTTTTTAAACGATGATGGCGTACAGGGCCCATGGTTTGTTAACCCAAACCCGAACCCGAACCCGAACCCAAAAAGTTGGCCCTCAACGGTTCTGGAACGGCGGGAACGTTCTAGAAAGCTGTTTGTCTCCATAAAGCCCAAACCCTAAACACAGGTCGAGAGTGTTAGAACGGTAGAACCCCCTTATCCACTCAAGAGGCGACACCCAAACACAGTGGTAAGGAAAATGGCTTCAACCAACGCCCTCTCCTCCGCCTCCATCCTCCGCTCTCCCAACAACCGCCAGGTAGTTACAACAACATCCGCTCTCAACTAACTAACTAACCAACTCTCACCGATTATTCGTTGCTTTTTGCTTACTTCGTTGTTTCTATCGCTTTGCTGTGTGCTGCAGAGTCTGAGCAACAGGCGGCTCAGCCACCACAGTGGCAGAGTGAATTACCGGCAACCGGCTAACCCTCGCTTCTCCGTGAGAGCCTCCGCCAAAGAGATTGCCTTCGACCAGAACTCACGTGCCGCCATTCAAGCCGGCATCGACAAGCTTGCCGATGCCGTCGGTCTCACCCTCGGCCCGAGGGGTACAAACGCTCTTAATAAAGCACTAGAAGTTTTCCTAACGTTAATCCATTTCTCATTGAAATTTGCTTGTTGAACGAGTGGACCTTTCATTTTTAGTCCCTGAAATAGTCCTGATTTTAAGAATTGAGCTTCTAGGGGTAACGAAAATGCAACATTAGGGGCTAATTTGATTTACAAGAACGCATTGTAGTCAATTTGAAGGATTTTAAAGGGAGGGTTTACTCTTAACGTTAATCCATATCTCATCAAAATTTGTTTGTTTTTAGTTCCTGAAATTGTGAGCTTTGGCCATAATTGTCATGTTTTTAAGAATTGAGCTTCTAGGACTAGCAAAAATTACAATATATTGGGGCTAATTTGATTTACAAGTACAACAATACATTACAGTCAAGGACTATTGTCTTCGTTAATAACTCTTAATCATGGATTTCACCTCAATTTATATGTGTGTGGAGCTAAGATTTGATTGTTGGTTTTTGAAGGGAGGAATGTTGTGTTGGACGAGTATGGAAGCCCCAGGGTTGTTAATGATGGGGTCACAATTGCTCGGGCTATCGAATTGCCTGATGCCATGGAGAATGCTGGTGCTGCTCTCATTAGGGAGGTATGTCATGGTTTTTCAATTTTTTGAGAAAGCGCTGGATAAGGTTTGGCTATTTGGTTGTTTCAGCGTTGATGATGATTTAGATGTGTATAGGTTTTTGTGTGTTGATATATATCTGTTGGATTTATGTGAAATGTGTAAAAAGGTTGCAAGCAAGACTAATGACTCTGCCGGTGATGGGACGACGACCGCATCCATTCTTGCTCGGGAGATAATTAAGCTTGGACTTCTCAATGTGACCTCTGGTGCTAACCCGGTGTCCATCAAGAGAGGGATTGACAAAACTGTGCATGGTTTGATTGAGGAGCTCGAGAAGAAGGCCAGGGCTGTAAAGGGAGGGGATGACATCAAAGGTGTTATAGTCTGCCATTTCTGTCTGTGTGTACTTCTTGTGGTTTGATTTCTGGTTTGTTACGCTTATATCAAAGTGTTTATGGCAATGAAACAGCTGTCGCTTCTATTTCCGCTGGAAATGATGAGTTGATTGGAAAAATGATAGCGGAGGCAATTGACAAGGTTGGACCTGATGGTGTTCTATCCATTGAGTCATCATCCTCATTTGAGACTACTGTTGAAGTTGAGGAAGGAATGGAGGTATGACTTCTCTGCTGGGCTAACTAGTTTCTTCTGAAGGGAGTCATGATTATGTGAAATGAATTTATTGAGTTTACAGTTTTAATTATATTTCCTTGTTATTTTGTACCTGCAGATTGACAGAGGGTATATCTCTCCTCAATTTGTTACAAACCCCGAGAAGTCAATTGTTGAATTTGAGAATGCAAGAGTCTTGATTACAGACCAGAAGATTTCAGCAATTAAGGATATAATTCCTCTGTTGGAGAAAACCACTCAACTAAGAGCCCCCTTGCTTATCATTGCTGAAGATGTCACTGGTGAGGCTTTGGCTACCCTTGTTGTGAATAAGCTGCGGGGTATTCTTAATGTTGCTGCCATCAAAGCTCCTGGGTTTGGTGAAAGGCGAAAGGCCCTCCTTCAAGACATTGCTATATTAACTGGTATATAAAATTTCCATATGTTCTTGGTTGGAAACAGCCATATTGTGTACTTTTTGTTGTTCAGAATTCTTAGTTTATGTGAGAGGAAGGCTTATTAATATGTCTAGTTACTATTGAGTTCAGTCTAGTCTATTTGATGAAATGGTGCATATGCTGTGAATATAACCTAGTATCTCTTAAGCAGAGATATGTATTTCAGTATTTGTATTGGATTGGAAATGTCACTCTGTTGGAGATTATTAGTTCCTTAAAGATGTGCTCTGGCTGACAACTATAAACCTTCAATGACTAGGTGCTGAGTTCCAAGCTAGTGATCTGGGCCTACTTGTAGAGAACACCACCATTGAGCAGCTTGGTCTGGCTCGGAAAGTGACCATCGCCAAGGGTTCTACCACTATTATCGCTGATGCCGCATCAAAGGATGAGTTGCAAGCTAGGGTTGCACAGTTAAAGAATGAGTTAGCACAGACAGACTCAGTTTACGATACGGAGAAACTGTCAGAGAGGATTGCTAAATTGTCTGGTGGTGTTGCAGTCATCAAGGTTGGTGCTGCCACAGAGACTGAACTCGAGGACCGTAAGCTCCGGATTGAGGATGCCAAGAATGCAACTTTTGCTGCCATTGAGGAAGGTATTGTTCCTGGTGGAGGTACTGCTTTGGTTCATCTCTCTGCTCATGTCCCAGCAATCAAGGAGAAGCTTGAAGATGCAGATGAGAGGTTAGGAGCTGACATTGTGCAAAAGGTGAGAATAATGATCAATTTGCACACATTTTGATGAATATGGTACAATCATTTTAAACTGCTGGTGTTCCACAAATACAATGACATACCAAATCATACTATACAACATACAATTACCTCGTACAGAAATAGCATTAGCAATTTTGGGGTACAATGCAACTTCACCTTAGCAATTTGTGCTCGCAGCATGCTTCAAGCACCAAGTTGATCTGATAAGTTGTTTAAAATTTTAATTGGATGGTTATTTGATAGACAACCAAGAGGATGCTAAGGCTTTATGTTATGATTTGTTTGAATGAAAATGTAGAAAACTATATTGGATGCTCATTATTTTTTTCCTTTTACATGCAGGCATTGGTATCACCTGCATCATTGATTGCTCAAAATGCTGGTTTAGAAGGTGAAGTAGTTGTGGAGAAAATAAAGAACAGCGAATGGGAGGTTGGTTACAATGCTATGACAGACACGTATGAGAATTTAGTGGAGGCTGGAGTCATTGACCCTGCGAAGGTGACAAGGTGTGCTTTGCAGAATGCGGCTTCAGTTGCTGGAATGGTCTTGACCACACAGGCCATTGTGGTTGAAAAGCCTAAGCCCAAGGCTCCTGTGGCTGCTGCCCCACAAGGCCTAACTGTTTGATTCCTTTCTAGGTTACCTGGTTATAGTGATTACGGCAAAAAGAACAGTTTTGTGTAGAAAAATTGGAAGAGCTCGAGTGTCCTAATGTTTGTTGAAAAAAAAAAATGTATCTGTAAACATTTTGGATTCACTGGGGATTTGGAGTAGTGATAATATTGGGTCCTAGTATGTCTGCCAAGTGAAATAAGATGGTCGTTTGATATTTTTTCTTCGTTAATTTTTATGCTCAAAGAAGTGTTTCTAACTAAATAGGTGACAATATTGAACTGATTTTAGGTATACATTAATGTCCTTGCAAAATTAGTAAACTCATAACTCATGCCCATGAGTTTAGGTAAATTTGTGAGTGATAATTTTGAGCGCTCTCCACGCTAAACTTGAGTTTGACAATTTTGAGTGTTTCTAATTAGATAGGAGGCAATTTTGAACTAGTTTTAGGGGAAAAAAGTTATATTTGATGACGTAGCTATGTGATAATTAACAATTACCTCTTGAGTTACTGGATTTAATTATTATATATGCATAGTTATGCAGTCATTGGCGACTTGATCTGCTCTTAGAACTGCTATTCCGCAATTGTCAGAAAAAGTTATTAATGGGCCACATTTGATAATTGCCACTGGCTGCTTTATTTTTCAATGAAGAAGATTTGACAGATGGAAATTAACTTTGATGCGTCTCAGATATATTCATTTTGCTTTATTCTTTTAACATCTTTCATTCATTTATCTATTGATAAAACTAAATTTTGTTCGACCAGAACCCCAGCTATTATACATAACATATATTTCTATATGTTCATTTTTGTATTAGAATGAAATACTGCTGCTGGTTTCAAGTTGACTGATTCAAAGCAAGCTGTGAAAAGTATGTGCAGGCTGTCTCCCTTTCCGTAAAGCAAAGACTCGTTGCAGAGTCAAGAAAAAACAAGCTGATTCTTTTGGTGCATGAGTGGATTTATACATGTTGATACCAACTCAATACATTTTCATTACAAAGACAAACAGCTTCAGGAGAATCTGATTCAAATAATAATAGCCTCACAAATTAAAGAAATACCACACAACTCAACAATATTTTTTGTATTTTCTTGTTATGGTTTTGAAATGAGTTCTGTATTCAAAAAAATGAATCACCGTGTATCAAATGTAAGATTATTTTAATCTCATAATACTGTGGTTCATGTAACAAATAATATTAACTCTAATGAAAGGAATTAAGATTATGACAATTAATTTTATAAAAGATGATAGAGTTAGTAGAGGGTATTTTGGTAAAATTAACCATCTCCTCTCCTTTTTAAATCTGATGGCAGTTACTTCAGAAAAAGACAATATAAGGAAAACAAAAGAACTGTCAGGGTTGAACTCTGCTTTTGGTTGGACGCTCTTTTCACCATCAAAAGAGACTGAAAGGAAGAAAGGAAGAGACGGGAAAAGAATCAAAAGAGACATCAATTGAATCACGACTATGGATTTGGTATGTGTTTCTTGTTCTTAATCTTCTTTTATCACGTGATAATCATGAATTTCAATATACAATTTCATGGCAATTTTCTAAATGGGTGATAGAAAATTACAATTAACATGTGGTATCAGAGCTTTGGTTGTATAATTTGGGATAAAGGTGAAATGTTGAGATTGAGATTTTGGGGTCAATTTGTTTTATGCTGGTAGCCTGGTAGAACGAAATTCTCATGTGGGTCTGACTATTGATTGTGAGAGAATCTCGTGGGTTTCTTCAAAATCAATTTTTTCCCCCTTAATTTTGTCTCCACGAGGATATAATTTAGGTTGGCTTTATGTATATGCTTCTGAGCTTAAAGACTTTGGATTCAAATTCATTGTATTTTGAACACGTCGTCGATACATGCTTAATTGTTGGTGTAGTATATTATTTTTTGGATAAATTACACTAACTTTTAATGAGATTCAATGAAATTATATCCACCCTCCCTTTCTAATTTAGAAAATTACATTGAAATCTTCTAATGTACACTAACATCTCCTAATCATAAAATTAAATTTCATTTGTTATTATCGTGTTTTTTTAATTATGCACTTTACATTTTCACATTTCGCAACCCTATTCTAGATCTCTCTTACATGCAAGAGAGAACCATATGAGAACTGTGAAGATGTGTAAGAGCCAGAGGAGATTGTGAAGTCTACTTAGCGTAAAAATGTGAGAGACATGATTATAAAGATAACATCTTAATAACAAATGATGTATAACTCCATTATCATTGAGAGATGTCAATATTCATTGAAATAGGTGAGTGTAATATTCTAAATCAAAGAGTGAAGGTCATGTAATTTCACTAAACTCATGGGATATCGTGTAATTTCATTGACCCTCAGAAAAGGTTGATGCAATTTTTATTTATTTATTTATTTAGTTTTTGGTTTATAGTTGTAGTATGTTACTTTTATGAGATGTTATTTGTATTTATTTATGTGTGGGATACTGTGTCGACACACACATATTACCATTTAGATAGAATTTTAATGGACTCTACACCTCAAAAAAAATCTCATGTAATAGTAGATATGTGTGCGTGGGCACGGTGTCCCATATAGACAAGAGTACAAAAACGTTCTTCTACTTTGATAAGGTTTATCTTTTGTTAGAGAAATTCTTGTATGACTATAAGTTTAATACATTATTCTTGTGCACACAATAAAAGTAGATTCCACCCAAAAATGCTTTGTTATGACACATAATAAAGTTAATGTGATCCACTTTTATTAGACATGTCCAATAATAATACGTTAGTTTTATGTCAACACAAGAATTCTTCCATTAACACTACCTGTGTTCTTACACCCCCACCTTCACTTTGAGTACATAGCCCGTCATGCACCTGATGCTTTCTTTTCTTTTCTTCAATTCAATATCTGCCACCATGAACGAACGCTAAACATGCAACCAAATATGAATGAAAGCCGCTAATTAAAGCAGCGTTTGGAGCATAAACATATATAATTGGCATCCAATTCTTCTTTCATGGTTGGCAGGCATTGTTACATTTAATTTGCGTATACTATATACTATATGGCCTTTTGTTAGTGGTTATACTGATTGGTGGCCTATTTCACTTTTCTTGCTTCCGTGCCACTTTCTTTTAATTTTTTTTTAAATCAAAAAGAAAAAAGAAATGGGTATTCGCTCCTTTTCTTTTTTATGTTGGAGGAAAATATTTTGTTTTTTATTTTTAATTGTCTATTAATATTTTATGAAGTAAATAATAAAAACAAAATAAAATTTGTTTGCTTTTATTATTTATTTTACAAAATTAAAAAAAATCAGGGATAAATTGAAACAATAATAATGAAAATAGAAATAAATTGGACCCATATACTAATTCTCTTTTACTTTTAATTGGATATGTACACTGAAAATGTAAATGAGTTACACGTTAATCCATTATACTACATTACCATCCATTATATATTGACATATCAACATATATAGATGGTTATGATTTTCAACACTTAAAAAATTATCCAAATTAAATAAATTGATTAAAAAATTATATAAAAATATTTACATGGTTAATATATCAAAATTAAACTCTTTTTCATGGTATTCAAGATTAAACTCTTTAATTATTAGCGAAACTTTTAGGTCTATGTTCTCCAATTTGAGCTACTTTTATTTAAAGAGGGAAACATTCTTAATATGAAATTTTGGACTTGTTGAGTACTATAGATCGGGCAAGAATAAATTCTGTATCAACCAATCATGGAGAATAATTATATGAAACGCACTTTTCAGTTAACGATTGCGGTATATTCTCATGAAAACAATATATACACAGAAAATCAAGCCGATTGACAAAAACATTCGGGGGTCAAATGCCCAAAAAAAGGCACATATATATTCTCACTTAACAATGAATGGTTAACCAAAGTTGGGGAGCTTTATTAGTCTCACATATTTATTCTCACTTAAAATTAGTCTCTGTAATTGCATTTGAGTTTAATTTTAATTTCAAAGGACGAAACTAAATTTCAAAGGACTAGTTTTTTTTCTTTTTTTTTTAAAGAGAGACCGATTCTTTAAAATATTAACAAATACAAGAATTAAAACTAAAAAAGATTTAAAAATATATATAAAAAATAAGGACTAAATATAATTTTAAATCCTCATAAATTTTGAATTTGGTGTTTAACTTCTCATAAATTTTTTTTTTGCTAAAAATTGTTCCTCATAAAAACAATTGTAAGGTTTTAGTCTCCACCGTCATGTTAAATCGTTAATTGTTAGTGTAACAATTCACTTGGTCACGTGGTGAATGTGAGAGAGAGGGAGGAGGAGAGAAGCATGCAAGGGCGCGTGGGTGAGATCGCTTCGCTAGTAGCAGACTCACGGAACTGTAGTAGAGAAGAAGAAGACAACAAGCGTATGCTATAGAAGCAATAGTTGGGTTAATCGTGTGCGTGGCATATGACCTGTCATGTGGCCAGTTAACTGTCATGTCAGCAGTTAAGGGCTTAACATGACGGCATGGACTAAAACCTTGCAATTTTTTTTTATGAGTGAATGTTTTTAGCAAACAAATTTATGAGGAGTAAAACACAAATTTTTAAATTTTTGAGGGACTAAAAACATATTTAAACTAAAATTTTAATTAATTTCTTAAGCTACAATAATTTTTGGATACAATGCTATTAGTAAATGATTTATCTTTTGAAAAGACCACTGGATTCCTGGTTTTACATCGCTCGATGCGCACACTCTAGTTTCTATACCGCAGTCTGATCTCCATCTCACTATTGCCAGCTTTGTGAATGATGAAGGTAATTAGGATTGGGCTCGCATTTCCTCTCTTTTACCTCGTAATATTTGTAATTTGATGCTAGCTATCCATCCCCCTTCCCCTAGCCTAGGTGATGATTATGTTGCCTGGGCTCCTGGCCATGATGGCTCCTTTTCCATTAAATCTGCTTATTCTACTCTATCGAGCGAGGATTCTATACACATCAGAGACCCTCTCTTCAAGTTAATTTGGAAGTGGAAAGGGGTTGAGAGGGTAAAGTCCTTCCTCTATCTGGTTTCCAGAGAAGCTTTACTAACTAACGCGAAGCGTGTGAGTCGTCATCTTTCTTTGGATAGCTCCTGCCCTCGATGCTCCAATCAGGCTATGGAGACCACTCTGCATGCCCTTCGAGATTGCGAGGTAGTTTCGAGATTTTGGAAGAGGTTATTGCATCCTTCTTGTTGGTATAATTTTTTCAGTGCACCTCTGCATACATGGCTTAGAGACAACCTAAAGCCAGGACATCGGTTTGGATGGTACGGTGACCAGGAATGGCGGTCGGTGTTTGGGTTGTCCCTTCATTATCTCTGGTACGTTCGGAATGATTTTATTTTTAATAATTCTTCCTCTAGTATTGGTGATCTTTGGTTTTCTTTTGGTCTGAGGCCTAAACATTATTCTCTTCCGGTTGATATTTATTCTTCTCCTATCTCATCCAACTTGGAGGAACACCTGATTTGTTGGCACTTCCCTTCACCTGGATGGGTGGTAGTAAATTGTGATGGATCGGTGTTTAGCTCTGGCAGTACAGGATGCGGGGGCCTGATTAGAGATGAATCAGGAAGTTTTGTCAAAGGCTTCTCGATTAAATTGGGTTTGACATCCATTACCATAGCCGAGTTGTAGGGCATCTTGCATGTGCTAAGTATTGCTTGGCGCGGTGGTTTTAAACAAGTGCGAGTTGATTGTGACTCGCAAAGTGCTATTAAGCTGATCCAGAATTACCACAATCGCTTGCACCCAGCTGCCTTGATTATATCTCGGATTCGCGAACTTTTATCAAGGAGTTGGGTGGTGCATCTTCAACATGTCTTCAGGGAGTCCAACCGAGTTGCTGATTGTCTTGCCAACCTGAGTCATAATCTTGATAACTTTGAGATCACTTACTTTGATGTGGCCCTGGCGGCTACTCGCATGCTACTTTTGAATGATCTGGTCCAGATCGCGTGGCCTCGTGGAGGCTAATTTTTGTTGCTTTCTTTTGGGCTTTAGCCCCTTTGTCTACCAAAAAAAAGTAAATGATTTATCAAGACTTGTGTATATCAAGTATCAAAATCTCTAGGTTTTTAAAACACAATTTTTCTTTATTTCTCATCTAATGTTTTTAAAAATATTAATATATTTCTAAAAAAAATCACGTGAAAAAAATATAGTTTAATTTAATTTGATATTGTTAATTAATTATGAGAAAAAAATGTGATTATTCTAAATTGTTAAATTTATTAATTTTTTTTAATATATTAATATGTTTTTAAATTCTATCTAATGAGATAACAAAATAGAAAGTAAGAAACATTAATCAATAACAATTTTAATGCATGACACTAAAAGATCTTGACATGTTGCTCTCTAAAATTTTGATAGTAAGCTAAATATAATTTGACGTAAGGTTTAATTATGAGAATTGTTGTGGATTGAATTTGAGAGAGTTAATGATTGGTGGTGGCTAATTGCAAGTGAGTAAAAGTTTAAGGGTCAAATTGAAAGATTTAAAAGTTTGAGGTGCCTACTTGCAATTGAGTAAAAGTTTAGGGGGTGTTGATAATATTTACCCTTTATAATTTAGTTGTTACTAATGGATATATCTGTCGATAATATGTCGGCGCCTCTTAGAACCAAATTATGCTAGCGAAAACGTCGGTAACTGAAAACTTTGACATTCTTTGTCACTAGAGTCAAAAATTTGTTTATTGACAGATTGGAGAAATAAAATTCACTGATAACATCAACAAATATATACATCGATATTTAACATTTTTCTAGTAGTATTTATAGAAGTAATTAGTTTTGACTGTGTTGCATCATCTTCTATTAGTTAACTTTCTTACATTGACAAACAAAATGACTAATGTGGTAAGATTTTTTAATTATTGAGATATTAATCTGGTTTGGTAATAAAAGGTTTTAAAGGACTAAATGGTAACAATTGTAAAAATTTAAATAACAAATGTAATACGTAAGAAATGTATTCTCTCATATAGAGTTTTTATATGACTTTATCATGTGTAATCTTTTATCATTAACAAAAATAATAAAACACATACATTACCCAAGGGAAAAAATTTAATGATAAAAGATTATAATTCACATAAAAATATCCATTCTCATAATTTATATCGCTTATTACATATGCAAATCTCATAAATTTAAAAAGCTACATAAAATATCTATCTATAGATACATATCCACATAAAAAAAAAATCTAAAAACTTGTAACTTAATACTTGAGTTTAATTGTTATGCTATAAAAAATATTTCTCTTTTATTCAATCAAATTTTATTATATAACTAAAAAAAGAGTTAACTTTTTCACTTTCTACTTAAAAAGTCATACATATAGAATGATTTAATTTATTGATAGTGCATAACAATTAAATTATAATACTTAGAGTTTAAGAGTTTAATTGTTATGCATTGACAGTGTAAAATTTTTTACACTGTCATTCAATCAAATCAATTTAAATGCATAATTTTTTATGTAATGAGTGAGAGAAATAACTATTTTTGTTTATATATATGTATGGGATAAAATTTAATTGAATGACCGTATAAAAAAATTCTTAATACGTAATTTCACTTTTAATTATTTTAAATTTATTAGGTTGACATTTTAGTTTAAACTTCAAAAGAATCCAAAAGTTGCGTGCAGACTGGGAACGGTCAGTCGGTGAGGGTGACCCTATCACCGGCAGAGGTCTTACTCTATTAGGTGAATAAAATAAGTAATTCACTAAAAAAATAAAAATGAAAACAAATAAATAATTTATGCATCGCAATCAAAAACCTTATATATATATATATATAACGTTAAAACGTTATATTCTATTAATTAAAAATATAATATAATAAATTAAAATAAAACATCATATAAAACAATATATTAAAATAAAATATCATATAAAACAATATAATTTTTAAAATATCCAATAATATTTCCCCATCAAATTAAAGCTGCAAGCATCCAATCTTAATTTCATTATTAATTTGGCCGATTCGGGGAGCAGATGACTCGTTCTATTTTACGGTTAGAAACTTATACTATATTTACAGGTTTATTGAATATTTATTTGAGCTTGGGAATAAGTGGACTTTAAATTGCAAGTTTTATTTAAATTATTAATGTTTGTAATTTTTCTAAATAATTATTATAAATATATATTAGATTTTGCTAACAAGTTATGTTAAGACATTTATGTAAGATTATTTTAATCTCATGATGATGTGGTCCATGTAACAAGTATACTAATTCTAATAAAAGGGATTAAGATGATGACAATTAATCCTATTAAAAGATGAGAAAGTTAGTGGGGGATATTTTGGTAAAACCGATCATCCGCTCTCCCTTATAAATTTGATGACAATTACTCAATAAAATAAGGATTTAAGGAACCATTAAGGTTGGGGTTTGCTTAGGGTAAAACGCTCTTCTCACCATCACAAGAGATTGCAAGGAAGAAAGAAAGAGAGGGGAAAAGAATCAGAGATACTTCAATCAAATCACCACGTGGATCTGAGTATGTATTTCTTGTTCTTAATCTCATTTTACAGCGTAATAATCATGAATTTCAAGATCCAAATTTAATGTTAATTTTCTAAATGGGCGATAGAAAACAACAACTTTCATGTGGTATCAGAGCTTTGGTTGTGGAATTTGTGATTATCCTGAAATGATGTTATTTATTTATTGTTCCCAAATTCTTATGAACCCTAAATTGTTAAATTTGGGAATTCTTCCTCACTCCGTTACTGTGGTTCTTCTTCCTCACTCCGTTCACGGATCCTCTTCGCAACGCCATTCATGGTGGTTGCAGTTCTTCTTCCTCGCGAGCACAACGCTGAGGGTTCTTCTACCTCATGATGCACATCATTGATGGCAACAACGCAACTCAGGCTTGCGGTGGTGGTGCGGACTTGTGATGGTGGGGCAGCGGTGTGGGAGGTGTATCCTACTAAATCTGTCACGACATCGTAAAGAGAGGACCGTGTCGCAGAGAGAGGGTGGCGGTGAGCCGTGACCTCACGATGGGGCTTGCTCCTGCCACAACTACTGGCTAAAACGTGTTCTTCGTCCTCACAATCATGCGTGAAGCTCTTCGTCTACCTCCTTTCATGGAAGAAAGTTAAGAGATGAGATCGGGACAGAAGTTGTGCCGCCATCGCAGAACTTGGACACGGCGGCTACAGTAATAGTACCACGATAGGGATTTTTTTGGGTCAAAACAAGGGTTTTTTGTTGTTTTGTAGAATGGGCTAACAAAAAAACTGAGGGCTTTTTTTGTTTCAGAATGGGCTAATAAAAGATCATGGGTCACTATCTTTCCTGCTTATGAAAAAAAAAATTCTCTTTGTGGAATGGGCTAATAAAAATTCATGGGCCACTATATTTTAGCTACTACGAAAATTAACTATAAGAAGTTAATATTTAGTAAATTTAATTTGTGACTATTCACAATTAGGTAATGAAATCATTAATTATTATTCTAGGAGGTTGCCCAAAGGTGAATCATTGCTTATATTTAATGATATTATAGTGACATATTGACATAATTGTTGAATGTGTTTGTATATCCAAAGATAACATGCATGTTGGCTTGAGTATGGTTGATAATCATTATAGTTTGAAGTTATGAATTTAAGTGTCACCCAAAGGTAAACTTAAATACATAACTAAAAGTTGTTGTTTGAATTTATTAAAATTACTCAAAGCATTAATGTATGAGTTTGAATAAAATTTTGTAGCTTCCATGAATTTGTATGGTGCAGCCAATGGTATCGTCAAGTTCAATGGGTTGAATTATGATAAGTGGTCTGAACAAATCCGCTTCCATTTGGACTTTATGGATTTGGACCTCGCATTAATAATGGATGAAAAGCCCGCAGCCATTACTGAGACTAGTTCAAAAGAGGATAAATTTTTTTATTATGCTTGGGATAAAAATAATGGCTGAGTGTGTGCTTGATGAGAATAACGTCGGCTGAAAATGTTAAGCCATCCATGCCTAAGACAGAAGATGCTACGGAATTCATGGCAAAGATTAAGGAATACTCTCAATCGGATATTACTGACAAGTCCATTGTAAGCAACTTAATAAAGGAGTTGACGACCAAGAAATTTGATTGCTCATAACCCATTTATGATCATGTAACTGGAATGGCAAATCTAACAACAAAACTAAAATCAATGAGCATGGATGTGAGTGAGTCCTTTTTAGTACAGTTCATAATGAACTCACTTCCTCCTGAGTTTGGCCAGTTCTAGGTGAATTACAACACCATTAAGGAAAAATGGAATTTTCAGGAAATTAAGGCCAAGTTAGTTCAAGAAGAAAGGAGGTTAAAGAAGATGAAAGATCACTCTCTCCATATCATATTTCATGATGGGGATGGTAGCAGTAAGACTAAGCCAGGTAGTAAGGACAAGAAGGACAAACCTTCACTGAAGGTTCGTGAAGGCCGAGTCCATAAGGAGAAGAAATATTTCTTCTGCATGAAGGCTGGGCATTTCAAGAAAGATTGTTTGAAAAGAAAGAAATGGTTCGAAAAGAAAGGTAAATATTGCATTTGCATAGGCTTCGAATCAAATCTCATTGAAGTGCTTAAATAATACCTGGTGGTTAGATTCTGGTGCAACTACTCATGTGCCACATGTTATGCAGGGATTCCTTTTGATCTAGCCCATAAGAGGAACTGAAAAGTTCTTATATATGGAAAACAGAATGAAGGCACAGATAGAAAGAATTAGGACTTACAGATTGATCTTGGACAATGACTCTTGCTTAGATCTAGAAAAGTGTCTCTATGTTCTTGTATGTGCTAGGAATTTAGTTTTTGTTGCAAAGTTCAACGATGTAGGATTTAACTTTAGGATTGGTAATGGTGTTTTCAATTTGTATAAACATAAGTATTATTATGGTTCTAGTACTTTAGTTGATGCTTTATACCGTTTCAATCTTGATGTTAATTTTGTTGAATCCCTGTTTCATGTTGAACATAGTACTGGTAGTAAGTGTGTTGCACATAATGAGAATTTTGCTTTCTTATGGCATCAAAGGTTAGGTCGCATTTCCAAAGAAAGGATGTTGAGGTTAGTGAAAAATGAAACCTTACCTCAATTGGATTTTGATGACTGGGATATATGTGTGGATTGCATTAAAGACAAGCAAACCAAGTACATATCGAAAGGTCCAACCACAAGAAACAATCAACTCCTTGAATTGATACACATTGACATATGTGGTCCCTTTGACATTCCATCTTGGGGTGGTAAAATGTATTTCATCACTTTTATTGATGATTTCTCACGTTTTTGCTATTTGTATCTCCTGCATGAAAAGTCTCAATCAATAGGCGACATTGAGATGTTCATTGATGAAGTGGAAAGACAGTTAGATAGAAAAGTAAAGGTTGTGAGGTCTGATAGAGATGGTGAATATTATGGGAAGTTCAGTGAAAGAGGACAATGTCCTGGTCCATTTGCAAAGTTTCTCGAAAGTTGGGGCATATGTGCACAGTATACAATGCCCGGTACACCACAACAAAATGGTGTAGCTGAAAGGCGGAATCGTACTCTTATGGAAATGGTTAGGAGCATGATAAATTATAGTAATGTACCTTTATCATTGTGGATGTATGCATTAAAATCCACTGTGTATTTTCCTAACAGGGTTCCTAGTGAGGCAAATCGTAAGACTCCTTATGAGCTATGGATAGGAAGGAAACCTAGTTTGAAACACCTTCATGTTTGGGGTTGCCCGGCAGAAGTAAGGGTATATAATCCACACGAAAAGAAGCTTGATGCAAGAACCATTAGCGGTTATTTCATCGGTTATCCTGAAAAGTCAAAGGGGCACATATTTTATTGTTCTAACCATAATACAAGAATAGATGAGTCTGGTAATGGTAGGTTCCTTGAAAATAGGCAGTTCAGTGGGAGTGAGGAATCACGAAAGGTGGATACTCAAGAGAATCGTGTAGAAATTCTTACACCTAGTGTTTCTCCTCAGGTTGTTGTACCTCTTGTTGTATCACTGTCACACAAAATTCTGAGGCAACAAATCAATATTCCAAACCCACAAGATGAACATATAGATAATGAATCGACCAACGATGTGCAAGTCACTAATGAGAAAATGGTGGATGAACCACAAGTAATACCTTTAAGAAAGTCTGAAAGGCAGAAAAGACCAGCTCTTTCAGATGACTAAGCGGTTTATTCACTAGAGAGATTTAGAATGGAAAGTTGCCCTTCAGGAATAGTTCAAATTCAAAAGGGAGATAAGTTTAGCCAAATGCAATGTCCCAAAAATGATTTGGAACGAAAGGCAATGGAGTGTATTCCTTATGATTCTGTGGTTGGGAGCTTGATGTATGCTCAAACATGCACTCGACCAAATATAAGTTTTGTTGTTGGAATGTTGAGCCGGTATCAAAGTAATCCCGGAATAGACCACTTGAAAACTGTAAAGAAGGTCCTTAGGTATTTGCAAGGCACCAAGGATTACATGCTCACTTACAAAAAATCAGATAGCCTTAAAATAATTGGCTACTCAGATTTAGACTATACACTATGTGTAGACTCTAGGAAATCCACATTTGGTTATGTCTTTCTACTAGTTGGAGGGGCTATTTCATGGAAAAGGGGAAAAGAATCTATCATTGCTACTTCTACTATCGAGGCTGAATATGTCGCATGCTTTGAGGCCACAGTTCATGCATTATGGTTGCAAAATTTTGTCTTGGGGCTTAGTGTTGTCGACAGTATAGCTAGGCCGCTAAGAATTTATTGTGATAATTCCGCAACTGTCTTATTCTCAAAGAATAACAGGTACTCCAAGGGTGCAAAACACATGGACTTAAAGTAATTGTCACTTAAGGAATAAGTATAGAAACAGAAAGTGTCAATTGAGCATATTGGTACAGATTTGATGATAGCGAATCTGCTAGCCAAAGGGTTGCCGCCCAAAACATTTTCTGGTCATAAAAAGAGAATGAAAATTATTGATTAGCTTGATTTTATAATATGTATACATATATATGGATCTTGCTCGTATTGTTATGACACTTATGAATTCAATTAAAGTTATGTTTCTACTTTTTTTATTTGTTATTTACATCACATTATGTACATGTATTATTTTTGTGTAATAACATGTTATGGACATTAAAGTCAAAGGTCATAGTATTCCTTGATCAATGTTCTTTGGGTTGAGTTGTTTTGTGATACATGGAAGGAAACATGTCATTTTGATTGACATTGACCGCCATGATTCAACCAACTCAATTCAATGAAAGATGATGACTTGATTTTTTTCAATGTAAAGTGCACACTTATGGTTATTGAATCTTCAAGTCGCCACATGGACTAAGTGGGAGATTGTAAGATTATTTTAATCTTATGATGATGTAGTCCATGTAACAAGTATACTAACTCTAATAAAATGGGATTAAGATGATGACAATTAATCTTATAAAAATATGATAGAGTTAGTGGGGGGTATTTTGGTAAAATCGACCCTCCTATCTCTCCCTTATAACTCTGATGAGAGTTACTTAATAAAATAAGGATTTAAGGAACCATCAGGGTTAGGGTCTGCTTGGGATAAACCGTTCTTCTCACCATCAGAATAGATTGCAAGGAAGCAAGGAAAATAAAGGAAAAGAATCAGAGATACTTCAATCGAATCACGATATAGATCCGGGTATGTGTTTCTTGCTCTTGATCTCATTTTACAGCTTGATAATCATGAATTTCAATATCCAAATTTAATGGTAATTTTTTGAATGGACGATAGAAAACAACAATTTATTAACAAATTATAAATAAAATCTATTTTTTTTTGGTGTTTGTATCGGAGACTTTTAAGTGTCATTCTGTTTCCATCCTCAAGTAGGAGATTGAAGATGAGGCAGAACGATATGATGCAAAGGGAATTGTGATTTTCCAAATCGATTTGCAACACCAACTCTGATGGCATATGTATTTGCTCTTTGGCTCTAGTTTTTTAAGTGGAAATTGTTCTAAGTGGTTTCGGTATGTATCTGGTCTAAAATATTGTAAGCAGGCTGCTTGTTTTTGTAAAAAAAATTGGTTTCTTTTTCGGTTGGCTCTTAAATTATGAGTTTTTTCTCTTTAAAAAAAATCAATGGTTTATCCCACTAAATTTTTTGGGAAAATTTTTTAATAAGGCCTCTCCCTTGCTTGTCAAGTTTGTTTCCGGTGGACTTGGACAATGTTATCAGTGGTTCATTAAAAATAAAACTTATATATCTTCAATGACATATTTAATATTTTATAAATTTAAAACTTCATATTTTTCCTCCTTGGCCAATACCCTAAACTTAAAACTTGGCCATATATATTTTATGGAAATCACATTATATATAAACATTTAAACTATCTTTTGTTGATTCTAGTTAATTGATATTTATTTTTTAAAGAAATTCAGAGTTTAAATATCATAAATAAAAAGTTAATATTATTTGAAGTTTATTAGATTTAATTCAACGGACTATACACAGGTGGTGAAAGTGGTGATAGGCCTTAATTTCTTAATAATAGCCTTAAATTTGAGTAATGAGAATAAAAAAAGAAATTATTAAAAAATTCCTATCGTGTATGTAAAAAAAATCATCAATCACGTTAAAATAGCCAAATTTTTAGTAATTAATAGTACTCGGATACTTGTGGAAAATTCAACTACCTCAAATTAAATTTTCTCGACATTAACATTTTTTATTTAAAACTAAAGAAAAAAAATCACTTGAACCGACAATCCAGCTTTTGGAAACGATGATTTTTTTAAGAAAACTTACATATATACTTTAATGACTTTAGTAACTGGAAAAGGAGTAATAGTTTATGGCTTATTTGTGATACTTTGATAAACTTTTTTCAGGCATGCTACAAGTCACATGGTAGTTGTACTATTTGTGTATGAAATCTTGGCTTTCTATCATCAATCTAGGAAGCATGCCTTCTCAAAACTTTAATAAAGAAAAGCTTTGGATAATAGGATCATGCATGGTTTCTTTTTAATCAAACCGCCCGCGACCCACGCTTGAAGACGGAGTATTAAAATGCGTGCCTATCAAAACCCAATGCTATGCACCTCCACGTGTTGCCATTTGCACAATAAAACACACGTGTATGAGTGTCACTCATGGATCATGGTGATGAAGCTATATCATAATGCCAGCATAGCATTATAGTAACTGTCGAGTAATGTAGGAAGCTTCTCAATTCCACTATATGCCCACTATTTTCATTTTTAATTACTAAAAGCTACCATACTCGGCCATCGGTCATACCTACAACCGGAGTGGATTCTGTCATATTTTGAATAGTTATGCTTGGTAATTTAAATAGGTAAAATTATCTTAAAATTAATAGAATTTAATTTAAATATTTGTATTTTATTTTAATATAGTTAAATATTATCATCTTAAATGAATTAAAATATCATTTTTATTTTTAAAATTGACAATTTTCATCAATTTTGTCCATTAATTTTTAAAATAATGAAAATTATCCTTGATGCTACTAAATATACATAAAAATTGTCTCCCATGAATAAACTTGATAGACGTTTGATAACTTTAAAAATAATGAATGAAAATTGTCAATCTTAGAGATAAAAATGATGTTTTACTCTTTTCTATACGAGAGAATTCAAATTCTACGCACAACGATGAAATATCTTATGTGCCACCTTTATAATATAATGGGTTTTGCTTGCTTTGGTTAAATGAATCAAAATAGTAAGTTTTATAGTTTTTAATGTATATAGTATTAAAAATTATCAAATCTCATTTTTTTAATAAAATGTTATTACTTTAATTTTCTTAATAAGTACTCTGATGATACTTATTAGTTTTTTCCTAATATAATTACTAGAGAAAATACAAGTATTTTATCCTTTGAAAAATTCACATTAATAGCACTCTTGAAAAAGAACATGATCAAATTAAAATTTGATTATCATAGTTGAAATTTTTGTAATCATTTAATTTTTTTTACGAAGATAAATATATATTTAGGTCAGATATGACTCTTTTAATTTATTTCTTGATAAAAGATCAAAGAATATGTCACATGAATTATTATCTCTCGGCAATCATTTAATTACATATTATTACATTATTAAAATAGTTAATTTATAAAATCATAATTTAATATAAGTGTAATAATAAATATACATTATAATTATGAAAAATAAATATACATTATCAAAATTAAATAGAAAAATATGTGTGCGATTCTAAGTTATAAATTAACTTCTTGCTCGGGAGAGAATATTATAATTGCATAGTCCAAAAGTCTCTTAGTCCAGCTTATTGTTTAGTGTACCTTACTAGTGGATTATACCCTACGCCCACAGTTTGCAGTCTTCTCTCATTTTTCTTTTGTCAAGAGTTATCTTGTTTCTATATGTTCCATTATTTTGTTTCTAGACAAAGTTTGAATTGGTAGTTAGTCGTAAAATGAACGCATCAATAATTTAAGAGTAATATTTAATTTTGTCCTTTTTGACTTTAATTTGACATTGAAATTTTTTTTGACATTAATTTAGTCTTAATATTTTAAAATTTGACATCAATTTTCTTTTACTTCAAAAATTACATTTGCAAGTCTTATATTAATAATTTTAACATTAAATATTTTGTCAAATTATCATCATAAAATTAAATTGATATCAAATTTTAAAGTATTAGGACTAAATTGATGTCAAAAAAAATTTCAATACTAAATTAATGTCAAAATAAAAATGTTAAGATCAAATTGATTATTTATCATTATTTAACCAAAGTATGAATCCGTGCGATGCACAAAAAGTTACAATTTGAACATAAACATATTGGTATAAAAAAATGCATTTTAAATATAAATTTCAACCATATTATTAAATTAAAAAAATTAAAAATCTCCTAAGGATGTGATATTTTTTTTAACTTATTATAGCAATACAAATTTTAAAAATATATTTTAAAGATGATTAATTATAATACACAAGTAAAAAATGACAATAGGGTAGGGTGGAAGCAGGGCCAATCCCCTTTTCCCGCACACAGTGGATGAAAATTCACTCTATCCCTGCATGGGTGTTAATATTTTACTACTCTATATATATGAATAGATACTCATAGATGACTAATATACCATTAAAAATTTTAGTGTTTTGCCTAAATTTAATGCAAATGAAGTTGTCAAAGGACAATCTATGAATGTTCATGACCCGATCCAGCTCAATGGCCCTGCCGGGCCTAGCTCAATTTTTTAGTATGGTTTTGAATTATTAAATTTAATTCGGTGACCTTTCAGGCCGAGTTCGGGTTATGCTTCAAGTTGACCCAAACTAGCCTGAAGTCATATAGTTCTTTAAAATTAATGATAAATTATTTAAATGGTAACAATCCTCAATTCAATAATCAACTGAGATTTGGTCTAACAGTAAAGAATTAGTTTAATAGTCTTGATTTCTTTTTTGTAGAGTTGTTTTTTTTAACATATTTGGTTTATTTTTTCAATATAATTGGATTCTTATTATGGTAGATAGAAAGTGAAATATATAAGAGGTATGAAAGAAAAAAAAAATGTTTTTTAAAAAAAACTCTGCTAAAAAAATAATCAATATGTTTAAACAAAGAAATCAACGAGATCCTTTGTTTAAACATGTTGGTTTCTTTTTTTATTAATGAGTTGATTGGATTTTTTAACAAGTTGAAAATCAAAGAAATCAATGAGTTAATTTGTTTTTTTTTTTAATGATGTTAGATTCTCATTCTAATTAGAAAGAGTATGTGAAATGATTTGATATTGTGCAAAAAAAAGTTGAGAGAGAGAGAGAGAGAGAAATGATATAATAATGCCTAGCACAGTCGGCATATAGTTAGATTCCTTAAGCATTTGGATATGGTTCAATTTCGGGCATGGTGTACGAAGAAAGTTTTATTGATTTACATGCCTATTTCGGTGATTTCCAAATCTTGAATGAAAATTAATTGTTATTGACGATAAACACCTCTTAAAAAATCAAAAAAATTATCAATGGGCGTTTGAGTCAACGTCAACAAAAACATGTTTATTTATTTATTAAGGTAGTGAAAGGGAGGAGACGCAACTTAACAACGGGCAAATAATTAGAGTATATATAGTGACAAACCTATTTAATAAAAATACTAAAACAAAATAAAATAGTGACATGCCTATTGCTTTAGGATCCCCTCATGTGAAAATACATTGTCATATGTTCATCTCAATTATTAATTAGATTATTTTAAAAAAATGTAAAAAGATAAAAACTTAATGATAGAGATGTACACATGACAAAATCATGTCCCGTTTTCCCATAAAGGGATGAATTTCGATGCTCTAGACATAGTTGGTCGTTGAAGTCGCTATTGGATGCCGCGACCGCAAAGATTTTGTGTAGTGTTTGTCAAAGTGTCATTTTAAACAACTAAAGAAGTATCTTCCACTATGGCTAATTCAAAGTCCACGTCCTATCACTCTACAATTAAACGTCATATAAATAAAAAGCAAGTAAGCAGAAAAAAAAAACAAAAAAGAAAAATAAAAAACGACAGATGAAGTAGCAAAGACTTGTTTGCTGCATATATACGATATATATCGCAATCTTCATTCAAAATCAAGCGCGTGTTAATTACATGATTCTCATCAACAATTAAAAGGAGAAGAAAAGAACCTTTGTTCTTTCAAGCGGAAGGCCGTGTTAGTCAACTAGGAATGCATTTATTATTTGTTAATGCAGTGATAAATCTTGATCGAAGATAGGCAAAGGAGTGATATTTTAATATTTTATAGAGTTTCTATGTATTGAAATTGTAGAATAATTTTACATTGATTTTGATGTAAAGTGATTGAGTTTCTCATTCACTTTTTTAAAAGTTTTTTTTTTCATATAATATAATATAATATAAAATTCTTTTATAAAATATGTGATATAATTAATACCTAGAAGAGGTAAGAAAGAGATGAAAAGTAGATGAAGTATGAAGATGGGAGACAGCATTGGGTTGAAGCTTGCTTTGTTTTATTCAAGAGCGCTAAAATGGAACGTTGATTTAATCGGATTCCTTTCGTCAGAGAGGCGGGCTCGTCGGAATCGTTCTTGAATTTATTTCTTTGCTTGTAAGTATTTATTAAGTCATCCATTCTTCTGACTAGGTTTTTTTTGGGTACTTTATATTTTTTTTTTACTATTCTTCCGATTAGATATCATTACTCTTTTATTCACAAATAAATGTCTTTTAATATTTTTACACATTTATTAAATAATTATTAACATTACAAAATATTTATACAATGCTACTATTTCTTTTATATTTTTTAAATTCTCTCACCATCAATGCATGAGAAAATTAATATTTATAAAAACACGAGAAACAATGATAAATATGTGAGATAGTTAGAATACGGGTAAAATTGAAAAAAAATTAATACACCTCAAAATCTTAAAATGACACTTATTTGTGGACGGAGAAGTACTTCAAAATTTGAAAATAGAATTGTTATAGAAAATAAATTAGTACAAGAACATGAGTGGCAAACTTAGTGACTTCTACTAAAATTAATTTAGCACTAGTGCTCTGAACACAAATTATTTTAAATTTATTGACCTTATTTTTTATATAAATTATTTTATATACTTTTAAATGTTAGGTTTGAGAAAGGTTAGTGAATATGTTTTTTTTTATTTTTTTTTAACTTAAGGCAATAACAATTAGGGGCGGGAATAGGTCAAGCCATACCATGCCTGTTTCATTAATCTTCAATCTGAGCTTGACTTGTTAACTGTTAGCCAATTTTTTTAGCTTGGCGGGAAGCCTCCTGACCTCGAGCCTGTCAGGCCAGCCTGTTTACTCACAAAAAGGAAAATGTCAGCAAAACTCTCTCACATTATTCAGATGAGATGAGAGTGTGAGTGTGAGAGAGTCCTAGGGACTCTTTAGATTATGGTTTCTTTAAAAAGAAAAATTAAATAATAAAATTATATTAATAAATATAATTGCATAAAATGTTATAAAAAGTAATGCTAATCTAGTGGATAAGGCATTAGTCTGATGACAAAGGTCAGGCTAGGCCGCCTGACCTATTCCCACCCCCTAATAACAATATAAAGAAACTTAGGGTATGTTTACAAGTTAAGTTTTGGAAGGGTATGAAATGTTTTGGGAGACTTAGTTATGAATGACTAAGCCCCCCAAAACTTTTCTTTTCCCTCTAAAACTAAACTCGTGCACATATGATATGAAGAAGCCCACTAAAACCCAACTCGTGAACACACCCTAAGAGAAAATCAGAGACTAAGAACTAATGAAAGTTGCAAAGGTAACTAAACGTATTGAAGCATAAACCTGTATATTCAGCTATGCAGAAACAATTTTGCAGCAGAAAAAAAAAAAAGAGAAATGAAGGAAAGGAAAGGGAAAGAAAATGAGTGAAAATGAATGATTCATTGAATTGAATTGTATTACAAGTAGTGTACACTTTATATACAAGTGATGTACAACCAACTGACTAACTAACTTGGTAGTTAAGCAACTAACTATTAACTAACTATTGACTAATCTAGCATGTGTTTATCATGCTTACAAATAAGTTACTTGTTCAGCAAATAATCTAATACCCCCTCAAGGTGGAAGGTATATATCAAGAAATCCCAACTTGGATAACAACAAATTGAACTGAATTGAAGGCGAAGGTTTAGTAAACAAATCCGCCAATTGATGCTTGCCTTTCACATGAGATAGGACAATTAAACCTGAATATACTTTTTCGCGCACAAAGCGAAAATCAATCTCTATGTGCTTGGATCTTTCATGAAATAATGGATTGGTGGCAATGTGAATTGCAACTTGATTATCACAAAACACCATAATAGGGTTAGAGGGAACCTCAAAGTCCTTAAGCAAGGCATGAAGCAAAGTCACCTCACTTGCTATAGCAAAAAGGGATCTATATTCAGCTTTTATTGAAGATTTGGAAACCGTGGCTTGTTTCTTGGACTTCCAAGAGACCAATGAATCACCCAAAAAAACACAAAAACCAGTTGTGGATCTTCTAGTGTCAATACAACTCCCTTAATCAGCATCTGCATAAACTTTAAGAACCAATGATGATTGAGACCTGAAAAATACACCTTTGCCATGGGCTACGTTGATGTGTCTGAGCAAGTGGTGAATAGCACGCAAGTGAAAGATTCTTGGAGAGGACATGAATTGGCTAAGCTTGTTGACAGCAAAGGTGATTTCAAGCCTTGAAATTGTCAAGTAAATCAACTTTCTGTATAGAGAAGTATCATCAATTAAGTCACCATCTTTAGCATTCGGTTTCAAATTTGGATCCATGGGCAAGCTAGATGGTTTTACATCCAAAAACTTAGTTCCCTCAAGTAGTGACAGTGCATACTTGCGCTGGCTTAAGCATATACCCTTAGGAGATCTAGCAATCTCTAAGCCAAGGAAATATTTCAAATCTCCAATCACCTTGAGTTTGAACCATGATTGAAGTTGTTTCTGCACAGTAACTATTCTGTCATTTGAAGGACTAGCAATTATAATGTCATCCACATAGACAACTAGGATGACTAAGCTTTCTCCAGAACCTAAAGAAAATAATGAATAATCATTCTTTGATTGAGTGAAGCCCCCTTGAAATCAAGGTGGTTGAAAATTTATGAAACCATTTCCTAGAAGCCTGTCTTAGTCCATAGATTGATTTATGCAACTTGCAAACTAGTTTCCCTTTGCTGTCCTAAACCAAATAACTTTGAGGCAAATCCGTGTAGACTTCCTCAAATAGATCACCATTCAAAAAATCATTGTTAATGTCTAATTGAAGAAATGACCAATTTTGGCCTATATTCACCTGATAAACCCATTTGCAACCTATTGAATGTTGTCCAACAGTGAGAGGAATAACAGACCATGTATTATTATCTTCCATGGCCTTTAATTCTTCCTGCATTGCTTTTTGCCATTCAGGAAACTTGACAGCTTGATAGTAAAAAGATGGTTCAAAAACTGAATCCACTTGATGCACAAAAGCCTTGTAAGAGGAATTGGGTCTATGATAAGAGATATGGCTGACAACAGGATATTTGACAGCATTACAAGAATAATCCTGAAGATATGCAAGGGTTCTAATGACCATTCCCAACCTGGTCTCTTGTAAAGGCACCAAGGATGGCCCAAGATTGGATGAATTTGGTCCAACATCATTTGAAGGCAAATCTTGTGTAACAAGCCTCAAAAACTGTGGCCAGATCTATAATTCAGCAACAGGCAAGGGCAGGACAGAGTCAATGAATGGTGCTACAGTGGCATTTGACTGAAGCTGCATTTTGAAAAGGAAGATATCCTCATGAAACAACACATTTTTGCTGATGAGGATCTGTCTACTAGCCAAATTATACAACTTGTAGCCTTTGTAACCAATAGGATAACCAAGAAAAAATAAGGGACAACTCTAGCAGAAAATTTGTTTCTAGAGGAAGGCAGAGTTGAGGCATAGCATAGGCATCCAAATACCCTTAAATGATCATAATTGGGGACATGTTGGTAGAAAAACTGATATGAAGATTGATGCTTTAGAATAAGTGAAGGCAACCTGTTAATTAAGAAGGTTACTATGGCAATACACTCTCCCCAAAATGAAATAGGTACCTTGGACTGAAAAAAAAAAACTTCTTGCAACATTAAGTAAATGTTGATGTTTTCTCTCAACTACTAAATTTTGTTGAGGTCTTTCCACACAAGAAAATTGATGGAGCACCCCTTTTTGTTGAAGAAAACTTGCAATGGCTAGCTCTTTAGCATTATCAGATCTCAATTGTTTGATCTTGGTATGGAATTGAGTTTCAATTAATGAGAAAAAATTGATTAAGGTAGCAGAAGCCTCAACTTTAGTATGCAACAAGTAAGTCCAAGTGAATCGTGTGCAATCGTCAACGATAGTAAGAAAATATCTTTTTCCATTATATGTGGGAGCATGATATGGTCCCCAAATGTCACAATATATCAAATCAAAGGGATTTTTAGACAAGTGATTATTTGAAACAATAGAGTCTCCTAAACTTTGCAAGTGGACAAATGTCACAAGTATGATTGGAAAACTTATTTGGCAAAGAAATGAAACTAGTGAAGTCTAAAAGAACTTTATCTGAGCTATGACCTAACCTAGAATGCCAAGTATGGACTGAAACAAAATTGGTGCAGGCTTGAGTAATAGGAATTGCAGCAGCAACATAATGATCTTGCTACAGAACATATAATCCACCAAGCAAGCTACCCTTCCCAATCACTTTCAGAGACTTGAGGTCCTGAATATTGCAAAAATGTGCATCAAAATGGGTTAAGCATGATTGTTGTTTAGTTAATTGAGAAACAGAAATCAAGTTGACTTTGAAGTTAGGAACAAATAACACATCAGTGAGAATCAAGCTTGGGTTGACCTGAATTTTGCCAATGTCATGAACAGGCAAGGAAGTACCATTAGGTAGCTTAACAAAGGAATTTTGTGTGCTAGAGTGATCCTTAAACAAGCTTAATGAGTAGGCAATGTGAGAGGTAGCACCACTGTCCAAAATCCATGCATTTGTAGCACTAAGTGATTTAAAGTGACAAGTGGAGAAAACCATACCTGAAACCATGGATGCAGTTGCCTTAGTTGCAGGATGGCTTGATTGAGTGTTCAAGAGAGACATCAGCTGTTGAATTTGTGCCTCTGTGAGTGAGATAGCATGCTATGAATCAGCATTTGAAGTTGAGTCTTGTGAACTTGCAGGGCCAATAGTAGAGGAGTCTGAAACTTGGTGAGCAGCAGCATGTGTGCTCTTGTTCTTGCCATAATTTGATGGATAACCAATGATCTTATAGCATTGAGTGATGGTATGACCACAACAACCACATTTAGAACACCTTGGACTATTTTTATCCTTCTTATCATGCTTCAGCTTGGCATTAGAAGGCTTGGAAGGCCTTACTGCACAAGCTAGATCACTAGGGGACTGAACTTGAGCTTGACCAACCTCTCTTTGCTTTTCTTCTTGAAGCAACAAGGAATACACTTTGCTAATTGGTGGAATAGGCTCCATGAGCAAGATTTGGCCTCTAATTTGAGAATAAGAATCATCAAGACCCATTAAGAAACATGTTACATGTTCCATCTTCAAGAAATCATGGTAAGGCTGGCTGCCACCACAGCCACATTGCAGCATAGGCCTATAACAGCCCAATTCTTCCCAAATTGTCTTGAATTTAGTGTAATACTGAAGGATGGTGAGATTACCTTGATAAAGATCCATCAAGACCTTTTTCAATTGAAAAATTCTTGGACCATTACCATGCTGAAATCTTTCTTTCAAATCATTCCATAGATCGAAGGTAGTGTTATGAAAGATGACACTAGTAGCAATGCCTTTGGATAGGGAATTAAGGATCCAAGAACTCACTATATCACTCATAGATTGCCAAGATTTAGCAAGTGTAGGATCTTCAGGTTTTGGAATAGAACCATCCACAAAACCAAATTTTCTTTTAGCATTGAGACTAAACGCATTGATCTAGCCTAAGAAATATAGTTTTCTTCAGTCAATGGCTGAGAAACTAGGAGCAAACTTGGATGATCTGCAGAGGACAAAGTGTATGGATCCATGGATGCAACAAAAAAGCAAGGATTGCAAGCCAAAGATGTTGCAGAGCAGAGTTTGCAGGAGCCTGGATGTTCAGCAGAATTAGATACTAGAAAGCATAGTCAACAACTAAGGCGAACAATAACAGTAGCAAAGGATCAATAGGAGAGGTAATTAGCAACAACAACCATGGATTCCAAAGGAGAAAGATGAAGAAGGAGAGCGGAAACATGTAGGATCACATCTGATACCATATTAAAACATAAACCTGCATATTCAGCTATGCAGAAACAGTTTTGCAGTAGTAAAAAATAGAGAAAGGAAGGAAAGGAAAGGGAAAGAAAATGAGTGAAAATGAATGATTCATTGAATTGAATTGTATTACAAGTAATGTACACTTTATATACAAGTGATGTATAACCAACTAACTAACTAACTAACTTGGTAGTTAAGCAACTAACTATTTACTAATTTAGCATGTTTTTATCATGCTTACAAATAAGTTACTTGTTTAGCAAGTAATCTAATAAAACGAAATGGTAGATGGGATGGGCATCTAAAAGCTTGCAAGAGTCATACCTAGGGAGATTGATTAGGTAGCATGTCTCCCCACCACTTATCACAAGTAAATATGGAGATCAATTACCAGCCTTAAAGAGCGAGACACCATTAGTTATAACTGCAATTATTTTTCATTGGAACAAAGCTTTTTTTCTAATGTGCTCTACTGCATTATTTAGTGATCTCTTTGTTGACATGCTCGTAATTGAGTTGTCTTGAAGGGTTATTCCCAACCAGCACTTTCAATTTGGTCATTTTGGGGGCGAGGGGTTAGAGAGGGCAGTTTTAGTGTCTTGATGCTCTTCGTTGTTGAAATTAGAATGTGTCACCCAAAACTAGGTCACCATTAATTATGCTAACTAATGTTTTACCATTACACGTAATTGTCATGAGGTCATTATCGTCAAGCTCCTGAAGTTGATTCTTTTCTGAGATCTAGGACCCTTCATTAGACCACAATCAGGGCTTGCTTTGGAGAACTTTGCGGCCAAGGTTAATATGGTTTAGTGAGATAAGTAAAATATATTTAATGAAATCGAAAATTTAAATTAAAAAAGATTTAGTGGGGGGTGCAAGAGGATGAGTTTAGTGAAATGTAAAAATCTGAATTAAGAACAATTTAGTGCGGTCAATTGAAGTAAGTTAAATGAAAATGGTCAAGGTAAAAAAATTCACTCCAAAATAGTGGTAGAAAAAATTCATAGATAAGAATTAAATATTCTTAATTAATAAAATGTTAAAACGTAATAAAAAATTTTTTTTATATTATAGCATATTTTTGATAAATAACTATGTCTTCTAGAATATCGTGTGGTTAAATATTCAAAAAGATATAGAAATTAGTGCTTGTGAACAAAATTAACTAAAAATTATATAAAGTACTCTTAGTTAAGATCAAAATGAATAAAGATAAAAGTAGAAACAAAAGTAAAAGCAACTACTTATATTTTTTAACTAAATTATTTTACATGCATAACTTTTTAAATAATGAGAAATAACTAATTATTTTATATTTATGTAACAAAATTTAATCGAATGGTTAAAAAAAAATTACCCTGTAAATACATAACCACCCCAATGTTTTCAGAAATAAGAAGGAAAAAAAAATCAATTGGATAATGAGATCGAATTATCGATTATTATGATTATGAAGATAGCGATAATACAAGCAACGAAATAGGGATAGATGGCATCGGCCCCTCAAAATTTGGAAGGGTAATTTTAGTTAGGGTTGGTGATTTGCAAATTGCAATCCCCGAAAATTCATATAGAATAAGAGAAAAGTTATAGTAGAATCTGCACCGTAACTCCATCCATGATCTACGTTATTAAATGTTATTTGGGCCCCAAAAAACGAAGGAAGAAAATAAAAGAAAAACGCGGCAAACGAAAATTCGGTCAGAATCGAAGGGCAAACCCGTCATCTGAACCCCCCTAAACCGTTTATTTCTAGAGAGGAAGGAAAGCGGTGAAAAGAGAAAAGAGAAGCGACAGAGAAAAGAAAAGAAGAGAGAAACAGTGCAACCATCGTGATGGAGGAGGAGAAGACGAAGAAAAAGGAACAACTTCCTCACACAGAAACCGAAACGGCAATGTCGTTCAATTGAAAACAGGATAAAGAAAAAAACAAGAACGCACCAAAAAATTAAATCTCCCCATCCCAAATTCAATCCCCCTTTCTCCACTCATCGCTTCATCCGCATTCTCATCTTCCTCCTTCTCTCCTTGCATTGCGGTTAAGTCCCTCTACTTTTCATTAATTTCCCTGCGGACCCCGCATCGATCGCATGAATGTCGCTACCGTCCTTTATGCTTTATTTTTTTTTCTTTTTTTTTTAAGGGAATGTTATTGCTCGTTTAGCTTACGGTGGAAGTTATTCTTTGGTTTTTTTGTTTGTTGTTAGCGTGGAATTGTTGTAGTTGTAGTTTTGTGCATTTGATGAATTGATGATGGATGGAAGCTGAATCGTGCTGGTGCGGGTGCGGGTGCAGGGTTAGGGAAGATGGGCGAGGCGGGGAAGATTCTGTACATAGTGGTGTTTGAAGTGAAGGACAAGGACAAGGAAAACGACAGCAGGAAGGAGTCGTTTCGGTACACGCGTGCCGTTCTTCAGAGCACCCTCCAGCTCATGGGATGCAAAGCTCGACACGCCTTCAAGGTTCATATTTCATTTCATTTTTTTTTTCCCTTCATTATTCTGTATAATTTTTAATTTTTTTTTAAATTTTGATCACTGCTAAGTATTCGTGTTGCTATTTTTATGTTTTATGTTAATTAGCTGTGATTGGGCGATTTTGGTGGCTGATCCGGATATTTCGTGTTTTGTTCTTCGTTGTTGTTGAGGTTCTGGGTTTGAGATGCTGTGGTGGAAGTTTTGGCTGAAATTATGAGATTTATTTTATTTTTGTTAATCGTTTTTTTTTCCGGGTATTTTTTGAATAGTTGAACGGAAGCGATTTCACGTTGACCTGTTATTATTGCCATTTCACGTTCTTTCTGGGGCTGCTGTGTCGTTTATTTTGGGCTCTGTCTGTTTGTTTTGGATTTATTTTTGACGGGGGCTGCATTTGCTCTCTTCCCACCCTTCCTGTGCGCCGCTTCAAATGTTCAATGGCGTATAAAAATTGAAAAGGGTTTAGCATGCATATTAAATTTAATTTTTTTCCTTTAAATTTAATTAACTAATAATAATAATAATAATAATTTAATGGATTTATGAGTCATAAATCAACTGATGATTCGCGGCTTAGAGAGGCTTAGGAATTTTGAAGAAGAGAATTTGATCATTTTTCTTTTGTTTTTTTTACCAATCTCACTATCTCAGCATTAGGAGATTGACACATTATTTGGAGAAGAAATGGAAAACTTATATATGGAAAATGAGGAACCGAATCCCCTGTCGTTCTGTTTCTTTTGTTTTTTATGGATGGTTGTGTTTTTATGAAAGATGATGTTGCATTTGAAGTGAGCTATTTTGCTTGATATGAGTTTGGTGCTTCAGTTACTACTGAGCTCAAATTCTGATCTTTTTCACCCCTCTTCTTCATGGTGTTCACTCACTTGGAATGAGTGTGTAATCCTTTATTCAGTTATTATGGGAAATTTATTTTGCATTGAAAGTTGTTTTTACCTGTTGACATGAGAGCAACATGATACAGAACTTGGATATAACATGGACATGGAGATTCGGCTGTTTCTAAAAATTAGTAGAATATGACACGGTAAGGGTATGTAAAACAAAAAATTCTTCTAAGGTTATTCATTTTTGGCACAATGAAATACTGTTACTTCTGTAATTGTTATGGTTCCCCACCCTTAGCAGTACAAATATTCAACAAGTTTAAGGGTGTAGGGCATGGACACGTGTCCGAAACAAATACGGTTGTCAGTTTGAGGTCTCCCTTCTTCTTTGCTTGTAACCGAAACAAATATTTGATGATGGCCGTATTTTTGGTAAATAGTTTATTGAATCTTTTAATTGGCTTTTTATGGCAATGTCATGTGAGTTGGTTGCGTCATATTAGACAACCCTTCGGTTTAGAGTTACATTTAATAAAAACAGGACTTGTTCTGGAGTTTTTGTAAAAGATCATAATTAATCTGTTTTCAGCTTTCCTCTTATCAGATCAGCCGAAGAGTATTTGAAGTCACAAAGAATGAGAGTGCTACTGGTACTTTGCAGCCAGCAGCAGCAGTGTTATCAGGCCCCGATGCTCCCAATGGAAATTTTGTAAATAAATATGTTGATTCTGGTGTTCACCTGGGTAGAACAGACTTAGGCAATCAATTACTTTTAGGGAAAGATTACAAAAGTAGCAGTGTACCATTTGAGTTGTACAAAAGGCGCACAACTGCATTTGTTCACAGAGAAACTTTTCTAGATATTGTTTGTGATGCTATGGCGGAGTACAAGTATGTTGGTCCCAACCAGAGAGAAGACTTGAAGATAGCCTGCAGGTATGGCATTGTTTTATATCTTTATGGGGAGTTGGGCACTATCTTCATCCTACCTTAACCTGAATAGGAGAAAAAATGAAGAAAATTCTGACTGCTTTCTTCTTCCACTTCTGATTCTATTTCCATACCAAAATTCCTTTGAGTGTATGCTCAATTATTCCTTCATAGTTGCATGGAAGATATCTGAGTGAAATTATTGAGGTTTTGACAAGCATATTAATATCTTTAACATTAAAACTATAGTCAAATTTTATGCTTGTGATGAGGAAATAGTTTTAGAAATGCTTACCGCCCTTTCATACTTGCGATTATTTTCTTTGGCTGCAGGATCCGAGAACGAAAGGAATCTGTCACAGTGCTGTTGTGTGGCACCAGTGGCTGTGGGAAATCCACATTGTCTGCATTGCTGGTAGCTATATTTTTCTTAAAGACACAGTTGTTTCTTTTGCAAATCCAAATATGTAATTTTAGTTTGCATATTTTGCCATAGGATATATTCTATGTTAGCATTGAAAGATGAAACTGAGAACTATTTATACCTCAGTGAATAATTTGAGTACCATTTATATCCTCACTTCAGGGTGGCCGGTTGGGAGTTACAACAGTGGTATCAACTGATTCTATTAGGCACATGATGAGGAGTTTTGCTGACGAGAAGGAAAACCCCTTGTTGTGGGCTTCTACCTACCATGCAGGCGAGTGTTTGGATCCTGTTGCTGTTGCAGAAGCAAAGGCCAAAAGGAAAGCAAAAAAGCTGGCTGGTGTGTCACATTCACTTCCTAAGGATGAAGTAACTGAGGGTCACAATCCTAGGAAATCTGACACGCGCACATTGGAAATGAGTTCTGGTACTTCTGAACTGCTAAGCCCAAAGCAAATGGCTGTTGAAGGATTCAAGGCACAGAGTGAGATGGTGATTGACAGTCTTGATAGGCTAATCACTGCCTGGGAAGAACGAAAGGAGTCTGTCGTTGTTGAGGGTGTTCATTTGAGCCTCAACTTTGTTGTAAGTCAGATTTGCATTGTTATCTCCTTAAGTATTTCTTTATTTATTGATGCTTAGCTATCTACTATATTTCCATCGTTACATAGCGATACAATCCTTGATAAAAACCTGAATACTTTTGCAGATGGGGCTCATGAAGAAACATCCATCGATCATACCATTCATGATATACATTGCAAATGAGGACAAGCACATGGAAAGATTTGCTGTACGAGCGAAGTATATGACACTGGACCCTGCTAAAAACAAGTATGTAAAGTATATTCGAAACATCAGGACAATCCAGGATTATCTCTGTAAGCGTGCTGAAAAGCATTTAGTTCCCAAAATAAACAATACAAATGTTGACAAGAGTGTAGAAGCCATCCATGCAACTGTCTTCAGCTGTCTTCGTAGGCGTGGAGCCGGGGATCAGCTATATGATCCCATTAGAAATACTGTAACAGTTATTGATGATGAGTACAGAAATCAATGTGCAGCCAATTCTTTGAGCTCGAAAGGGATGTTTCAATTAATCCAGAGAAAAGGTTCATCAAGGAACCTGATGGCACTTGTTAATACTGATGGCTCTGTTGCAAAGGCTTGGCCTGTTAACTTAGTTGACAATAACGGGAAGCCTACATGGGCCCACGGACCAGATATTGGAATTGGAGTTCCAATGTATGGTCCTTTACGGATTGGTAAGGCAGAACCTGTAAATCTTCCGTTTGGTTTTTATGGAATCAGTGCTTGGCCAACTGATGGTGGCACTAGTCGTGCTGGAAGTGTTGATGAGTCTAGGGCTGATGGAACTGATACCGGTAGTAGATATCTATCCTCTTGCTGTAGCTCTCCGAGATTTTCGGATGGTCCTGCAAAGGAGGTAAGTTTGAACATTTCTCTTAAATTATGCTTCTGTTCAATGCAAAAATTTAAAGGCTTGCTATTGTCACCGGGATAATACAAAATTAATCTGTCACTCGCTATTTCTTTTGTATAATTTTTTAGCTCAAGGAGGACTTCTCAGTGCACGGTAGTGATGAAGAGATCGATGATCCACCAGAAGTGGGCAGTGATGACGATTTCAGTGACGATGTTGACAAACATGTCGATGACGAGGTAGAGTTCAAGTTTTTGTATTAGGGTGTATTTGGTATGGAGTGCAAAAGGGGTGAAAATTTCATGGCCCTCCATACTAAAAGCACATTAGATGATTTACCTATCTGAAATGTATGTATGTGTGAATCTTTTTCATTGCTGTGCAGGTAGGGTCAGTTGATGAGGAATCTTCAAAATCTGATGAGGAGTACGATGATCTTGCAATGGAAGATCTGCAACAAAAGGGCTATTGGTCGGACGAGGATGATGAGGAGTTTAGGGGTAAGCTCGCCGCTGTTGCCGCTGAGATAGAAACTAAACTGCAAGGGAACAAGTATCGCCAGAACCTGGATCTATTCCTTAGGACCAGAAACGAGCCAGTCCCGGAGCAGCCCCTATGCTCTTATTCTTCTTTACTTGTGGAAAAGAATGAAAGGAAACTACCACCAATTGGGAAAACCAAATTAAGAAAACGATCTCTTAGCATTCCTGCATTGGGAAAGCATAGTTCAGCAATCAATGATCCCATCCTTTCTGGTGCTCCTCAAAGGTAGCAGTGACATTCTCTTGTTAATCTAAACAAACCTTCCCAGCCTCCTATGTAACTATGTTGTGTACAGTGGCAAGCTTCTAATAAGACCTTCCTCCTGTTCTGGTTGCTTCATTTCTTGTTAATAACATGCCGGAACGATTAATGGTTTTTATCATATCTTTCTATCGATGTATATAGTATGAAATTTGCAGAATCAAACATGTCTGCTTTTAACTTAAAATATCGGGTGAATTTTGTATTTTTTCTCCTCTCCAATTCCGGGACTTACATATTAACACAAATATTCTCTCTTCCTCGTTGCGTTTTTGTGGAGAGGTAGATTTTTTTTTTATGGCTAAATCAAGCTGTTGGTGTGTTTTACATTGATTTTTAAATAATTTTGTATAATAATATTTTGGATTGAGTTTTTCGATTTATGAACCATTTTTATATAGTTTATTGTTCATTATCTTTAGTTGTAATAACGTTTTAGTAACATGTTTTATCATAACGAGGAAGGAGAACGATAGGAGATCAAGAGAGGATTAGAGAGAGAAAATGATAGGATGAAGATGGGCGAATGTAAGTAAGAAGAAGAACAGTTACTTAGATTTTTGTTGGTTTGTAATGTGTTTTTCTCCTACCTAAGCAAATCTAAAATGTAAAAGTGCAAAAAGAAAGGCAACAAGAGTCTTCGCTGTAGCGAGTGCAGCACACTATGACTAGTTCCTGCGGAGCTCCAACACCTTTTTTTAGCTCCTTTCCTTGACCAATCCCTGCCTAAGATAAGATAACTTGAGACACCACAACATTCAAAAGAGATGTTAAGCGCAAAAGGCTCTAAGTCCTTAATCACTTCTAGGTCTAAGGAGGCTTAATCACAAATATTAACTTAATTCCTTGATATAAGTGGCAAAATGTGTGAAAATGGTTAATTATAGAGGAAGATAGGTGCACCTATCAATCCGCACACACATTGGTTTCACGAAATATATGAGAAATCTTGACATTCCACTCTCTACTAAGAAGACCTCAATATTATAAGTTGTTGCTAGGCGTCAGGCTTCCAAAGAATTCGTCTCACTCCAAACTTAACAAATATCGAGATCTCAAGCAAGAGAAAAACCAATCTTGACGCTCATTAATATAGTAAAAAGAATATTTTCATCCCCCTAGCCAAAAATTTTCCCAAAGAAAAGGGCGAAAATTACCCTCCAATAAATGGGTCAAACTTAAATCCTGAATTTATAGAATGAGTAATATAAATATAGATTAGTGGTGGATAACGTATCCGTCGGAAATAATTTAGCAATGAGCTATTTATCGTCAAATAGTTTCTGCCACAAAATCTGCCAATAATTCATCAAAATCGGCTGAAAAATCTGCCAGAACGTCGTGATTTTTTCTAGTAGTGAAAGTGGGTCATCCTAAAGCCTCAAGTTATAGTATATATAGTGTTAAGTTTCAAGTGTGAGTATAAACAAAGTCTTATTGAAAATGTACTAAGTGAAGGGTATATAAGTGGGAGTGCTTATAAATCCATTTAAAAGTATGATATGCATGTGTGATTTTTCACTTAACTCATTAATATAGATCTCTCCAAATCTTGAACTCCTACATAACATATAGAATATATATAGATTTTTAAATCAATTTTGTAATATAATAAAATACTATTTTATAATATAAAAAATCACATTTCCTTCGATAAAATAATAGATATTAGAGAAACAATAGAGACAAGGAGTAATTGAGGATAGAATAACATTGTATTTCTAATGTTTAGAATGGATGGTAGCCTATTTATTGGCGGAGGACGATAAACAGAAACAATCATAAAATTAGTTATAAACGTTACAAATCAATGTGTAACCATCACAATAATTTTGTAACTTATGAGTAACTATTGTAACATTCATAACATCCCCCTCAAACTCAAGTGTGTATTGAGGTAACTAACTTGAGTTTGGAAACCAAAGTATGGAAGGGACTAACACAGAGGCAATAATGGGGACTGCACAAAGGCAGTAACAGAGACTGCACAGAGACAAGAGCGGCAATGGAGAGTCTGGACCTGTGTGGAGGAACTTAGAGAGACAACGGAGAATCTAGACCTACGTGGACAAACCAGGAGAGGCAACGAAGAGTTTGGGCCTACTTGGAAGGAACCAAGAGAGGTAACAATGTCTAGGAATACGCGGAGGCAGGAAAGCAACATGTCTGAGGTTGCATAGAGGTAGGAAAGCAACAAGTTTGGGGTTGCATGAAGGCAGCAAAAGCAACAACAATCTAGGCTGTGGGAAGGCAACAAAAAAGATAACAACTAACAAGTATGGATGCGCATAGGCAGCAAAGGCAATGAGTCGACAATGTGTAGAGGCATTTAATACAATAGATTTGTCCAGAGGTAGACAAGAAAATAGAAGTATGAGCATAAACATGATGGTGTGTAGGTAGTATGCAGAACCGAGAACAGAATAGGAAAAGACAACAGAAATATTTTTTGTAGATGAGTTTAAAGAACTTAGAGTAGCAGCAACAGAAATATGGTTCACGGAAGTTGTCATACCTCTGATATCATGTTAAACATCGTGGGTGAAGCCGAAAAGGGGCACATAGTAATACAAGAGAGAAAACTGAATGATAATTATATTGCGGTGATTCAGTATATTGTACAATGAGTTCAACTTATATATAGGCTTAAAAATAATAAACAAACTTAAATATAAAATCGGTTACATCAGTTGCATATTAATTTATAACTATTACAATAAAACTATAATTGATGAATTAATATCGTAACAAAACATATTAGTTTATAGAGAGGATTACTCAAACTATATATTGTAAGGTCACTAACACAAACACGTAAGACACGCGTGTCGGTTGAATATTTTGATGTATTGATGTTCGTAATATATCAAACATGCGGACACGATAATCTCAAGAGAGAGAGAGTGTCTCTTTTACCTTGATGGTAAGTGTAGTGTTATCATATCTCTTAAGTAATTTCTGCCAACTTTAAAAGGTTAAAAATTTTAACGTGGAAAGTGTTGGATTTTGGTGTACAAGGAGATCTAGACGAGGGGGCCCAAGACAGTCCTTGAGTTGCATGTCTGCCATATGTACCCCAAATGAAATGGCATACTTTGGGGTCCATAACGTACCGTACGTGGGGACCAGAAACTTGCACATAATAATTAATAATCCTTCACTGAGATAAAGAAAAACCTACCAGAACCATTAATGTGCCCCCATCACATGACCTAGCACTAGCAGCTGCCATTATCGTCATCTTACCCATATATTCTGCCCTGCACTCATAGTTTCTCTTGAATAATTTTCAGGGTTTCAGTGATGAATGAGATTTTTTGGCGGGTGTTTTGTTAAACATTTTGTTGAGTCTTTGTTTGACACAATAAATATTTGAAGTATAAACTTTTAAAACATTTTTTTGTTATTCTTTAAAATTTATATTTAATGAGATTTAAATTTAGGACATCATATATATTATTTAAACTTCTCACCACTAAATAAATCTTATTGGCTTATAAACTTTTAAAACTGGTTAAATTTTATAACATAAACCAACAAAATCATTATAATATTAACCAACAAGGATTGATTGCTTCGTAAAAAAAAAAAAAGGATTGATTGTAGTAGCAAGCAGATTGTACTATTAGGGCGAGGATGCAATTCAAATCATTTAAAAAATAATTATAGAAAAGAACTTCTTAATTGTGACAGTGATAAAGAATTAATGTGTGTGCGAATTCAAGATGAAAAAGCTTTATTACAATAGACAATCGAAATTTATATAATAAGATCTGATTAGATGACTAGGTAAACAAAAATGAATTTATTAAAGTAAATTATACACTTATTTTACATAGACCTTCTTTTGTCTTAATTATCTAAACTCTAATTATTATTTAAAATTTGATTAACTCAACTTGATCAACTGAATGTTTTCTTATAAAGAGTAAGAATCTTTTAAGGGAGAGTTTTTTCTATTCTCACTGTTAAAATTTAAGACCGCTGATTAAGGCATCAAGATTCATCAATCATCACGAACTCGACCAATTCACGTTAGTATTCCACATTACTTTACTTTATAGAAATGTAAAATAATTGTGTGTGATTTTAAACATGAACGCCTAAGAGCAGGGGAAGTGGGAGCTGGCTTCCTGTTGGCTAGGCTAAGCTTGCTTGTTGTAGCAACTACATAGTCTGTACTCTGTCCGGTCAGCTGTGAGTATGGGTTTTCTACGCCATACTTGTGGAAGTGGATTTACAGGTTGAAGGTCCCTGCGAAATTCATTTTCCTTCTCTGGTTTATCTCCCTACTAATGAATTGAGGTTTCAGAGTCATATACATATATATATTCCATTCTGCATTGTGTAATGGCCATAGGGATTGACGGACCTGTGGCCAGAGATGCTTTTGGGACGTTCTCAGCGGATCCAACCCTTTTTATGTAGGACCCGGACCCCTAGTTGAGGAGTGGAGTGGCTCACTTGATGTTGTTAGGAGTTAGCATCATATATAAACCCCTATCTACTGGGCTTGTTGAATGACTACAATGTTTGACTGTTTGGTTATTTCTGGTGGAGTTTTGTGCCACTCACACTCTTAAGTTTGCAGTGATTGTGTTCGTGATTGGAGTTCCTGATTCTCACATCTATGATAAACCAAATTTTCACAAGGTTTAACCTTAAGCCAATTTCTTGTATCGGACAGTTTGTCATCTTTGATCTTAGTTGTTTTCGTTGTACTTTCCCCGAGCATAAAAAAAAAAAAAATAAACACCTGTGTGGTGCCTATGTCATTTAAGATTATCACAATTAGTAGATAATTATTCTTAATCATGTAATCAAAGGTTTGATCCTTACTTGTGTGCATATAGATTGTTTTGTTATAAAAAAATGTCCATTTTAATAATTTCTAAACCTCAAAAAGGGTATTTATTAATCGGTGTTATAAGACATTTCTTGGATTTATCTCATGTATATTCCTGCAAAGGATTTTAATCTCCTAATATGTTCCATATAAAAAATTTACATTTGTATGAGTCTGGATCTGAAATCGCTACACCCTATCCTGTCCTGTGGCAATTTCAAATTTTTTTTTTAAATGTCTGAAATCGCCACACCCTGTAGTGATTTCAAATCCAGACCTATAAAATTGTAAATTTGTGTTCCAACACATATTTTAGTATACAAGTTATACTACTCACATTACTTAGCAAATAAGAAAAAATACCACATCTATGGTAGGATCTTTAGTATCCGGAAGATATTGAAGCGCAATAACTTCAAGAATATCCACATCTCATGTGCTTGTTTTTCTCAGCAAGATGCAAATAATGAGCAAAATAGTGTCAGTCAAAATAAGAAATACAAAAAATATACAAGCATGAACTCAGGATCATATATACACATCTATGTGGACAAAATGTACTACACAATCTAATCACCAATATCACGTACAGTTTGAGTCATTGAGTGTGAGCTTCCCAACACTGATGTCATAAAAGAAAATTCATTTTCTTCCCTCCATGTATATCATTAAGTCACTTTCCCTTCCCTCATGAAATAGTTCGAATGAAAGCAAAATGTGGCAAACTATTTCTATTTCTAGGAATTAACATCTCACTGAAGGTGGGAGTTAATAGTAAAAAGCACAATAGGGAGAAGTTCATCATCAGTGATCTTTTCCTTTACATATTATGTTATATCGAAATCGATTGTGTGCCTCATCATCCTAAAATGACATGACTTGGGAATCTCAATCACACAGCATAATTTGTACGGAAGTATCAAATTGTAGAACTCGTAGTCAAACAAAACAGTGATAAATCCAACTTCAAAGTAATAGCAGAGAGTTAAGATATAAAAATTATATAATAATTCAATTGTTTTTATCTTTTTTAATAGCGATGATATTCTTGAAATAATATTAAACTTTTTATGATTAAGAAATTTAGAATTTGTCTCTTACAAAGTTCTTACATAAAAGAATATGTTAAGATATAAAATCATCTAATGATTTTAATTTATCAACTTAAATTTTAAATTTTATTAGAAGAGATAAATCTCGACTATGGGATCCATGATACGTAATAGATTAGATTAGACAGACCAAAGGAACCCATTTGTGGCTTCTCGTTTGCTTGCTAAAGTTGAGATATAACAAGACATGATGATGGAAGCAATTTATTAAATGGTGGCATGTGATTATGTCGATTATATTTTGATGTAAAAAGTAAATTTTTAAAATCAAACATCCAAATTGGTTTATTCTTCGAATCAACTAACTTAAAAATTGTTTTAAAATAAATTAATTTTCTTATAAAAGGAGTCGATTTAAACCGGCTCTCTTATAACTCCAAATATTTTTATTTTTTATTTTTAAAGATTCAAATCAACTTCTAATTTTTTATTTTTTTAAACAAAGTCAATTTGATTCGACTCTTGTACTACATGTATATTTATATAGACATGTATATGCATATATGCACATGTAAACTATATAATTTACGTATAGACTATATTGATGCAAGTACATATAGACAATGTATATAAATATATATAAAGTATAGTGGATAGACATCTTAAATTATTATAATGGTAATAAAAAAATACATATGACGAAAAAAAAATTCTCAACTATTTTTCCCTCTAACTTACACAAAAAAACTTTAAACTTAATACACATTAAAAGTTTTTCAACTTTGGCTAGTTCGTATCTTTATATAAATTGTTATAGGTTATAGTTTTTGAACACATACAAATCGGAAAACTAAACTAATTTTTGATAAATAATAATAATAATAATAATAATAATAATAATAATAATAATAATAATAATACTGAGCCAGAAAGAATGTTGTCAGAGTTTTTGATACAAACCATGGTGATTATTAAATGACACGAAGTGGCATAATCCACTTATTTGTGTTATACCATTTTGACAAAAAAAATGCTCACAACCTTCAAAGAGAGAAGCAAAATCCATTACAGCCAGGTACTATCATTACATGATCAGAAGAACAAAAACTTTTCTGTATATATGTTCAGAATTGAAGGAATAATGTTATGTTTTGTCTAAAATGTTATGCCAATTAACTAATTAGAAAATATGATTTATGCTTGCTTATGGTTTTTTTGGTCTTTCTCCGTGGTTTGTATGTAACATACTTGTATAAATATATAAGCAGCGAACCAACGAATTGCATGAAATGTAGACAGAGATCCAAAGCAAATGATCAACCAACTACAGCCGGATGAACTATTTAACATAGTGAAATAAGATCATCTTTTTCTTTTATTTTTATATATCAAAATCACTACTATTTGAAGCTCATTGAACTCCATCTAATCTGGTTAAAGCTGAATCAATCCACTATGAGAATAAAATTGTCCCCGGCATTAATCTTTTTTATTTGTAAGATTCAAATATGAGACTTTGATTAAGAAAAAAGGTATTCCTTCCTCCAAAAATTAAAAATCAAGGAGTTTGTTCAAAGCTTGCTTTGGTCTTGATGAGTGCTGTCAAAACTCGGTGAGTGTGTGAGATCCTTCGGATATAGCTCTATTCTTGTTATTGGATTCATGAATGAAAAGGATTCTTAATTAACGGGGAAAAAAAAGTGCTTAGCATTGTTTTTCTTTTTTCCTTCTTTTATTATATCTATGTACATGTAGACATATGTGTAGATAGATATAGTTGTAAAACAACATATGTGTTAAGTATCATTATTTTTAGAGATTAATTTTGTATGGACGAGCAGCATAAAATATTTTTACAATTGAAAATCAATGGAAATAAATCCTCTCAATTTGATTTTTTATTATGTGTGTTTTTTCACTACTAATCGATGAGGTAAACCTTATGTATGACATAAACAATAAAACAAATTAATGATGAGAGATTACACATGATAATATATGACAAGAAATTAACTTAAAAGGATCTAATCCCATAAAAAAGAAGTGTCAAATGTACATAGTTATGATAGAGAGCAATTTGCCATAATTTAATTAGTACTTTCTTGCAATTCAATTGACTAACAATGTGAAGATAGTTTACACTGTCATTGCATAGAATTCTTATTACCTTATTTTTATTGACAACAGTAATAATGAAAATGCATCCTTAAGAATTAGGATGAGACTCTATATATCATATCAGACATTTTTTCTTTTTCTTTTTTTTTTTGGTAAAGAAAAAGACTGTACATATAACCCTTTAAGTCTTAATGAGAAGCAGCAAAAATATGTGAACCAATATTAAGAGTTGGACAGTGATGGGGGCACACAGATTTCCATAATGCGATCATGAATGGACTGAATCATCACTATCATGAATAATGAAATAAGATATTGGAATATATTTCTATTTTAAATTTTATTTTTTTTAAAAATGATCTACTAGTGGTACTATTTAAACTTGGAGCAGCATTATTACAATTGTGAATAATAATAATAATAATAGATGGGACTGAAATTTCTGTGTGGCATAAGAGATAGAGAGAGTACCTTGGCCTGCCTGCCTGCCTGCTGAGTGCTGAGAGAGGGTCCAACTTGCGAGATGTGTCTAGCTGTTGGGCCACCTGCAGCCAAAGTCCCCCCCCCCCCATTGATCATGGAAACACAGGAGCACATTAATTACAAATTAATGTTCCATTAATTAAGTCCGTGATTTGCAGCATAATCCAAGTTCCCAAGCTTACCTGCTTCAATTTTCAATGAATTTGCTTAATTTCATGAGATGCAAACCCAACCTTGGAACAATAATATGCACTACTAAAAGCCAAAAGCCAGCAGCTTATGTAAAATGAGTGTAAAATGTATAGATAAATTTTGTGCAGGGAAGAGATGTTATGTTGAATATGCTCTAAGTTTCATACAATGAATAATATTTTAGTTTTTCAAAGTGGAGAGTCCATTACTTATAATCGAAATGTCATTTATTACCTGGTCTAAAAATATCTACCACGAAGCTTCATGATTGCATAAAAAAAAAAATTTCATATCTTTACACTTCTAAGTAAAAAATAGACACTTATTATGAAAGGGATGAAGTGTTTCTATAATTTGAACATTTAACCTTATAAGATAATAATCTTACCACCTTAAAGTTTATTACCCTCTTTGGAATAATTACATGTAACCAATTTATCACCGAAAATGCTACCTTTAAGGAAATCCCTTACAAGGACTTGAGTTCTCTCACTCTAATATACTCCTTTCGTGCATTTTTTGTTGTCATTGACAAAAACACATAATTTAAAAAATCATTTAAGTGACACTAAGATAGAAAAAATATAGTGCATAGATAAAAAGACCATTGAGCAATAAGTGCTATAGTTATTAAGTGTTATTAGAAGTATGAGAGATAACAAGGGTATAAGTGTAAAAATTTATTTATTACTTTCTTAATTTAATCAAATGACAATTAATCTTACACAAAGTTTTGTTTAAAAAAAGACACAAAAAATAAACAGATGAGCTAACTTGTGGGTTGTGGGTCTCTTAAAGACATATACATTATAAATGATGGTTTCATTTAGAGCCAATCAACCCTAGAGGTCCTATGCCTTATAAAATCTTGAGCTCTTTTGCTTCAATAGCTAATTTTAGAGCGTGATTTTTTTTAGGACTTATGCTAAAAATAAAGGACATAACAAAACTTGTGCCTATGGGTACTAGAAACCATCTTCGTTCCCCAAGAAATTATTTGGCTAATAGAATCAACAATGACAATATATAAACATACAAACCCTTTCTCTCTCGTTTTTATAGGCTCTCCAATCTGATGCTCTTTAGACATCAGTGCTGAATCTTCAGCCTTCAGCTAAGAAAATAAATATTCATCAAAATAAAAGTTACTATAATAATGGCACTTGCATCAACACCCACTTAATACCCTAAAATTAATCCAAATGTTGATTCTCTCTCTCTCTCTCTCTCTCTCTCTCTCTCTCGTTCTTTTTGTGCTATTGTTTGTATATGATAATATTATTATTCTGATCTCTAACTAAGTACTAGATTTAGATAAAGTACTCTCATATGCATCTTCATCTATATTTAGAAACTGAAAATTCACCATTTTCCATCTCCCTGAATTTTCTGTTGAAAAGGGAATATTCATAGAAACAGGACCTAATATAACAGCAGCCCTACCAAATGACCCTATGTATATCTGACAGCCTAGGATATATATATATATATATATATATATATATATATATAAATATATATAG
>QANU01015246.1:275674-345283 GCA_003254905.1 Nissolia schottii
TATATATTAAATCTTTAATTTTCTAAAACATTAATGTAAAAAAAATAAATTATTCTATGCCTAAAAATATACTATAAATCACACACTGAAAAACATATTTCAAATTCTATAGACCAATCAAATGAAACATATATGATTTGAGAGTAATTAATTATATATATATATATATATATAAAATCTTGACCATACAAATGAAATTTAATGATTAAAATTTTATTCTCACACACATTCTTAACTCATAATCCTAAGTGAAGTAATCTTGAAATTTTAAAGTGTAATCAATTCTTACTTCATTTTGTGTGTAGGGCAATAATTACGGGAATAAGTTAAGAAAATGTAATATCATTCATAATTTATAGCATACTTTATATGACACTTGAAATGGCAAAGGTTATCTGTGAAACTGGATACATGCCTCCTGTTACTCATATTAATTAAATATTTTGTTACCCGAACTTGTATCTATACCCATCATGTTATGATTCCCTTGGATATCTGTAGGTAATTTCTATTTAAAAAAAAAAATCATTATTATCAAGTATAGTATATTATGATACTACTAACTAGTCTACTACTTACAAATCATAGTATCTCAACCGGAGTCTCCATCTCCATTAACAAGCGGGTATGAATATCCATTCTCGTAAGTACGAAATTAATTCTCATATTCGTGCTTATCGCATGTAAGAGCATCTCTAATGCATGATTTTTGTGCGTTGTAGTCCCATTTAGGGTCCCACCAAAGCAATCTCATTAGAAATGCGAGATGTGGGATGAGCCCCTCTTAGAGTTGGGATGAGATCAATTTATTGACTTTCAATTATTATGTGACATTTGATATGTAGTAGAGAGAAGAATCTTATCTTTGAGAATCATGGTTTAGAGTCTTCCATCAAAGTGAAAAGTCTAATTTTTTAGACGATTTTATATTTATGATGTATGGACACACGACACAAATATTAATGTTAACATGCAATAGAGTCTACAATAAAACCAAAATTGAGACTTATTATTAGATATGCTCTAATACTCACAGATATTTGTCTTGGTTATTTTTTGTCATCTATAATGACACTATGAGTATGTGACCATATAATAACTTTTTAAATAAAAAAGGTTTAGCAGTGAAGTGATGACGCGACAAGGACAGGCTAGTTTTTATTTGCGTAGGGTCACATATGTGGCAGTGTAGGAATGTACATTTTTTTTTTCTTTTTTCTTTTTTAGAAGTTGCCAACTAGTGAAGGTCGATGTCCCTTAACTGAGGAGTTTCTCAATAATTACATCGTTTTGGAAGGTTGTGATAAATTGCACTATCTGTTTACCAATAGCTTCTGCGTGGAAACTCTCTAAACCATGTCTGATACCATCTATTTCACAAGTTTCAGCGGAAGAGATAAAATAATTTCAATAATTTTATATTATATCTTTTATAACTTTAATGTGCGAAATATGAATACTATTTTAGAGAATTTTTTTTTAAACGTGGATAATTTAATAGATACGGTTAATGTTTAGAACAGATTTAAAAGTTTACTTAATAAATTTTCACTCCCGCTTATAGGTATATCAAATTCTTTGTCAAATGTATTTGAGGAGCCAATGGAGTGTGCAAAATTGGTGCTTGGGTGGAGCAATCGGTGCGGTTGCTGATATGAATAAGCTGAAAATCAGGAAATCGATAAGTAATTACATATAATTTGGTGGCCGTGTCAAGGTATAATTGCCTGATTTATGCCACTAATTGCTATGCCGATTGACTAAGATATGCACTTGTCATGCGCCTTCGTAATGATCTGTTTTGGATCTTGGACTCTGTTTTCCGGGAGATTTTTTTATGAATTAATATCACACTTAATAATATACAATAAAAAAAATTTAATTGGGATGATTAATTTTTTTTTTGTGTCTTATCATGATGTTGATCTTTATTTATATATATAATAATAATAATAATTATAATAATAATAATAATAATAGGATTCCACTGGATAAACCATCAAACCTACTCAAAATTCCGACGGCGGCATGTGTGGCCCTTCAAGAATAATTATGGTGTATGTGAACCACCATGGCATCCTAGATTTAGGATCTGCTGTGCATGTGCTATCTATAAATTAAGAAAAATTTCCCATCACGAGGGATCAAAGAGCGCGTAAGTAGTTTGCACGTGCAATCTAAACTTTGCAAGTGTAACTGGTCCATCCATGATTTAAGGTACTTTATGTTATCAACAAGCAATTAATTAACTTACTTTCTTAAAAAGACTCAGCATGCGATTATGATTCAGATTTTCTTAAACTTGAAGCATGGATAACGTTGCGGTACTCTAATACTAAAATATCAGGCCTCCATATCATATCAAGGATTCACCGTGATTTATTACGATAAACTTTAATATCATATAAAAAATTGATTGTGTTTAACTAATTAACCCTAAAAATTAGTTTATGTTTAAGGATGTTTAACTTTATGTAAAGACTATCAAAATTATTTCTTTTAATAATGTGAGACCTTAACAATTTTTACACGTAAGATAATTCTTTTCTCTTTTGTGTGTACAATTTTTTTTTATGTTACCTGACCGGTATCCAAGGCTTAGCCTTGACTAATTCGGGTAGACCAGAGTCGCGCACCTGGCTATGGCGGGTGAGTCTCCCAACGGGGATAACTGCGTTCACAAGGTCTCAAACTCGGGACCTTACTTAAGCGATACCAAGCCGCTTACCACTTGGACCAACCTCCGTTGGTCTTTTGTGTGTACAATTGATGAGCCTTCATCTTCGATTGTTTGACTTTAGATCAATTAATAAACCTAATCCTTCACATGATATTTTCGGAGATCACAATTATTGCAAAAACATTACATGTTGTAAATCCTATATATAGCTGGGAAGCCTACTTGTTTGGTTGGTTCGGTGAGTGCCTAGATTCTGTGGGAGCAAAGATGGTGACAGTTGATTCTGACGCACCACACAATTATATATATATAGGTGTTTGGGAAGCATATTAATTAATAACATTTATTAATTAGTTAATCCTTACTGGCACTGCACCAAAGACTCTGAACATGAAAAGAAGGAAAAAAAAATAGTATTGGTTACGATCAATTCTCACTTCTGTAATGAATAGGGCTGAAAACATATTAGAGTAGAACTAATTGTCTGACCAATATCTAATCCAACCTAATTACAAACATTTCCGCATCCAGTAGAGTAATTGGGTTAATTTGGGCCTAACCCAAACAAAAGGACCATAAATTAATTAGTTCAAGAGTTTGGCTGGAAGTGAGGGACAAACAATTTGATTACTTGACAGTAGAGATGAAAATAACTTGCAAGTTCTAGTAGGTCGTGTGCTAACCTATTCCTATTCCTGTTCCTACTTGACAAATTTAATCAATTTAAATTGGTTTGTTTTGGTTTGAGTGATTCAATTAATTGACATAGTTTAATTTAAATGTAGAGGATCCAATTCTGACTTGAACTAATTGGTTTGTTGAAATATTGATTTAGAAAAAATTTCATGAACTGTTTTTGCTTGTGCCATAATGATGCCAAGCTTGTCAGCTTATTTAAGAAATATTTTTTATGGATTTAATTGAAATATTATTAGAATATATAGATGATATAGCTAATTGTCGTTATGGTAATGAGTTAGTTAGGATTAGCTAGTAGATTAGCTAATGGATTGTTGTCATCATAAGCCTATCTATAGGCTACATCACTTGTAATTCAACACACTTCCTCATTCTATCATTTTCATTTAGTTTCATTTTATCTTTTTTCTCTCCTGGTACCATGGATCTCAACAAATATACTTACGACAATATAATTGTATTGTTATTTAATTATGTGTGACACATTAGTAAATATAATTGACCATTACCTTAATTACTTAAAAGATCATCTAAATAAAAATAAATAAATTAGATGAATGTGTAAAAATTTTAAATTATCAGTGCATCAAAATTAAATTGTAATTTCATTATTCTGTTTAAATATCTTGTTAATAAACTTTTGGTTTTATATTAGCTCCATCTTTTAAAAAGATTAGACCAAACTCTAAAAGGAGTCTATATTGGGTAATAAGCTAAGGTAAATTTTTTAGTCTCAATGGACACTATGTTATCTCACTCTATCAAACATAGTTTAGTTAACTATCAATTTAAATATTTTTAAATAATTATAAAAATATTTATAATAATTATTTATGCTACTTTTAATTAATAAAAATATGATACTAATATATTTCTTAATTTAATAACAAAGATGTCTACCTATCTTGTTTTTAAGATAGTACTTGTAAGTGTTCACGTGATATATATATTTGAGAAAAAAATATTTTGATATTATATTTTATACTTAAAGAATTAATTAATATATAATTCCAAAGTCTGAAAGAAAAATAATTAATGTTGTTGATAATAGATACCTTTTGTGTAACTAAAAATAATAATTAATGAATATAACTTTAATATATATATATATATATATATATTAGCATTTGGCTCAGGGATAAAACATGAAAATAAAAATATAAGAACATAAAATTTTAGTATTTTATGTAACTCACTAAAATTAAGATACCAACGACACAAAAATTTAGTTTGACACAATACAAAATTAGGCTGGTTAGGACATGAATTTTTTTTTTCGTCCATGTGTCTTGTTCCTTTAATCAAATGTTGTTTATATGTTTCTTATTGGTATTCTCTTCCCAGAGATAATTGAGTTCAGTGTCTCATGTTAATTAAATATAAATAATTTATTCAGTAAAAATTTAAAGTGCGATTCACTAGGTTGTAATGGACTAAATCCTTGGTTGGGGGGACCAAATTTTAATCCGCAATAGTAAATACTAAATATATTTGTAAAACAACAGAACCTGAGGCTACAAGCATTATGTAAAGTGCAAACGCAGGGGCAATTGATTGAAGCAGCAAATATTGGGTGACGGATTCCTTCCCATCTCCATCTCGTCAGAGGCTCCCAGTGTCCTACCTGTCGACCTGAAAAGGGATGGCCCCGTCCGTACAATCTGACCTGGCTATACACTTTCACATTATTCATTTTCTTTCATATGTAAAAAATGGCTTCAAAATTCCTCATTACAGCTTGGATTATAATTAATCAAACTACGTTTCAATCTTATAAGTTTAGTTTTAATTTATATTAACTATTTTTGACTCAAGATTGAGTTTGAATATTCCTGAATAATTTCAATTGAATCACAAAAACAAAAACTTCAAAACCTTAAAATGTTACCACACTTATTTCTTTTAAGAAATATTGAGATTGAACCTTGTATATTAGTGTAGCTGAAAAGCTAGTGTTATTAGAACTTTACTTAGACACCATTCGAGTTAAATTAGTTAAAATTTAATAATTTTTTAATTGAATAAATATTGTGTGTGAGTCAAGTTTCACATTGGTTAATTTAATAAATAAGGAGTGTTCCGCCTATAAATAGAGACATAGAATTTAGTTATTACATACTATTTAGGAGATAATCTATATACTAGAGAATGAGTGTAATTGAGTTATTAGGTGGTGGATTTAGTACAGTTTTACAACTTTTTTATTAAAAGTTGTAATAAAATATTTTTATGATAGTTATTTTATCCCTTATAAAAATGTAGAAGTAGGTTGAGGTGACCAAACTACATTAAATTTCATATATTTTTTTAGTGCGTTTTATTTGTTTTCTTCTTGTGTGCCTTTGGTTAGTTCATTCTGTTGCCCAATAACTAGTTAGTATCATTAGTTTTGGTTCGAAATGTAAGAAAATTGTGGTTGCAAGAAGGAAATATATAGGGAGACGTCATTAGTAATATCCCCTTGCATTAAGAGTTCCTCTAAGCAATATTTATGGAGGTATTTTTTTTTTATTGCTTTTGTGAATTTTGTGATATTTTAAGTAGAAATTGTCATACTATCATCATCATTATTATTATTATTCTTATTTCAAAATCATATTTATTTCTTAACCCAAATCTATGTGCATGAAATGTGGCTTCGAATGAGCCAAATTCATTTAACCATTCTGTTGAGCATAATTTGGCATGTACTTATTATTTTAAAAGTTAGAAAACGATTTATAAAACGGTCAAAGTCTTTTAAGCACATTTTCGGTCAAGTGATACAATTCTTACGAGAGTCACCTCAACTTCTTATTCTATATTTTTTCACACATGATTTTATACTTTATTTTACTATGTTAAACACGGTAAGAACTTTGTTAGTTATTGAGAGTTTGAGTATCTAGATGCACTTGATGAATCTTGGGAGATATTACACCGATGAAATAAATTCTTACGAACAATGTTTCATAGTTTGATGACCGTAGAGAGAAAAGAGAATAAGAGGCAAAAAAAAAAAAAACCACATGTGCACTGAGCATTGCAGCAGCACGACCAGATGTGAGCGCTGCAACGGCTCAATGATGAAGTCTCACATCGGAAGCATCGTCTAGTGGGGGGTCTTGAGCTCTCTCTCTCTATATATAAAAGTCTTCTATGAGTGTTTAAACTTGTTAACTCATTTAAGAGCTTGAAAGGTTCCACTTTTTAATGAGACTATTGCTCTAGTTCTTTTATTCATTTTCTCTTGTTTTTTTGTTCATGTGGAAGTGGCCTCTCCTCGTAGAGTGTCAGGAGTTCCCAATGTTAGTGCTCCTTAGCGGTTAACCATTTTCAGGTGAGTGACTTTCTTCATGGTCTATCCATGTATTATTTTGTTTAGAGATTATTTATTTATGCATATTTTATGAAATAGCTAGTAGGTGGAACTTGGTATTTTCTTTTAGGTATTTATGAAGTTAATTATTATTTTGGAATTTCCCTACTTATGAAAGTCATCATTTTATGAAGTTATTGATGAAATAATTTTTTTAGAAACTCGTGGAAACTATTTTAGAACTACATGAGACCATATGTTGTATTGCATTAAGTATGTCATATTTTATGTGCATGATATTTATGAATAAAGTCACATTATGCTATCTGATATCAGTTAAAGTATTATATTATCATGATCATGTTTTGTTATGTTATTTAAATTATTTTCATGGAAGTTAATTATATCTAGTATAGAACTATAAGTTAACAACAACCTACGTTGACCTTTGGTATCATTGTAGCAAGAATCAAGACTAACTATCAAGATCTATGGACCCTGGTATCGAATCCCCAACCATCGTGGCTTAGTTGCTTGAGTAGTACGTCAAAACTAACTATCAGGAATCTATGGATGGGGGTGTATCCCCAACTACCATGGCCTAGATACTTCGGTAGTACGTCATAAGTTAGACTGTAATGCTATGGAAGCGTTTGTCTAGATATATTCCTTATTTAATGCTTATGTTTTGAATAAGATTATGTTTTATTATAAAGTATTATTATTATAAATGTTTTTATGCTTGCTATATAATATGTATTGCATCTGCATGTCATGATTACGAACGGTCACATATCGTTGTACTGGCGATCATTCGTTGAGGCGTTTCCCAAGGTTCTCACCCCTCAATCTCCCCCTCCAGTTACAGATTATGAAGTCGAGTAGCCATGCATGGAGTTCATGGTCAGTTACAACGACGACAGGATTCAAGAGTCATGATCAGTCACCTTGAGGCGAAGCTATCTACAAGACAAGTTAGTTTTATTTTATTTTGTAATCGAGTTGGTGTCCAGAGTGTTTCAATTGTATGGAAGCAGGATGTTCAGACTAGTCACGTATTTTATCATGTATATTTATGTTCGTTGTAAAGGAGTTTATATTTATTCAGAAAACAAAAGTTTTTATTTATTTTAATTAAAATTAAAATGCATATTTTTACGAAAAGCATTTCCAAGAGGCTTTTGTAAGGGAACTAGTCCCTTACGAGCTAGTAATGACTTTTGGGTTGTTACATATAGCACGTTTCAAGTGGTTATTTTACATGTATGTTTATGAGTGCATGTTACTTGGAGATGAACAATGAAGAGCTTGGACAACTCTCTAAAGTCATGTTGATCATGAGTATTAGTTTCTATTACACTGTGTATTTGAGTTTTTATTTTATTCTTATTTTTAACTTACTTAATTATTTATAGATACATGGTTAGTGCGATGATATTTGATGTATCACTCTTTGACAGAAAGGGAAATTCCACTATGTGACAATGCAAAATAAAAGATCTTTTAGTGAAACAAGGTTTGGATGATGCTTTGGAAAGAAAAGCCTAAAGAGATGAAGGAAAGCGAGTGGAAGTCTATTCAGAGAAAAGCTAAAGGTGTTATTAGGCTGACTCTTGCTCCTGCAATCAAGTACACAGTGTTGAATGGGACAACACCACCCGAGATATGAAAAAAATTGGAGGAGATTATGCGTCAAAGGCATTGAACAACTGCCTATGCTTGAAGATAGACTTGTACACACTGAGAATTGAAGGAGAATGTAATATACATGATCATATTAATGAATTTAATCGGTTAGTTTATCAATTATTAAATATAGGAGGGAAGTTATGCAAATTAAGAAGAGTAAGCTATTGCTTTTTTAGATTTATCGCCTCAATTCTATAGATCATTGTTGATTGAGACAAATACAATCAAGCTAGATGATTTGACTATTGTCGTGCGAGAGGATCAGAGAATACAAATAGATTATCATACCAATGATGGTGGAAAGATATTAATTGTGGAGAGCTCTCAAAGAGGAAAGAGTAATTCTCGATGAAGAGGTGGATAACAAGAGAAGCATGTATAAGGAGGCTTCAACGAGGCGAAGTGCTTGCTACTGTGAAGAGAAATGGCACATCTAGTCTCAATGTCCAACAATGGGAGAAGATTTGAAGAGTCTAAAGCATCTAAAGGAAAAAAACTAACATGATTGAATCTTTAGATGATGGAGATTTGTATCACGTAGAGAGTGTCAATGATGATTTTGTTAAGGATTATTCTAGATGGGTGCTAGATTCTAGTGTTGATGTGCACGTGTGCAAGGATCAAGACATGTTTACTACTTTGCACAAAGATGAAAATTTTGACAATATTAATGTGGCAACAAAATTGAAGCTGGAAGTTTAAGGCATGAGAAGAGTTCTCCTAAAAATTCATAATAGTAAAATCTGAAATATTCCTAATGTGAGGTATGTTCCTATTGCTACTGTCAATATTATTTCATTAGGAGAAATGTCATCGCATGAGTAAAAATATGTGAGAATTGGTAAAACATGCAAAGTGCACAAGGGAAGCCGCTTGATTCTACAAGGCATAAAGGGTGAGAAGAACATTTGCTATTTGGAAGGTCATTTCAAGAGGGAAATGCTTGAAGATAGTGAATTTAAGATGAAGAAGACTAAGAAGCTAAGTCCAATTTTCAAAGGAGAGTGAGGTATTTGGGAACTTGGCTCAAGGAAGGATTGTTGTATGTGCAAGCCAAGTCTCACATTGGTTAGTTTAACTCAGGATGAGAGATACTCCTCCTATAAATTGAGGCTTAGTTTTTTGTTGTTGCACTTAGAAAGTGGGTGTAATTGAGCTATTGGATAATGAGTTTAGTAGAGTTTTATAACTTTTGTTGATTAAAAGTTATCATCAAATATTTTTATAGTGGAGTTATTTTTATCCTTTCAAAGGATCGTGAACATAAGTTTAGGTGAACAAACGTTAAATTTTGTGTTTTTTTAGTGTGCTTTATTTTTTATTTATTTTTTATCTTGTGTGCTTTTATTTATTTTCTTCTTGTGTATCTTTGGTGCGTTCCTTGTGTTGCTACATTTTTTATCATCTAGTTATATCTGTTAATTCAATTTGATCCTCTACTTTAAAAAAAAAAAATCAATTTTGTATTCTATCTTTTAAATTGTTATTAGTTTGGTCCACTAACATTTAAAATAGTTATCATTTTACTCCCAATCATTTTCAAAATAGTCTTTTTCATTTTCAATCTAATCAACTATTCAACTTCGAGTTTCATTTTAGCCCAAAAATCTCTCGAATTAGCTCTTAGAGTTTTATCAAAGTTATAGATATTTATCTTAATTTTAAAATGAATACTAATTTAAGTCAATTCAATTTAAAATGAAGAAGGTATGATTCAATAAACGTAAGAGACAAAAAAAAAAAATATAACGATTTAAAAGATTAAGAACGAAATTACATTCTTTAAAAACTATGATATGGGGGTACATTTTCTTATTTTTATGGCTTGCTCCATCATAGTCCCAATAAAAAATTTCCCATGGTAAACCTCCCGAATGAATGTGGAGGTCAATGAGACCAAAAAGCCAAGAAGACAGTGGATCGTGGTCCCTAAAGGGTAAAAAGACTTGACCCTCATAGAATGCTACCATCGTTGACAGCATTGTGAACAGTTTGAGCTTCGATTTCAACTCTATGATTGCGACCCACACCCACCCAAGTTGCTACTTGCTACCCTCAAGTCAAGTCCTATATATGCCACAAATGGGCCTGGGCTATAGTGCTCTACAGATTGCTGGATTCTGAGTTGGGTCCACACTTCCCAATGACACCACACCATGTCTAGTTTCACTACCGCCCATGATAACAATAAAGGTAATTAGCACAAACTGTGGCTTAGGTTGCTTAAAATTGCATTACATTTTAAAGTATGTACGGAGTTGCACTCTATCTCATTCTTTATTGTAACAGATCCTCAATAATTTGTTAAGATTTTGTTTTAATTTTCTTTTTTATTTTCTATTTTTTAAGATTTTAAAGGAAACAATTAAAATGGGGAGAATAATTGAAATTTCTTTCTTTCTTTTTTATTTTCTGTTATTATTAATTTTTTTTCTTCATTAAAGCATAGAATCCATTTTGTTTCTATTTTCATTTTGTATGTTTTTTATCAAGCAATACTTGAGAGATCTAATAAATTAACTTATAAGTAAATTTACACAATTTTATGAATGATATTTAACATTTTTAAGGATAAAATAAAAAAATTAAATGCAATTCATAATAAGTGTGTAAATTAATGTGTTAAGTATTTTTCTTGTTGATCACGTTGACAATGCTAAATATATGGAAGTCTATGGGGGTGCATTTCCGTCACGCGTGACCCCCACCACTGTCACTCACGTACACTCGGTTCAATACTTTTCTATCCTATAGAATTTTTTAGGGGAGTTTAGTATGAATTAATCTATTAAAATTATTAGTTATTTGATTTTTAAATTATTTCTATGACTTGTTTGGCGCGATATGATTGTGGTAATTTAAATTACTTAAGTAATTCATATTATTGATAATGTAGATTATTTACATGAGAGGTGTCTATCTAAATTATTTCATCAATATAATCTTTAATAAGAATAATAATAATATAAAAACAAAATAATAATAATAATAATAATAATAATAATAATAGTGATGGTGATGAGATAATAAATAATATATATTACCTCATAAATACTGACCATGATATTATCAACTTAAAAAATAATTTAAATTATCTAGTAATATTACAGATAATATACCAAATGTCTTATCGGGTTTGTGTGTAAGTAAACAATTATTGGTAAAGAGAAGGGAAGGCTTGAAATGGACCCGTGGGGGTGCCCAACGATGATAAGTGATTTGTCAATGGGATTTTATGTATTGGTATGGCGTACCTAACTAGCTATATATATACATAGATCCTAGAGTATAGCACCATTCATCTCATGGTTGATTTAACTCCAAGAACCACCTACACCGATGTGAGGACATATTACATGAAATATCAATTTTAAAATTTTATAAGACATAGATAATATATATATATAATAATATTTTATATTTTTATTGATATTAAATTATTATTTTTAATTTTTTTAAAATATATAAAATATTCAAAATATTTTTATGTATTAATATTTACTAATTTTCTAAGAACACATATTATTATAAATTATATAGTATCTAAAATGTTTTTTACTAGAACACGACATAGACATAACTCAAATTTTTTTTTGGATAGTTTAGAGACACTTGGACATAATTAATCATAAATTTTTTATTTGGACATTATTGAATAAACATGTATCAAACAAGTGTCTTTGTGTGTCCGTAGTATGTCAAACATGGAGATACGACAATATCACGAAGTGTCCATACTTCTTAAATTTAACTTAATAGTTAACATCCACGTTATCTCAAATTAACCCCTTTAAATTTAGAGTAGTTTAAATTTCTCTGTGAATATAGCACGGCATATATAATTTTTAAAACCTATTAGTTGTATTAGGGAGGAGTTCTAAGAATTGTATTAAGGTGCTGGACTAATAATAGACTAAAATCTACCATAATTTGAGCATAGAAAGAAACTTCCATAACCCTAACCACTGTGGTCTATAACCATTGTGGATAGTGCGTAAGTTCCTCCTTGGCTCCTCTCTCCCTTTTAAGAGTCATGTGTGGTTCTATTGATATACTCTTTTTAATACATCACTAAGGCAGCGTTGAGTTTTTATCTTGGGATAGAGGATGTTAACATTACAAATAAAAAATGTGTTTGAAAAAAAAGCCAATTTTTTTTTTTAAAAAATTGTTTGTCTTTGGACAATGTTAAACTAATTTATTTAGCTCCAAATAAGAGACAATAGAAACACATATTGAAGAAAATCTTTAAACTAATTTTGATATTTCTAAAAATAAAAGATACAAAAAATACATCTCTTTAACTCATTATCTTCATCATTTTTATTTCATAACATGAATTAAACGTTACCTAGCACTAGCATTTCCCTTTACAACCACACCCACGTGAAGGAATTATTACATATTTATGAAATATAATGCAATTAAAGCATTAATTTGCATATTATTGATATTTATTAAATAAATGTTATATTCAAGGTATTTACTCATACATTTTTAATTTATAATGTATTAATATTTTACTTCCAAAAACCAAAGTTGGATAGCAAAATTCTTTGGTATCACATTTAAAATAATTTTTTAATGAGATGATAAAACTCTTCTTTCCCTGGTATAAAAAGTTTTTACACCAAATTTTTTTTAGACTCTACTGTTAATAAAACTAACTAATCTAATTTTATCGTATTCTAGTGGTTTCTTCTAAAACAAATTGTCTTTTTTGAATCTCAAATTCGATACCATTTATAAAGGGGATGAACTAACCTACCACTCGACCAACCTTGTACAGTTTAATTAAATTCTTTATTAAATTAATAATTTGAATAATTTAATACTATATACTGTTATCTAAAGTGAGAAATTATTGAATTCTATCATTTTCCATTTTCTTTTGTGCATATAGTATTATATTATTTAATAAATTTGTAGAGACGAATTCCTCGTGACCCCTGAGAGCAAGGCATATTGCTTTCTTCTTCTTCGTCCTCCGTCGAATTAGGGTTTCTGGTGTTCACACTAGTGTTACAGTTCTTCCTCTGTTCCTCTGTGCCATGCATTTGAGCTCCATTTTATGCGTTTCTTCGAATTCCTTTCTCTGACTCGCGAAATTGCAAAGCATCCGCAGCTTCGTGCGCCACGGTACGGTGTTTCGTTTCAATTTTCCGTGTAATTATGTATGGCATGTGGCTTTTTCTGGTGAATTGAGAAATTTCGCCCCCCTTTTGAGTTTCTTATGTCAGCATTTGAGCTCAGAGCTCGTCGTTGCTGAAATTGAGTGGACCTGGGTGGTCAATTTGGTGTGTTTTTGTTTCGTTTCTGTTTGGAAAAAATTGATGAGTTAGAAATGTGCACCGTGTAATCTGTTTTCAGTTTTTGGTTGTTTTGGTGCATTATGGTTTTTTATTTTATTTTATAATATTCTGAAGTATATGTATGTATATGTATGCCTGATTCTATGGAAAATACTGGAACACTTATGAACTGGGTATTGATTTGTGAGCAAGCTTGATTTGTATTTCAGCTCTATTTAGTGTGAATGTAAATGAAGTAATGTAACACTTCGGGGGTAAACTTGTCACAACCAGAAAGAAATGTAGTGATAGACTGATAGTATTAGTTGAGTGATTTATTGTTGTTTTATTTGATTTATGAGCATGCTTGATTATTTGTTTATTTTGTCAATTACATTCAGTAAAATGGTAACTAGGGATTGATTTAGTTCATTTACTGAAGGGAAACTAGTGAATGCTATGTCATAGCTACATTGAATCCCAATTTACATGTATTCTTCAGGTTGAGATAAGGTGGAATCTGTATCAGGAAACATGAATCTCTTTTTATTGGAAAAATTTGGGGCTGACTGTAAATTTCCTTAAAACATTAGACCCTGTAACTTTTTGCATTACTTAGATACTGTTTCTTACTTTAAGTTTTTACTATTTTCTTGAAAATTGTCATCAGCTCTGTGAAGGATATTGCAAAGATGATGTACATTCAGTTTGTTCTGTGTCAAGAGTAAAACAAACTATAGTTCAGTTTACCATTGGGATTGCGATTCCTGAATTTGGTGATTCGTTTGATCTATTATCCATGAAACACTTGTTCATCTTGTCGTTGATCTTACCCCTGCAGTACATAAAGGCATTATGTTGGTAAAGTTCATCCATGCTTTCTTGTACACATGGCTTTTGACATGCGTTGTGCGAACATGCAATTCATTTTTTTTTTTTTTGGTGTGTGTGTTGTTCATGTTTGGAAGATGTTGTAAAATGAAAGTGGCTTTAGGTTAACCAATTGGCACTCATTTACTGCCTCATGGGTTTTTGCATGAAGTTTTAATGTTTGTAAGCAAAGCTGCTCTGTCTTCAGGCGTATTGGAATCTCGATTGGGCTCTAATTGATGAGTTCACACTGTTAGCTGTTTGTCCAATGCAAGATGAACAATTCATACTCTGAGAATCATGTAAGTCTTTTAACTCCTTTTAATTACATCAGTTACTTGACAGTAGCAAGTCTGAAGGATACAATCTCTACCTGCAGGATGAAGCAACTACGGTCGTCGGATTCGAAGTTCCGAAGTCCCCTGATTCCAGTTACAACAACGAGTACCTTGGAGACGAGGAACGTGATCCGCCTATGGTCCCTTCACATTTGCAACACACCTTGCTCGCCTATCCCGCATGTAGAGGCGATTCAGGAACTCTTCTGTTGCCTCAGAATGTGATTCTAAACCATCTTTACATTGATAATAGAGTCTCACAAGGATCCATGGTAGCATTGGGGTTCACTCATCGCATCCGTTCTAAATATGTTACAGTTGTGCTCTACAGACCAGTCCCAAGAACAGGAAGTGCTAGCATCTAGCGTGCATGTTTGAAAAGCCTTCACCATTGTTGGTTTGTAATGATTGATTGTAGACTATATTCCAGTTAGCAGGGGAATCATATTTTCAATTTCGGTTTCATGTTATGTGGTACTATAGTTAAATACAACCATTTTGTGGAAGTTTTGGGTAGTGGACTGCAATGGATGGGATGGTGTGTGACATGGGGATTTAAAAAAATTCACCACAAACAATATGCCAAAAACAGAGAGTCGTTGACCTACATGTTTGAAAAAAAAATCAACTTAAAAATTTACTCAAGAATAAAGAAAACATGTAATACACTTTGTTTCATCTGCCTTTGTAAAATGGAAGTATAAAATTCAAAATTCTACATACTATGACTTTTGCTATTTGCCTTTGTTTTACTAGTGGAAAAATGTAGACAGTCAAGTTGCTAGAATGATATGATGCTCCATTAGTCGTTGAATAAATGGATGAGTTTTAGTACTAGATTTCATCCAACCAGCTCATGAATATGACACTATTAGTTTTTGGACAAATGAGTGAGTTTTATTACTTAATTTCATCCAACTGCCACGATTTTTGTTGAGGATTCTGACCCAAAAATCTTCTAGCTGTTCTTTGTTAATAGTAAAGGAACTTGATCAACAGTTTGGGTGAAACTGTTCATTGCATATAAGATTTACATATAACCAGTGAGAGTAAGTTAACCTCCTTTGCATAATTGAAAAATTGTAAATAACTAGTCGTGAATTGGATATGGGGATATGACTTGTGCCAGAGGGTACTCTTCGATCCCTGGAGCTCCGTGAATGCCTCGGACGGGTGGGTACCTGCAATGACTCCGATGCCAAAGTCAGAAGAGGTTGGAGATGAGTACGTAAATATGGGGGGTCAGAGTTTTCTGATCTTACCTGGGTGGCTGGTATTGTTCATATATCTGTCGAATGCCGGTGATAGGTCCCAGTCCACGCCTCAGTCTCTGCGGACATATTGCCTCGTTTGCTCCGTAGTCTACGTTGTGAGATTCGCTGAGACGCTCATCACGTGGGTGATGGGAGCTGATTATGCTGGGGATAGGCGAGCTACGCGGACTAGGAATGGCTCTTCCGCGGGATGGGCCTTTGAGGTAGAGGTGGGTCGCGCGGGTCAGGTGAGGTCTTTCCGTGAAATGGGCCGTTAGGGCCTAGTCCATAACAAGACTTATGAGCAACTTTTTGGTCAGGGACTCAATTGTGCATGTTCATGCATCTTGAAAATTTTAAATGGAGATTGTTGCAAAATACTATGTCAGATGTGTCATCAATTGAAACCACCTCATTTTAGAAGTACCTAACCTAAGGATCACTACCAAAGAATAAAAAAACAGTACCTAATGATAAGAATTCTGGATACAATATTTTTTAATTATTTCCCTTCAATTAAATTGCTATTATATATTTTTTAAGAAAATGTTTTAATTTCGTGTACAACTTAAAGTCAGCTATTTTTTGTTTTTTATAAAAATCTCTTTATGTGATTAAGTCAACAAATATGAGCGTTGAAGTATGATTATGTTATTGTTAGATTGATAACATTATTCAGTGTTATCGACAAAAAACAATTATTTGATTGGATAAACTTGGAGGCCGTAGTGTACGGTGTACCATGATTTCTTCAATCGGAGGAAGGCCGTACATTTTTTTTAAATGCTGGGAGGGGCCGAAGCCCGAAGAAAAGCACAAGAAACTAAGGGGGCCTAGCTACCCCTGGACCAAACGTAATTATTTTAATACAAGAACTAGGTATGCTTACGTAATTATTTTATCGAATCCGAAATTAATATTTTTTTTAAAAGAAAAAACGCTTAATTTATTCTCATTCTCATTTAATTTATTCTGTGTTCGACCCAAAATAAATTATTCTATATGTAATTCAAGTCTCAACTATCTGCCAACGACACTATTGTCCATTCCTGTTCTGTGTAAAGACTCGTATTGATCAATACAAATTTTATTAAATCGAAATCTTATTATATAATTAAGATGTGAACAAGCATTACGTTATTAGATATAAATGTTAATACTGACCAGCACATAAATAAGTTAGCATGAAACTGTTTTAGCTTAATTAGAGGTCTCGGATTCTAGTTCACTAAAACTCAATACATGCTATAATTATAATTTATAAACATTGTTAGCATTATGGGTGAACCCATAAGGACACAACAAAGTGGTTTGTAACCAATAATTTGTTCTAACTCCCTGAAGAGACATCAAAGTTCACTTACAGAACTCAAGTAGCAGTGAAATTATGTGGAGAGAAGTTATGGGTGGATAAGAAAAGAGATGAGTTCAACGAACTTAGAACAACAGAATTAAAATAATGCATAAAATAGTAAAATAATATTCTTTATTGTTGTGTTTGATTACAATAAGAAATGAGTATTTATAGGTTAGGAACATAATCAAAATATAAATATAAAATTAACTTTAATTAGAAATTCAACCTAAATAAAGATTAAATCAATTTAAGATAACTAGAGATATGATAATATTCTCAACACCTTTCCTTTAAACTAAAACTTATATAACTTTAAGCTTATTACAATTCAATGAAGGTTGTCAAGAACATGACAAAATCGTTGGTCGTAACCAACTAAGGTAACAAGTATGAATTGGATGAAACAAGCATAAGTAACAATTGCGCAAGGCAATTAAAGCAACGTCGAGCCTATGCAGAGGCAGTTGAGGCAACATTGAGTCTGCACAAAGGCAGTTAACCCCATTGGCAGGAAAGGCAACAATCTAAGATTGCACAGAGACAGTAATAGGCAACAAGTATGAGGTTGCACAGTGACCACAATAGCAACAGCAAGCCTGGACAACGAGGGTGATAGAGATGGTAGTATAGGTAGTGTCGTTAAAAGAGTTTGAAAACGTGACCAATAGAGAAGGCAAACCAGTGAAAACAAGTAAAAAGTTCAAGGCGGGAACCATGACTTTAATATCATGTTAAGCATTGTGGATGAATGGAAATATGGGCACAACAAAGACAATAGAAAAAATACAGAAAACAAGAAATAAATAATTGTATTATGAGAGTTGTATACTGAGTCTGAGTACAATAAGATAGTGTAAATGTAGTTTCGTAACAAAATCAAGACATAATAAGAAAATAATTATAAATCAAACTTAAATTAATCTAACATATCATTAAATCAATAATTTATTCTAATAAACATTAGTATAAATAAATCACGAAGACTCTTTAAAAAGTAGTAGGGAAATGGTCTACGGTCACATATGCCACAACTCTAAGAGCTCGTGAAAGGGTAACTTGGTTCTGTATCAGACGTGGTTCCGGTCGTTATCAATGGCTGCGACTTCCAATTACAAAAGTAAACAGTAACACAGACGGTTTACGGTTTTGTTTATACTAATTTCCAATTGAAAATAAGCACAAAAGTCTACGACCTGGTTCATTGTTAGTTTTGATTATTGATTTGTTTAAGTTTACTACATTTCATTTCTTTGATAAGGATACAAAGTGCCCTTATACGGTTATAGATACCTTGTGGTCTTGTGTACCAAGTGGCCTGGTGGACGTGAAACTAATACTCATCCCCTCCCCTTTTAACAAGATTTCTTTTATCTTTAAATAAATTGTTGGCTTAATATATTTAAATAGAAATTAATTGAGATACATTAAGTTAATAATATATCTAAAAATTAAAAATATCAACTAAAAATGAATAGATAGTGTATTCATTTTTTAAAAATGGTTTGAGAATCTTAAATTTTTTGTCTACAAATTTATATATACATCTCAATCGTACATTTGTTATAATCTCCATTTAAAATTAAAGAAATAAACAAAGATTATGACGAATATATGATTGAGATACATAAATAGATTTATAGGCAAAAAACTTAGGTCTCCCAAACATTATTCTATTTTTGCAATGAGAGTATTCACTTTTGCTGAAGGCACAGTGTTTTCAATGAATTTGAATTTTTTTTTTTTGCAACACATAGACTCTAATTTAACTCTAAACTTAATTTGCCAAATGAACCATTGACCTTATGGCTAAATATCTTTAGAGAGTAAAATGAGTGATCTTACTATTAAATTAATAAAATGAAAGTGAAATTCATTTTTTACTTTAATTAATGATTATCTCTCACTTTACCTTTCAAAATGAAGAGTCTCACTTTAGAACACCATTGCTCAAATCATTTTCATTTTAAGAACATGTATAGGTCTTATATGGATATACAACTTTTTATCTAGCATTTGTCACTCTTTTTTTTCTTCTATTTCACATAAGAGTTTTATCTAAGTGGAATCTTTTCTTTGTCAGAAAGATGAATCAAATAAGCTTCGGTGCTAATAAATGTTGAGTATAAAGCGGTGAAGGGAGTCTAAAATTGAGGAGAGTTAATTTAGTGGGTTATGTAAGAAATATAAATCACATTGAATGTCATATTTTAACCCAAAATTTTAAGAAATGTATTTGAGTTTTTTTAAAATATATATTCCCTTTGTCTATTTTTAGGGGACACTATTGACAAATATACACAAATTAAGAAAATAATTAATTTGCATATATTTTTAAAAAATTAAGTCTTTAAACTAAATTATATTTCAATTAATGAGAGAAATTATTATGAAAAATTGTAATGCAATTAATATAATAATAGAAAATTCATAATAAAAAGAGGTATAGTTGGAAAGTCAATAATTAATACTTTTTTAATTTAATCAAACGACAATTAATTGTAGACAAAGTTTTGAGTAATACATTACATTTAAGAGTCAACTAAAGTAATATTATTTACTTAACTTAAACTTAATTAACTTGAGACTTCTCAGACCTGAAATCACAATAATATGTACATTCCATGGTTACAAATGTAACCTAAAAGCAAGTGGCAGTAGATGAATGAAATGAGCTGATAAAACATAGTTATTCATCTATCACACATCATATTAACAAAATTTCTAATCGTTGGTCCAGCATTTTCCATACTTAAATATGTTGACATCAAAGCCACTTAATTTAATATTTGACCTCAAATTGCTTTGCTTTGCCAATGGCCCGCCAAATTGTACTCGAGTCTGACGTCGGCTGTGGATTTAAGAGAAACAACTGCAACTACTTGCCAACTTTAATTTTTGAATTATAATATATATATATATATATATATATATATTTCAAAAATGTTATTTATCACTATAAGTTCTCTCTTGTATACATCATGGACTTACATATGATGTGAATATGGACTCGTGTGTAAGAGAAAAGATTTAAAATTTACACTAAAATTAATGTATAAATAATATTCTTCTATATGTATATTTATTGATTTATTGATACGCAAGTTAACCAAATTTAAATTCAATTATGAATTTGAATTAACAAATTTAGTCAAATGCTGTCACACCCTGGAAGCAGGAAGCAGCACTACGAATACATGGACGGTATACCGAAAGATAAACAAGAAGAAAAAAACCAAATGTGGTGTCGAAATCAAAAAGAATTAATTCCACCGTCAATTTATAACAAAATATATCTTTTAACTTTTCCACAAAAGCTGGGAAAATACTGTTTCTATCACAGTTGTGACAAATAAATTAGGAGGTATAACATGGTGATATAACTTATCTTTTAATTATGTTAGTGTATGTTTGATTCTCATGTATGAGAATGAAAAGAAAATATTTTGTAACAAACTTTATCTAAACTTAACAACTATAATTCTCATGTATGAGAATGAAAAGAAAATATTTTGTGACCAACTTTATGTGAGCTCAATAATCATAAGTAAAGTATTCGCTACTGATGTTCGTGATGAACACTCCAAATAAAATTTAAGCAACTATCTTTAATTACTTCCAAGTTCTAACAAATTGCATCAGATTTTTCTTCACACCACAAAGTAACCATTGAAAAGGAGAAAGTTATTTGTAGCGAGAATTGATTGTTTGTTGATATATTCTCGGGTGAAACTCTTTTTTTTTCTTCACGTAATTATATTGAAAAAATAATTTTGGTTCTGCATTTTTTTTTAATTTGGTCCTGTATTTAATAAACTTTAATTATTTGGTCTTCGTTAGTTTTGTAATCATTTCACTGACAAACGATATTGATGTGGTAGTTAATAAGATTAACAGAAGACCAAATTTGAGTGACGTTTAAAACTTTTCACTTTAATCCCATATTTATTAAACTTAGTCAACTGTCCTCTGTTAGTCCTGTTAAGTGACTAATTATGAGATTAACAAAAGACGAAATTGTTTAATAAATACATAACTAAATTACACAAAATAAAATATACAAGACCAATGTAATTTTTTTCTATGTAATAAGAAGTTTATTATAAGACAATATTTAGTTTCTGCCTACTTAATTTTCCGCTTGAACCAGTATGATATGCAATCCACTAAATTCCCTCTAATCTAGTTTAAATCAAATTAATTATTAGCTCATTATAAGAGTGAAATTATCATAGCGCTAGGTTTTTTAATTTTTTATTTACAATATTCAACTCAAAACCCTATTTAAGAAAAAGAAGTATCAAGCAACTTGAACATACGGCAATTACGGTTGTTAGTTACGTATATCCAGTTGTATGTTAATGATTAACATAAAAAACATTTAATTAATCCAATGGTTAATTAAAATCAGAGACACGAGTTGAATAAACTATATTAGAGTATTGTTTTACACACAGAATCTCTATATTAGAGACCTAGTTGTTCTGCAACGTCATTTGTGAACCTTTGGGATATACCATCAGCCTCTTTCCCGTTTCATTTGAGCAAACGCGGCGAAATGGGGAATGACTTAAACACAAATTTAAAAATGAGTTGCTTTACGTATACTCATTTTACATGAGGTACGGTGACGACTTACATCTTATTAAGTCATTAGATGAGATTCTAACAAAAATTGTGATCTAATAAGTTTTATTTTTTTTAGTTTAGAGTGAACATAAAATAATTACTACTATACTAAAAACTGATTTTTTTCTCGCAATAATTGAATTCATGCCATACTTAATATATAGATATGGTGAAGGAATACTATACCATGCCCCGTGGTCTTAATAAAATTCTATTTAATGATAAATGAGGTAGGAGATACGTGTAAACGAGTAATCATGGTGACATTCCTCTTAGATATTTTGAAGCGGCGGTTGGGAACACCCATAGGCTCTTGCCATTGTCAACGCTTTCCCAATATAAATACACCCCAACACTCGTCACTCCTCACAACTCCAACACCACTTCTCAAAGTTGCCATCTCCTCTTGTTTCTCTCTGCAACTCTGATCGCAGTGTTAAGGAAAACAAAGAAGAATGGGAGATAACATTGAGGGGTCTCCAGGGAGCTCCATGCATGGAGTCACGGGAAGGGAACAAACCTTCATGGCCTCCGTGGCGTCCCCGATGGTGCCGACGGACACGACGGCGAAGTTCGCCTTGCCGGTGGACTCAGAGCACAAGGCGAAGGTCTTCAAGCTCTTCTCGCTGGCCAACCCACACATGAGAACCTTCCACCTCTCGTGGATCTCGTTCTTCACATGCTTCGTGTCCACCTTCGCCGCCGCGCCCCTCGTCCCCATCATCCGGGACAACCTGAACCTCACGAAGAGCGACATCGGCAACGCCGGGGTGGCCTCCGTCTCCGGCAGCATCTTCTCGAGGCTGACGATGGGGGCCGTGTGCGACCTGCTGGGCCCGCGGTACGGGTGCGCGTTCCTGATCATGCTGTCGGCGCCGACGGTGTTCTGCATGTCGTTCGTGGACGGGGCCTCCGGGTACATAGCGGTGAGGTTCATGATCGGGTTCTCGCTGGCGACGTTCGTGTCGTGCCAGTACTGGATGAGCACCATGTTTAACAGCAAGATCATCGGGCTGGTGAACGGGACGGCGGCGGGGTGGGGGAACATGGGCGGTGGGGCCACTCAGCTCATAATGCCCTTGGTTTATGAGCTGATACGGAGGGCCGGGGCCACTCCCTTCACCGCCTGGAGGATCGCGTTCTTCGTCCCCGGATGGCTGCATGTCATCATGGGGATCTTGGTCTTGACTTTAGGCCAGGACCTGCCAGATGGCAACCTTGGTGCCCTCCAGAAGAAGGGTGACATGGCCAAAGACAAGTTCTCCAACGTCTTGTGGTATGCCATAACGAACTACAGGACGTGGATTTTCGCCCTTCTCTACGGCTACTCCATGGGAGTTGAGCTCACCACTGACAATGTCATTGCTGAGTATTTCTATGACAGGTAGCCCTCATCTCATCAAAACTCTTTTTATAACCATGCATGCCATGCATGCTCCACGTATCTGACTTTAATTTGTCAAAACAGGTTCAACCTGAAGCTACACACCGCCGGAATCATCGCCGCCACCTTCGGAATGGCCAACCTCATCGCCCGCCCCTTCGGCGGCTACTCCTCCGACCTGGCGGCACGGCTGTTCGGCATGAGAGGCAGGCTCTGGGCCCTATGGATCCTCCAAACCCTGGGAGGAGTCTTCTGCATATGGCTCGGCCGCGCCAACTCGCTCCCGATCGCCATCTTAGCCATGATCCTCTTCTCCATCGGCGCGCAGGCCGCGTGCGGCGCCACTTACGGCATCATCCCCTTCATCTCGAGGAGATCCCTCGGGATCATCTCGGGCATAACCGGAGCCGGCGGGAACTTCGGGTCCGGGTTGACCCAATTGGTTTTCTTTTCCACAAACAGCTTCTCTACATCGACGGGGCTTTCGCTCATGGGGATCATGATTGTTTGCTGCACCCTGCCCGTGACGCTGGTGCATTTTCCCCAGTGGGGAAGCATGTTCTGCCCTCCTTCCAAGGACGTGCACAGGTCCACTGAGGAGCACTACTACACATCCGAGTGGACCGAGGAGGAGAGGCAGAAGGGCTTGCACTCTGCCAGCCTCAAGTTCGCCGAGAATAGCCGCTCCGAGAGAGGCAAGCGCATCGCCTCTGCCCCCACTCCCCCCAACACCACTCCTACCCATGTCTAGCTAGCTACCTACCTGCTCAGTAATGTTGGGAGTGGACACTGCTTTTGCTTTAGAAATTAAGACAACAACACAACACAAAATTTGTTGGGAATTAATTTTGTGTTTTTTCTCTCTCTCTTTATAAAGTTCACTCTTCTTGTTTAGCTTTTAATGCACTATTCGAATAAATGTATGTTGCTCATCTATCTTCTTCACAGAAAGCAAGTTTGAGGCTTTAATCTTTTTATCTTGGATCTTTAAAATCAGATTTAGTGTTGATCACTCCCTTCTGCACTGTTGGATTGCAAAAGAAAACAATATATATAAAAGTTAGTGATTAACATTAATCTTATTTTAAAAGTTCCAGATTAAAAAAAAAAAGAAGCACAAACAAAAACGACTATTGCATTTCAACTTGAAAAGTAGTAGCGCCATTGATCATGATCAACCCAGCCACATACAAGGATGCTCTTATTCAATAAGTTAAGGTTTTCTTTTTATTAGATGAAAAAGGAAATCTTTTAACACTAGTGATGATTTCACATTAAAATTTTTGGTGTATTGTTTACCCCATTCCTATCCATACCAAATGGAATTAGTCTATTTCACTACGCGTATGTGGGTCCATATGCGAAGAGTCAACACCTGCGCAATAAAAAAAAAAGAAGTGATTGTGTAAGAAAAATAATTAATGTATCAAGCTTTGAGTTTTGGTGTGCAATGAATATACTATTTCTCATCAATATTATTCTATTTAGACATTGAATATTCTGGCATGTACAAGTCGAGGGCAAGTGGGAACAACATAGAGATTCAGTTTGGGGAGTTGTTTAGTGATGGTATCGCTATCAACAATACGTCAACACGGATCTCGATGATGAATATTAGTAGTAGTTTATGTTCGACAATTCGATAAGTGGAATGGAATTTATGATTAAATTGATATAATGTTATTCCACGATTCAATTATTGTGGAGTTGTTTAAGAGAAGTTGCTTTGTCTGTCTTCGTGAAGCATAGAACACGTCAAAGTCGCATGCATAATCTGATAAATAACCAAGCACATACTGCCAATAGCTATAATAAAACATGAAAAGCGATATATAGAATTAGATTTTTCTGTTAGAATTTTATTTTTTTAAGAATGAAGTGACATGGTTGCCAATTCTCATATGAGTAAGCAATCCCTCTTATTTTATTGAAAAATGTTATCAATTCAACTTTTTAAAATATATTTAAAATGATACTGTAAGGTGATTTTTAAATATTGATTGAGATTCATTTTTAATCTTTTTTTTTTTGGATCAATGTTTAAGCAACATTTTGGAGTAAACCCTCAAATTCGTATGTCTCTAAGATTGACAACATCAATCAAACTCGTTACCAAACTATAAAAAATATAAAATTTATTTTTAAAGTTATTAAAAGTCATTCAAATTAATTTTTGGTGTCGATCAAGTTATAGTTTATCGTAGGAACTAATTTAATTGGCTTTTTATAACCTTAAGAATGAGTTTAATATTTTTTATAATTACTTAAAGAGACGAAATCGACTTAATGATGAATTTAAAGGCTTGCTCGAACATTTTGACTAATTTCCTAAGGTTGTAGCATTATTCTATATACACGTTAACATGGTTGGGGTTTCGTGTGAACTTCGAAATGGTGCTGAAGTTGAACCTATAAAAGATTACAAGTGGGTGATTCACGTATTCACGTCCGCTTCAGAAAAGGAACTGGTAACAACTGTCCGTCGTTTGCTTCAAGCTACTTCTCTCTATCTCATTCAATTCCAAGTTTCTCGGACGGCAATAACAAAATGTTGAGAGTAAGAGACGAAGTACAAGTGTGATATATGTTTGTGTGCTAGTGTCGGTTTTTGAGTATTATCTATTCTTTATTAAGCAGTTGAATTATTTTTTATTGGAACAGAGAAGACAAACGCAGCAAGCACAAATAGAAACTACTCTTCAAAATGCTTTGCTGCCTCAGCAAATTCATTGTTTGTTCATTAATTTTATTGGAAGAGACATGTTACTTGCACGCATAGAAGGGAATATAGTAATCGACACCAAGAAACAAATGAGTATGACAGAATAACTCATTACAAATAATATATTTATTGTTGGAATAACTTAGGTAAATAATACGGTTACGGGGAACTAATTGTGGTCCAATAGTAACTTGGACCGGCTCAATATTTTGTCCAATACGCTCATATTCTTTTATCCTTGAGCCATCTATTTTATTATAGGCACTTACCTTAATAACGTAACATCATTGCTAACTGATCAAATCTCAAATGATTGCAATTATCATGTCGCTTAACCTAACTAGTCGCTTATTCATTTATGGTTGAACATTCTAAAAGAAGTTTTTTTTTTTAAAATAACAAAAGGCATGCTCAATCTTGTCTATTTTACACCCTTAACGTAGGGACCTTAGAGGTAGATTGGATCTCAAGATCCAACCGCTTAAGATATAGGCCGAAAGATGACTCTATTATCAAATTTCAAGAGGTCGATGGTTACATGACTTACGCTTCTACATTTAGTAGAACTATTGTGCATACTACACTCTATAGAACTATTTGTATTAAGAAGGGTTAGGTGTAGCGGTAAGCGAGTTGTATTCTTAAAGAGAAACAAAGTGTAAATTATGAAGACGACATCTTGGCTTGACCTCTTAGTCGCTAAAGGGTTAGATGCAGTGATAAGTGAGTTGCATTCTCAAAAAGAGGATCAAGATTCAAACAATGAAGACAAATGTTGGCTTGACCCTTTAGTCCCTACTTGCTATAGTACCAGAGACTAATTTCTGTAGATTAAAAAAAAATAGAACCCTTCGTGGCTTATGTTCATTATTTGATAAACCAAAGGAAGAAATATCAGGAATGTCAAGAAAAAGAAAAAAAAAAAATAAACACAAGAATGTAAGGAGAAACTTGATTTGAACAACCATTCTTCGTCTTCGTATACAGAAAAGATATTTGCAAAAGTTGCGAGAAATGTGTAGAATTAGGATAATTTCTTTAGAAGTATTCAACAACTTGTATGATAAGTTTGTGCAAATATCTTTACTCTTGTTCATAAGCATTGACAGAATTCTATTATCTATAGTCCTGACATGGGCAATTTCACTCACTAGTAAACCTCTGCAAATACAAAAAATGCATACCATACACGGCCATTCAGAAAATATATTACGTGGAATGCCAAATCGGTCACAAAATTTCATTTATGTTATCTCGTTCTGAATGTTGATGTCAAAGATGCAGATTGAACTGAGCAGACAACAAGTACATCAAAAACTAGTAGCTTAGCTTGCCACTGCCACCACAGGTCGAACAGGATCGCGCCGAAGAGCACCTTGTGCAATAGCTCCACTTCTTTGGAAGACTGGTGCAAGTAATTGGGTTCAATTGCCAAACTAGAAGAAATTTCTTTCATAGGATCAGAGGAAAAGTATAGTACCCTGCGGTGAATCGAGTGGCCATGTTCTTAGCTAGCGCTCTTGCCCTCTCCGCGTTTTCCTCAGAACGCTTCCTCAGCACGAATCCTTCACCTTTGCACTCCGAACATATACCAGACCCTTCACAATCCTCGCATACTTTGAATTGAACCTTCAATTCAAAGGAAAAAAAAATTATTTAATTTAAACGACAGCAATGCAACCAACCATGGTTGCTCCTTTTAAGATAACAATTCCATTAATTTCCAAGACAACATATGCTTTGAATGATTCATGCTATCTTATACGAATAAAGTGAGTGCATAACACCTTGGAGAATAATGAAAATTACCAGCAATTGCAAAGTTGTTATCCGATATAAACAAATCAACACTAAACATCTTTGTATATCTTCTCAATAATTTTCTTCGGTGTAACACAGTAATGTCACACAGGCCATGTGAACTCTGCTAGTTTATTGTGTTTTGTATTATCATACTTCAACTACAAGAACCATTGAACATTTCAAAGGAAGAAGCATTCCAAAGGTTCTCATGCCCGGTGCTTGGCATATTGTTGAATTTGTAAGAACAACTAATTATTTTATGAATCCTGAGTTTGTAAGATCATTTAATTAATTAATTATGTTATTACTGTCGACAATAGAGATGGGTTACTGACCTGTGTTGACTCCGATGATTTGGTTCTCTTTACTAGAAGAGTGGCCGCTGCACCGACCAGAGTTGCGGCAACCGCCACCGAAGCTGCTGTCTCAGGCAGTGCAAAGGAGGTGGTGGATGATCTCCTTCCTTGCAATTGTGACTTTACATCTATTCATGAGAAAAAAAAGAGACCAGCAAATACAAATTCCCCTTTTTATTTCCATGAATCTGACAACAGACAGCAGTGGGTTCCTTTCTTAGAGACCACCGTAAAACAGTAGAGTAAGCAGTTGCCTTTTAATGATGATTTAGATACCAAAGGAATGATCAATTATACCAATGATGTCAAAATAAGTGATTGAATCAAAGATGGAAATGGATCACAAGTGCAAAAATACATCATTTTGAGGTCATTTTAACAAAGTAACAGACAATTTTCAAGGAACAGATTTGTTTTATTTAGGCAGAGCTACAATACAGATTGAGCTCTAAATCTGAGTAAGACACAGAATATTGAATCCATCAACCTTGTGAATTTAACCCAACATTTGATAGCTTCTTGTCAATTTAACCAATACTGAATAACATTGGACTCTATTTATGGGTTTTTCCCCCATCACCCAACATCTCTAATCCTTTGAGTTAAACACTTAAAAACACCAATCCTATTAGTCTGAAAAAATGTTGAAGGGTGAACTATATATATCTACCGGGGACTATTCCTCCATAAAGATTGCAATGAATTGGGACGGTGATTCCACCGTTACAAAAGAACCACAATCAGCAAGTACAACAGAGTTATGAGGAGGAACAAATTTAGACATCACGTGACAGTAGCTGCTTCTTTGTTATTTATGACTAAGAAGAAGAAAATATCTTACTGTTGGAGAAGCATGGAAATGATGCAGGATGGTGCATAACACGATCCATCCAGAAAAACTGTCTTGTTCTGTCCACCAACTATTACTCTTTCTGCCCCCTTATCTCTTCCCTTCTTTGCATCCAAAAGAATAATATCATTGTTGATAAAAATGTTTCAAATTACGGGAAAAAGATAATGGTAGCGAAACAGTTGGTGTAATAAATAAAAAATAATTTTTTTTTTCATTTAATATGAATTTAAATAAATAAAGCGTATTTTAAATTTTAGTTTTTCTTCAAGTTTGATGTATTTTTACTATGGTCAATACCCTTGTTGATGAAAACATTTACGTATTATCTGGGTATTAAAAATGAGGAAAAGAAAAGGTTTTTATTTCAAAAGGAAGAAAATGTTTGGACAGATATTTAAATTTTACTCGAATTTCTTCTCTCCACGTTTGTTTATTTTCATTTAAATAAGAGAAATTCTCCCTTTATTTATCTTTCATGTCCTTAGCTATAAGTCACTATTGGCAAGGGATTTATATATTAGGTATGGTTGTGAAAATAACGGGGATGATGAAGTCCTTTAGAAACGGAAAACCAAAATTTAAACAGAAAAACACTCTTGGTATCGCTTAAGCGAGATTCCGAGTTCGAAACTTATCTCTGCTAGGAGACTCACCCGTCATAGTCAGGTGCGCGACCCGAGTTAACTCGTATTAGTCAAGGCTAAGCCTTGGATACCTGGCAGGCAATCTAAAAACAAAGAATTGAGTTGCTAAATGTGTATTTGAAAAAATTGAAAAATTAAATTATGTGAAAATTAATTTATGTTTAGATAATTCAATTGAAAAGTAATTTTTAGATAATCAGTTTTGTTTGGATTGTATAAAAAAATTAATTTTATATATTAAAATTATAAAAAAGGGTTATGAAATAATTATTTATATTATATAGTATTTAACAGTTAAGATAAATTTAGTAAAAGCATAACATTGTATGCATTATGTAAAAAGCTTTTTTTTTTTCAAAAAAAAAGAATGTCCAAATTTTTAGCTTAAGGTTTTTTTTTTTTAATCAAACCAACTTTTTTTTTTCTTCCCAAAACAGCATTGATTATATCTTGTGTGTTACCCAAGTATGATAACTTTTTTGAAAACAGCTTTAAGTGAAAAAAATTAGTCGTTTCATGTGATACTCAAACACACTCCAAGTGAGCCTCTAAACAGAAAAATTGTATATGTTCAATTCAACCAAATAAAAGTAAGATACGAATAACACAATTATTTATTAAACAAATCAAAAAATTGCACTAGCCAGAGAAGAGGAGGAGAAATCAAAAGTTGACAATTATTTAATTATTTGGAACTTGGAGCTCAACGAATCCAACTAGTCCTAGTGACGTGTTTCACGTGATCAAAGTAAATCTTTGCTTGAAGTCTTGTCACTTGTGAACTGAATAACCCTTTGACCCTTCTTTTCTTGGTAATTTTCTCATTCGACAATCAATACCAGTAAGAGGTCCATTGCTGTAGCAGCCCATGTCAAAATTAATCAATCCTCCCATTGTGGCGGTGAATAAATTTATTGTGTGTGTGAAAATCATAAATGGTTACGTTTGCACATTTTATGACCTTTTACTCTCAGTAGTTTCACAATGTGTATGGCTTTCTGTAAAATTCTTCTGGTAGATCTCACTTCTCTTCCTTTTTAGTTTTGGGTAGTAATTATTAATGTCAGTTCGGTAGTTACAGTGCAGGCCCGTAACCTATGGCTATTAAATTTCAGACCCAACTTAACCAATTGCTCCCAGGTGCACATTTCACAAACTTCAAAATGGCTAGTGAATTTCTTATTTTGCTGCCCTTTAAACTACACAACTTATAAGCATGGGTTTAATTGTGAGTAAAACACCAATTTGCCCTTTCAGCTTTACATATGTCACTATATTAGTACTTTGCTCCCTCCGGTCTATAATACTGTGACTGTGACTTATATTATTACATTTAAAAATTAATGTATTTAAACAATTCTAAGAAGTCAAAGCAATAGATATAATGGATTGAAAGGTAGTAAAAGTTGGGAAAAAAATTAGTAAGCATTTCATAGGACACTTATTAAAAAGTCTAAAATGAAAATCTATTATTTAAATAATAAATTTTTGATATTTTTAATGTATTGAATGTTTATAAACAATGAAAACAAATGTTTTTAAAGTATTTGCTAGCAAAACTTTAAAAGATTTTGTCATTACATTGGTCCTTTAAATATTTAAATTACCACACATCAATATTCTATTAAAAAATTACCTCACTCTCCCCAAGTTAAATTATCACCAAGTTAATCTATTCTAAAATTGTCACCAAGTTTAAATTACCATTCATAGTGTAAAACTTTTTAACACTATTATTCAATTAAAGTGGTTAATTTTCTTATCTATTATTCTTAAAGTCATGCATATGCAATGTAAAAAGACTTTACTTGTGAACAACAATGAGTGAAAAGCAATTGAACTCTATAAACATTGGCTTACAATTGAGTAGTCTAATTTAATGTCATCTTATCTATCATCACTAAAGTATTAAATTTCAACTTTTTAGTTGGGGTATAAGGTTATGTTATTAAGAGGGGCTTTTTTCCCCATAATTTTGCGGATGGGAGCAAAGCTACCCCCTTAAAAGAATATTCATGAGACTATTTTTCCTAATGCTATCAACCAATTTAATGGGAGGCACAGACTATGGTGATAGATATTCATGACAGAAGTTCGTTAAATTGCCTTCAATTCTCATGTTACTCTTCAATGTTCTTTAAATGAGCTCCCCAAGTGCTTGACAAAAATCCACAATTACTTTTTCTTGGGATTTTGACATTTAGGTGGGCTTGAGGGGAAATATTCCCAAAATATGGGTTGGAATAAAAAATTACGAAAATATGGAGTAAATTTCTGAAATCGTCACAAGGGGTGACAATTTCAGACTTTAAAAAAATAAAAAGTAAAAAAAATTCAAATGTCTGAAATCGCCATCGCCATAGGGGGTGGCGATTTCAGACAAGAAATCCATATATTCGTAATTTTTTTCAATGGACCATATTATGAGAATACAAATGTATTGAGGCCATATATATGTAAAAAATCTCTTTTTCTTTCATTATCGAGTCAAGTTTGTTTTTGTTTTTCTTGTGCAGGTAACGGGATTCCATTATTAATGGACCAACTAATCTAACTCAAAATACTGATGGCTTCTTCCAACACATGTTTTGTCCTCCCCAAGTCTCGAACCAAAGACCCTTCAGTTGGTTTAAGCAGATTATTATTATCTGTGATTACGTGCTGTTAAAGGAGATATAACTTAGATTTGGGGGCAAACAACAGAACAAAAAAATTTGACTTGAGAGATTGCAATAAAAATGAACTTCACGAGCATCCTCACTTAGGTGCACAGATAAAAAAAAGCACCCACCCCCTCCTGCCAACTCACCATTTCCACCCACAACAACACCAAAGTTATGGTGTACTATCACTTTGAGCTGTGCAATACCTGCATTCATCAGCATATTCACGAGCCTATTTAAGACCCTTTACAACAATCTAGCATAAAAACCTCTTCTTTTACAACTTCAAAATCAAACAAGTTCCAAAGAAAGGGAGGAAAAAAGAAACACTTGTTATGTCTAATACACATATCTCCCTTATGGCCCTTTATCTCTTCTTCTTCTTCCTTTCACTAAACTTGCTAGGCATGACTACTATGGCTTCAAGGGTCATCCCTCGTAGTGCTCCTAGTACAGTTACAAGGCCATTGTTGCTGTCTGAAGCTGAGTCCTTGGTGGTGCCGCGTGTGGATCACAAGGAGAAAGTGTTCCAAGGGAGACAAGTGAATGATTGCTTGCCAAAAGGGTTTAGGCATAACTCAGCTCCAAGCAGATTCGTGAACTATAACCCTCTTGGCTCTAGCAGCTGCTCTGGGATGAATTTGAGGAAACCTTGAAGATGATGATGTCTTGTTGAATGGAAGAGACTTCACATGTTTTTATATGGCTTTTTTTTATAAAGCTGGAAGATGGAAAAGTCCTATGCTTTTCGCTTTACTTTGTTTATTGTGATTGATATATATTACCTATTTCAATTTTGCGTGATGTGCATAGGCAAAATGAAGAAGTGTCCTTTTCCTGTTATGTATATAGATCAATGCGTTAAAATATTTGGCCAGTGAAATAGAGCATATTTTCAAGCCATAAGCATGCATAGAGCCACTTCCTTTAAACACTTCTCTCTTTTTTTATGCACACAAATTAACTTAGACATCATTCCTAAAACGTGTCTCTTGTATCCTTTTTCGTAAAGTAGAAAAATTAATTACAAAATTATCTCAAAACAAAAATAATTTAATTTTTTCATATATATATATATATATATATATATATATATATACACACATATATATTATTGGCTTAAACATAAGCTGCCGCTCTCTACATAGAACAGAGGAAGCATCTGCAACTAACTTCAATGCCAACGTGCTGCCCATGTTAATCTTAATTGGTAGTTTTGTCTCACAAACTCACAAGTTGTTGCACACACACGTAGTACATAACTGAATTCCAGAGTTAGGCAGCAATCTAATTAGGACATGCTCAATTATTTTCTAACATAACCAGAATTTCACCATCCATCATAATACCGTATCTGAATTCTAAATTAGTCTAGGTCAACTTTTTTGAGTATATGAAACGCAAAATATGTAAAAGACCTGGCAGCCACCCCTTTTCAGAGGAAAGTGTTTACAGACACATCTTTTGACCAAGATATGGGACTGATATTACATTAAACCTAACTATACAGATCATCTTCATCGGCCCCGCCAGCGGAAGTTGCAAAGGGGTCAGATCCAGTTGTCCTGCCTCCAGACTCTGGAAACCTAAACTCAGTTCCGAACCCCCTTGATTGCTGTAACGTCTGAGCAAACGCCTGGTATTTGCGTATATCAGCATCACTCACACTCCTACGTGCATATTTCATCGACTCTTCAAAATGAGCTGCTTTGATCTCTGAAACATCGTCCTCCATGTCTTCATCCATGGCCTCAGGGTTTTCACTCCTCTTCCTCTCTCGCTCTATGTCCTGAAAGAAGCCAGACAAGTATCAGGTCAATCGTATTAATAAGAAGCTCATTAAGTTGGAATCATAAAAACAAATCAGAATATTGAAGTAAACTCTGGTGTGTGCTTCACTTCCAGACTCCAGCAGGGAAAAAAATGATTGGTTAAGCCTATCGCCAGACCAATTATAAAAAAATGAATACAGATTTGATTTTGGAAGGGCATCTTGGTCAAATATTATAAATTAATTGCGTTTGGGACTAAAAGCACAAAGGAAACAGAGAACTGAATAAAAAATTAAGATCAGAATTCCATATAAGTTGAGACTTCCTAGCAGGGTCATAAACTGGCATCATAGAGACTGCATCCGCAAAAGCTTAAAAGAAATTTCTCTATATCGACCTAAACAAAAAGCCTACCTTTTCGATATTTTCTCTTATAGCATATTTGCATGCCCGCTGGCATATCTCGGTTATATCAGCACCACTGAAGCCTTGAGTATACTTAGCTAGTGCTCTCAAATCAACATCTTTGGAGACAGGGGACTTCCTCATACAGGCCTTGAAGATTTGATAACGGGACTCCTCGTCGGGAAGAGGAATGTAGATCAACTGATCCAGACGGCCTGGCCTAAGAAGTGCTGGGTCAATGATGTCAGGTCTGTTGGTTGCCCCAATAATGAACACGGTCTTTTTGGCAGACATGCCATCCATTTCAGTCAGAAGTTGATTTAGAACTCTATCAGCGGCACCACCAGCATCCCCAACACTACTTCCTCTCTGCAACAATGACAAAGTGATATATATGAGCAAACAATTATGAAGGTATAAAATAACATCCAAAAACTTAGTGCCACATGGAACCATCATAGTTTTTGACAAACATGCATAAGCAATAATAACATCAAACCACGAATAAGAATTATAACTACGTTTAATATCGATCGTGGGAAAAGCATAGTGATACAGCAAACTAGGAATGGTGATGTGGCAAATAAAACCTGAGTGGCAATGGAATCAAGCTCATCAAAGAAGAGGACACATGGAGCTGATTGTCTAGCCTTGTCGAAAATTTCTCGAACATTGGCCTCACTTTCACCAAACCACATAGTAAGCAACTCTGGGCCTTTCACACTGATGAAGTTGGCTTGACATTCGTTAGCAATTGCTTTGGCCAACAAAGTTTTACCACATCCTGGAGGACCATAGAAGAGGACTCCTTTCGATGGTGACATGCCAAACTTCTCAAACTTTTCTGGGTGCTCCACAGGATATTGAACAGTCTGCATCCACAAAAGCAAAAACATTTCAGATTAAATTGATGTAGAAATTAAGTAATAAATCATTATTAAAATATACTAAGAGATTTATGACCTCTTGCAGCTCACGCTTGACATTCTCAAGGCCTCCAATATCATCCCAACTGACATTAGGCACCTCAACAACCTGTTGACAGACAATCACTATGGATAAACAGCAACAGACACCAAAAAGCCTCACCATCTGAGGATATTTTAAATTAAAGGAATATCAGAAAAATACTAACAGTTTCACGTAAAGCTGAAGGATTGCTTGTTCCTAGAGCAGTCTGGAAATGCTCATTTGTAACTGCCATAGAATTCAGAATTTCAGCATCAATAGTCTCATCTTCCAAGTCGATTACATCCATTTTCTCCCTAATGCATTGCAACGCAGATTCAGTGCAGAGGGCAGCAAGGTCCGCACCAACATACCCATGAGTGTCTTTTGAAATTCTCTCTAGATCAACCTACAGTAAAAGAATCAGAACAATTCAAAAAGGGTGGCACAGTGCACGAGGTTCCCACCAAGTGAGGTCTGGCAAGGGAAGTTATGTGACAGAAAATGTAAGTGTTCACAGATGAACCAGTGATTTGATATTTATTCACTCAATGTTTGATTTGGATCCGTAATTGGAGCCATAAGCACAAAACCTTTGACACACCCAAAATAAAAAAAAATAAAAAAAAATCCATCGACAGCAATGAAAGTTAATGGTCAACTTACATCATCAGAGAGCTTCATGTTTTTGGTATGTATGCGAAGGACTTCAAGTCGCCCAACTTCATCAGGAACACCAATATCAATCTCTCTATCAAATCTACCAAACCTTCTCAATGCAGGGTCAATGCTATTTGGACGATTTGTAGCACCAATAACAATAACATGAGCACGAGATTTTAATCCGTCCATAAGAGTCAAAAGTTGTGAAACGATCCTCCTTTCAACTTCACCATTTGTCTTCTCCCTCTTGGGTGCAATAGAATCGATCTCATCGATAAAGATGATGGATGGAGCATTCTTTTCAGCTTCTTCAAATGCTTTCCTGAGATTGCTTTCACTTTCCCCAGCCAGTTTGGACATAATCTCTGGCCCATTAATACAAAAGAAGAACGCTCCAGTTTCATTTGCAACAGCTCTTGCAATTAGAGTCTTACCAGAGCCTGGAGGTCCATACAGCAAAATTCCCTTTGGTGGCTTCACACCAATTGACTTAAAAAGTTGTGGATGCCTCAGTGGAAGTTCTACTAACTCACGGATCTGTGCCATCTGCTTCCTAACACCACCCACATCATCATACCCAACTTCATCCAGCCTTTCTTCATCCTCCCTTTTCACAGGATCCCCCTCACAGAATATTTCAGTGTCTGGAGCAACCACACAATACTCCCCAGGATCGGTTTCAATCACCTTGAACTCTACACTTCTCATCCCTCCTCGGACAAGAAATAGATCTCCTTTTCTGACAGGACGATAAGCCTCCAAGAAATAAGCTGTGAGTTGCAAAACAGAAAGTAGTTAAAATGTTATACAAACACATACATAGAATATTCCATCACATAGAGTTCCAGAAAACTAAAGATTACAAATTTTTCAGATGGCATTGTGGAGAGGTGATAAAAATCAAATCCTCAGAATGGAACATTAACCTCATCAAACCATATGTTCCAGTAAAAATGGCAGGGCAGTTTTACAAATCAATCAATGTGGAAAAACATCATGATATACAAAAGCTATTCCATAGAAAACATGTATTTATAAAATAGAAAGCCAAAGGTTCAGTCAGACACCAAACATGGAGTGATCTGTAATCACAGAAAAGGGTAAAGAAAAACTCCATACTGATATGCTACTAGCTTAACAGTGCAAGGCTTATTAATAAACGTCTACTCATGAAGCAAGGTCTATCCCTTTTACTTCTAAGTTTCTGGGGAAGAAACACTATCACAAAATCAGTAATATAGAATTATAACAACAAAAACCAGACAAAAAGTAATCTCACTTCAAGTCACAAAAAGCCAAACGAGCAAGGCAGACTAGAAACTCACGTTTCAAGTAAGCATCAAACAGATTGCCAGTGACGCCTTCAATGGTATCATCAATGGGAAGAATGTGGACACGCTTTCCATACTTAACATCCGGGCACTGGTGCACCGACACAACATCACCAAGACGAACCCTCAAATTAGACCTCACAACCTTGTTCATCCTGATCCTGGGCTCCTCGCAAGTCTCATCAGCAAGAGCAATGCAAATCGTGTCCTTCCGCTTCTTTCCCTGCACCACAAATCAACATCATAAATAACCCACAAACAACCCCATTCGGAACACATCACAAACTCGAATAATAGCACAAAACAATGAGTAAATAAGCAACCGCAAAAACACCATAAAGCTCACCAAACAAGTCCCAAAACACTACCAAGTTTTATCTTTTTTAGACTAAGCCCCCAAATTAGGCTTGACTTGACAAACAAATTCATCACATTTTAAATTCTCAAGACTACTCTGGGGTTTTCATTCCTCATTTGTCCCACATTTTCGTCAGGTACCAAGTTAGGGTTTATTGTTTTTTGATTTTTTTTCTAATTTGAAAAAAAATTAGCTAAACCCATAAAGGAAAAAACAATTTATTTCAAAAATAAAACAAACAAACGAGACCCAGATAATGGAAATCGATAGACAACACGTAGAGAGGTAAAAAAAAAGGAAACCTTGATGAGAATAGTGTCTCCACGGAAAAGTTGGAGCTTTTCCATGGTATTTGGGTGCATGGACACGACGGAGTTGTCGTCGTTGACGGCCTCATCGACGACCAATCGATTCGGCGACTTCTTCCGTTCGAGAATCGCGGTCGAGAAGTCCTTCTTCCCCGATTTCCTGCGACCAGATTCCAACAAAGTAACAAAAAAAACGAGTTTTTTTAGCAGGGAAACAAACAAAGTCTTAAAATAAATTTAAACAAACGATGTGTTTTCGGATAAAGAAATCGGAGAGAACGAGTTGACTCACGAGTCGGACGATTCGCCTTGGTGAGACATTGGTGCGGACGGTGATTGCAGCTGGGATCAGAGAGAGAAGTGAGAAGATAGCAAGAGAGGTTGGGAGTTGAGAGTCGGAGAAAAACCACAATAGAAGAAAGAAAGTGTGATATTTTTCAATTAGTTAAGGGATACTTTATTTTGAGACTTGTCTAGCAAGATAGGATTGGGCGGCATTGCAATTAGAATGATATGTTAAGATTCAGGGGTTATCTAATTTTATTTGTTTTGGGAAAATAGGGTTATCCAATCAAATCAAATCTTTTTATTCGGTGGTTATCTAATTTAATCTATATTTTATATTAATTAAAAGTTTCAATTTTTTTTACCTCTAGAAGAGAAAAAAATTTCACCTAAATTGTTTTTACAAAATTTATCATAAATTCTACTAAAGCGTTCCTATTTAAATTTTGGATTTTCTTAAATTTATGCTGATATCACTTAAATAAATTAACTATTTTTTTCTAATTCAAATATTAAATTTCACTAAGTATTTCTTAATTTAAAATTAGCATTTCTTAGTTTTAACATATAAAAATATAAAAGTTAAAATTTAAATAGTTTGTGTAAAAAAATAAAATTAACAAATCCAAAATAATGCACCCAAAAAAAACAAAATTAAAATAATTTTCGTTTATATAGCATGAGTGATCAGCTAATTTTAAACAAATTGAATGAAATTGATAATAAATATTGAAAATATATTCAAACTTCCAAATTTTAGTTTGAACTAGTTTTTTTTTAAATAATTTCATTTTTATTTTCAAAATCGATCGAATTAAATTATTAATATTATTTAATAAATTTAATTATTAAATTTATTCGTTTGCTTATGATAATTTTAGTTTATTACATACATTTTTTATTAATTAAATATTATTTTACACATATCAAATGAATCATTTTTATTCGATACACTATATTATTTTTATACATTATTGTCAATGTAAGAGTGTAATACAAACAATAAATAATATATTGTTACATTAACTAAATTGCTTACCACTCTACCAACTCAAAAATCTCACGTATAAAAGTAAGTGACTAAATTATGGTAAAAGCATTATTCATTATTACTGTATCAAAATTAAATCATATTTTTATTCTTAATTTTATTTATTTCTTAATTTTTCCTTTTGATGACTTATATTATTTTTATTTTTTACTCAAAAATTAATACAATTCAAGTTAATAAAAATTGAATTGAATTAAATCAAGATTAAATTCTACACTAAATCAATTTAATATAAACTAATTAATGTATATTGAGGCATTTATCAACGAGTGTGTATCGTAGTTTTTAGTATGGGTAGAAATAAGTCAAGCCGTCCGCCTATATTAAATAATGTTTGTGTTTTGATTTCGTAAAATTTGTGTCTATATTTTAAAATGTTTATTTCTATATTTATCTCTGTGTTTGAAATAGGTGGCTCCTTGACCTTGATGGTCATGCTGAAGGGGTCATTGAGTTATCTATCCTTATACATTTTTTTTTTTACAAACTCAAGTGGCTTCTTAAACGATGTTCTAGGGGTGTTTTAACATGCAAAGGTGTTTTATTTATTCTGTGATGCTCTGTTGGTGTTAAGATGTGGTTTCCTTGGTTGTAATGTTGGGTGGAACAAACTATTGTATTGGAAATGGGTTAGTGGTGGCCTTATCTTGTATTGTATCAGATGGGTAGTGGATAGAAGTATATTTTCTGCATTGTGCCTTATTCAGGCAGGGTACATGAGATTTTGTTCCAATTAAGGAAGTTTTATTGAGGCTTATTATGCATGTGTCGTGGTTGTTTCTTGGTGGGCGTTGAAACTTGAATTGGGATTTGGTTACTCTTTGTAACTTGTTGGCCATTTGGCCTTGAATGAAAATTACCTAAGAAAAATGCAAACCCATATCTTCACATGAGCAATAAGATTTAAAGAGACGGTAAAATTTTGCAAATATCCCATAGTTTTAACTATTCTTCTTTATTGAGTAAAAAATAAAATAGATCATCTTTTTTCTTCGTCTTGTTTAATACAATGTTGGGAGGCAAAAGGTTTTTAATCTGTACAAGAGAGTATAACAAATTTAAGTCTAAAGCAATTGATCGCATTTCAAACAAGTAATTTCTTGACATCTCTATGCTGTTGAACGACCAAAACTGAGGCATGAATGTCAAAGTCTGAAGAAGCCAATACATCACCAACAGTTCCAAGCTCTGGGCACTCCTCCCAATCACTCATGCCAATTGTCAAGGGACATTGTCCTCTGCCCCCCCTTCCCACTATAAACAAGGAGTACATGTCCCCAATCTCTTTCAAAGACTCCACTGTTTGTGCTCCATCCTTTACAAACTTCTCCACGTACCCAATTTGGCCCGAAGTCACATACCTATTGTAAAAATCAACCATGAAGGCATTGTCAAGATCGTTGGCAGTCTCGTCCCCTGCCAATGACATCAAAATCTCCTTGTCCTCGGACTCTCCGCTGCTTTCGATCTGTTCTCCCTGCGACGAAGAAGCAGAGGCTGGCAAGAATCTGATTATTGTGAGATTGATGCGGGGATTCTTGGATATACGAAGGCTCCAAGCAATGGCCTCGCGGTCATCGGCGCCTCCGAAGAAGAGGGTGGCGACATTTTGAACGGCGTCGAAGGCGACTAGCGTTGAGAAACCAGGGACTCTAGTGTGGCCTCTTTCTACAAGGACACCGACGGAACAAGGGGCGTGCCTCAAAACCTTCTGGTTGGTGATTCGTATGCCTTCTTTCCCGCTCTCCAGTTTCCCGTCGATTCGTTGGTGCTTGTGGAAGGGAAGCAAAATGATTGACACTTGAAGATCCTCTGCTTCATTGCAAACGTCTTCATACAAACTTGGGAAGCAAGACACTGCCTTTCTCTGATGCACCAGAATCTTCGTATCTGTAGTGAAGGCATCTAAGGCGTTGTTAATCTCCACCACATCATTGCCACCATAGTCCTCATCGTCGCTAACCTCGTCATTTTCTTTCTCGTGGTATAACAAGTTGGACTTGATCTTCTTCACGAGTTCTATTAGGTGAATTAAGTAGGTGGTGGACGGTGTCGATTTGGAGCCATGTAATGCCAGCACAGTGGCGAGTATGGCAGACACTTGCCGAGGATCGTATACACAAGCCATAATTCGAAGCTCATCATCCATTTTCTGTGGCTCGATCGCAGTGTGGTTGTTTGCAAACATCTTCTCTTCCCCTCTTGATAGAAAGGCCACAATTATCCCTGATATTATTGTGTTGAGTACTATTGCTACTATCAACACATTGTAAGCATCTGGAGTAAAAGTCTGCAAAAGTTATTACACAAGAAAATGAATCAGGCATATATATAGTTCCAAGTGCAAACAACATTGCGTGGAAAGAATCCGTATACTCACAATAAGTTGCTTTGCTGATGCACCAACAAATAGCATATCGGCGTAGCCTCTGGTGTTCATTATGAAGCCAAGGAAAATGCCTTCACTTGTAGGAATCTTAAGGTAGCGACAAACTAGAAGAGTGCCACCAAGCTTGCTTCCAATGCTCAGCAAAATCAATATGGTGACATTGGTGGTCTGTCCCCAGCTCCTGAAGATGTTTATCAGGTCACACTGCAAACCTAAGTATCCAAAGTACACCGGGAGCACAAAGTTGTAAATAGAATACCCCAGTTTATGCACCATTGTCCTTGCTGTCTTCCCTTCCCTAGGGAAAAAGAAGCCAATCAAGAAACAATTGATGATACTATTGTAACCCCAAATCTCTATAATCATGGAGCTACATAGAAGCAGGAACATGATCAGCAACAGCTCAGGAGCCTTAAGGTACTTCTGGCTCCGGTTCCTCGAATTCAACCAAATAGCTATGTACCTGTTAATAACGATGGTTGTAGCAGTAATTGCAAAGCAAGCAAGACCAAAAGGCAAGTTCTCTCGATTTTTGCTTGGGATGTTAACGACTATATTGAAGAGCAAGACGCACGTCATTTCTGTAATCACAGCGGAAGACACGGCGATTCTGCCCACCTCTGATGCCCCGAACCTCAACTCCGCTGCCAAACGAATCACCATAGGGGAGCTTGTGTACGATACCACCAGCATCATGATCGTACAAAAGTTGTACTTATTCGACGTGCTTTTGAATTCATCATGCAAATAGAAGGACACGGATAAGCCAAACATGCTACCCATTATTACACCGCCATAAGCCACCATGCTCACCAGCCGTAGATTCCGCAACGCGTAGTGGAAATTCAGCTCTAGACCAAACAAGAACATGAACAGTATGCGGCAGAAGAAGCTCACAACTTCGTAGTAATTTACGGAACTGGCGGGGAAAAATGTGTCTTTTATACAATCTATATGTGACAGTGAGCCTAATACCAAACCAGCCTGTTGAACGATAAGCCAACAATTAATAATGGAACTTCTATTCAATACAATACAATACAATAAATATATTGAGATAAAAATAATTAAAAAATAAACTTTTATTGACAAAAATCACCTAATTAATAATAATATCGCACCGTTCTCACAAATTACACTACAGAAAAATATATATGTGCTGGTCTAGAGAATATTTGTATGCATGGGAAATCAAGCTGATTGAATGAGTACCAGCAGTTGTGCAATGGGTCCAGGTTGACCCATCATCTTGAGCACAACGTTGAAGACATGTGAGACAACAAGAATGCAGGCTACCTGCATGCCCATTGAGCTTAGAGGGTTAACCAAATCATTGTCACAAAACATGCCTGTAGTGGCGTCCATTGTGTTTCCTGTGCTTGTATAAAACCTAAGAACTATGAGGAATCAAAGTGATAGAGAAATAGCTACTACGAATTCCTAACGATTCATTTGTGTACGAGGATGATGATGGAGTCTATTGAGTTTCCAGATCCTATATTGTTGGTGAACGATTCATAACAAAACATAAGGCCTTATTTTACTTTTTCTTCCTTCACCTCTCTTTGCAAAAAAAATAAAAAATAAAATTATTTTTTTAATTAACATTTCTTCCTTCACTTTAGCTAATGCTAACAATGAGTTATATTAAAGCTACTAAGACAATGAGTTATATTATGTTAGAAATAAGTCAAAACTGATTAGTCTCATAAAAAGAGAGAGAGAAAGAAAACTGACTAGTTATAATTATTTAATGTATTACTATTATTATTATTATAGTAATGTTTTTTAAAATAAAAAAGCTTTGAGTGACGATAAAAACAATTGATGGAAAAGTCTGTTCTATTTTTCTCTCTATCTCTTTTATTTAACTTTGTAGAATCTAAATCTTAATTTAGAATATATTTTACCGTATTTAAGGGAAATTCAATAATTAATTAATGTTTAGTTTTCCCATTTTTATGTTCTTATATATCCTAGTATTTGAATTATTAAAACAAAATTATAAGAAAAACCCCTTTGGTAAAACTAAATTTTCATAAATGAACTAAATATTTGTCTTGCGAAAACTTTACGTCAAATCCTTAACTGAAATACTAATTCAAAATACGTAACATCGATATTTGGAGAATAAGTGACAACCTACTTGTAGTTCACTTGAGCAATCTACTGACTCACATAAAACAACTAAATGATATTTTAAACTACCTAAACCAATTTGAATGCAAAACGAAGCTCACCGACACACCGTTGACTACTAGAAGAGATCAATTGTATCCAAGTTCTCACTGTGATGTACAACTGAAACAAATAAATGTGAGTGTGATTCATCATCTTAGTGAGTGGGTTCATAGCCACACAGGACGATTCATAAACATGACACAAATAATGCAATAATTATTTATATATATCACACGCTAAAAAAATCATTATCATAATAATACTTTATAGTAATACTGAAACAAAATCTCATGAACTTAGGAATATATCTAGATAGATGGATCTCAAGCATTACGATTTGACTTAGCTGACTACTCGAGTACCTAGGTCCCGATAACTTATGATAATTGCCTAAGTCCCTAGATCCCGATAACTAAAGTAACTCTAAATTACAATGGTATCAAAGGTCAACGTAAACTGTCTCTGACTTACGATTCTATCCTAGATATAGCTTAAAAACCTTTCTAAAACATCATAGTTGATAACTGGACTAAAATCTCTTATCTTAGGGTTCCATGCAACATTCACATATGTCATGATCAACTTATGCAAAAAATGTAATGGTCACATGCCTTTTTAAAATAACTTAATGATTTCTAAAATATTTTTAGAAATATTTTCCATAAATAAAACACAAATATATGATAATAATTGTAGTTCCAAACTCATGCATAAAACATACTTCGCAAATAATACTAATGACAAACATATGTTGTGATTAAACACCGCTCTCCTGGAATGGATGACAGTTATGGAACACTGACACTTTAAGCTCCTAACAGCTTAGCGTTGGCACCTAGATTAGCCAACATACCGCCACTGTGAGAAATTGGAAGAAAACTAACATTGTTGGGCACAACTATAGCGAACTAACATTGCTGCAGTGAACCAGCATCACTACAACAGACAAAGACTGCTACAATGACCTACATTGCTCGATCGAACTATGATCATTGCAATGACGATGTTGGGACCATTGTCCCTAAAACTACTCTAATGGAGAGAGACTTACCCTTCATGGAGGCACTATTTTCCCACAACTGAAATATTGAACTTGAGTGAAAGCCCACACTAGAAGTGAAACCTTCGAGAGCTCTTGAATAAATTATCAAGTCAAAACACTCTAAGAGGGGCTCTATTTATTGGGGGAGCAAGCACCCCCTCTTCAGCACTTTAGGCGATGTGGGACTTGGCTCCCACTAACCTTGATCGCTACGACAGTTTCTGATCGCTACAACGACCCTGATCCCTGCAACAGTCTTGGTTTGATACAACGATGACCTAAAAGCTAAGGGTCATCACACACCATGAGTCTCAGATAGTGTGGGTACATGTTAGCAAGTTGCCTGATGGATATTGCCAGTCTCAGCCAATGTAGTGGCCAACAGATATCACGTGAGTCTTGGGAAGTAGCCCCTCCTTGTTCCCTCATATAGGGCTAGCTCAACAATTACCCGATTCATTATTCAATTATTATTATTAGTGTTATTAACTTATTACTATTATTGTTCAATCAATTGAATTACCGATTATTGTTTATATGTGGTACTGTGATACTTACTCACTCAGATGACAACTCATGCTCGTGTCTGCTTATTTTCAAATGCTTCTGAGGATCTAGATATCAAGCCTCTAGTCCAATAGTAGACAAATTCCACTTTAGTTGGTGAGTTCTGTTTTACAGTGAAGTCTGTCATGGTCATGTCATTTATATTTCAGTCTAGTAATGCTCTAGGTAGTCATATGCAAGATCGTGGACTTTTCGCTTAGTTTACTATGTTTCAGGTATTTGATCGAATTTTTTTAACCGGGTGTAAACCGTTATTTCAGTTTAGTAGTTATGTATTGAATTATTCATACTTATTATTTATTAAACCTGTTATTCCAATTGAGATATTTAGCATGTTAGCTAGCAACGAGCTTTTGTGGAGACAATGTCTTTATGTATGGTCACTACCAGGCTTGGGTTGTAAGTCCTATATATTAGACAGCTTTATTGGGTTAGTCCTATCAAATACACATGTTACTCTCCTAAGGCCCATGACAGTGTTGTTTTCAATGACGGAATTTTTTTATAGAAGGCCCATGAGGTTCAAGAAGACCATTTCTACTTTTTGTTTTGGGTGAATAGTTTTCTGGTTTTTAATTGTGTTTATTTTAAGTGTTCCTTCCTAAACCCTAAACATATTTCTTCTTATTTCTGTTGTATTTTTCGGACTTAAATGCTAGGATAGGCCTAACTCATGTGGACTGTCTTTGTTAGATAGCCTATTTATTAGATGGATTGGACAATGGCTCACACAATCTATTTATACATGATAGATACATGGAGTGGGGATGGGTCCATCCATGTATTAGCTTAGATCATTAAACAATTCAAAAATAAATATATTTTATATTCACTATTTTTATTGGAAAAATGAATAAGTATAAATTGTAAAAAATAAGAAATATTTGAATTCATAAAATCGTGATAGTAATTAATTACACAATAAAAATTTATTTTGTTTAGGTCCATAGGCTAACCTAACCTTAACACACCTATAGAACATGGCTAATAAATTGATAATTGGCCAAGTAAAAAAATAAACCTCGCTATTTTACTAGTAGATATGAAATAGCTCCTGAACCGATTAATCTTGATATATTTTTCAAAAAATAAAAAAGAAAGAAATAGAAAAAATGTCAGTTTGGAATGATTTGTATGTATGTGTACATGTGTCCATAATCATAATTTTTTTAAAATACCGTCCTCTATATTTTTTTGAGTTTCAGTGTTCACAATCATTGCAAATCTGAAATCTCCACCCAGGCAGGTTTGTCATCCTTTTAACTTAAGAAACAAGTTTGATTCAATAAACGTTTCCAGGAAGCATTATACTGCAAACTATGATTAGCATCATTGTATACACAATGAATGCTATCACCAATCATGCATACCAGATAACATTATCCGATTCCATAACAAATTTATATGCTTTCGACACCTTGCAGTCCTTAATTACTCATTTCCTTCAATTATCTTTTCAAGAGCACATAGGATCCTCGTTTTTTTCTTTTTGAAATGTGACATTGATTACATTTAAGTTTTAACATGATCATATAATCCCAAGTATTTTCGGCCCTGCACTACCACCACCACTAACATAACCTTTGAGCCAACTCTTTTGAATCTATTGTTCTCCAACTCACTATTTCTATGCAAAGTGACAGTGTTTGGGAATAGTGAAAAAAAGAGTTAGTGTCTCACAGGTTACATGAGATAAATATCACATTCTATTTAATTTATCTATTTTTGATAATTGTTAAAAGTAAATTCATTGAATTTTATTATCATTTCATGATCTAATATGACGTGTTGATGTGTTAAATGATTTAATATGATAAATTAATACTTTTCAATACAATATTCGTAGAGAGATCCATCATAAACTCAAATGTGACACAAATTTTTAAATATCTTATAAATTGACGATGTGAGGAAAAAAAAAGGAAAATGAAGACAAAGAGAAAGGAAAAAAGGAAAAATGTGCAAGGGAAAAGTTTTAAGGTAAGTACTAAGGTTCTCATTCCATGTAAAAATATATGGTAGAGCAAAGAAAATAAAGGTGAAAATTGAATTTCCTCAGTACATAAGATAATAGAAAAAGAGAGGTAATACAAGTAGGATTAAACTTTATATAAACTCAGAATAATTAATTAGTAACCCCTTATTAACTATTTAACTAACACAAGTATATTTATAACAATTTTCACAATTGTTCAGATTCTAGAAAGTTTTAAAACAAAGAGGTGCGCGCAGTTTTTCATCTCTGTCACTCATATCCATTAAATTATGAAAAAAACAATATTTAATCAAAGAGTCCTGCTACACAAACACAAAAAAATATACACCATACATACACCCTATACTTATATACATAAAGTTTGTGTTTTAATGCTTGTAATGTTATGCACTTAATTAAGTATAATTGAAAATATCATCTATAAGTTTGTAATGTTTTTGCACTTATGAGAATAAAGTTTGTGGATTATTAATGATGTATGTGTGAGTGTATAAAATTGAGTGTACATGTAGCATTTTTGTTAATCAAAATCTTCGACCAAAAATTAAGGGTTGGAAATTTGGAATGATGATCTTTATATCACTGCATTTTATCCAACAATACCATGATTTCAGTCAGCAATTATGGTTACATTATTCTTATTTTATGTAGTATTAGTGCTGTTAAACTACATCTGCCATCAATATTTAGTCACAGAGTAAAACATTTCTTTGAAGTTGAGAGTTCACTTACATAGCACTGAAGCCAGTGACCCCAGATGAAGCTTTTTCATTAAGATCACATCCGTAGTTGTCAGTTTTCAATGTGGATAATCATTGATCATCATTATGGCATTGGACAGCAGAGCATGCAGCACAAGGCACTTGGGAAGGTACAGAAAAACAGAAGGCTCGTCTTTGTCAATCTGTTACCTACAATTCAACCTTCTGTCATTGGATTTGAAATTCAAGAACCTATTTTTGACAATTCATGTTATGTAGGACTAGCTCTACTAGTTTTTCTTTGCATTTGTCAAAAGAGAAATTGTTGTATACTCAATTCCATTTTGTGATTTGTTGATTGGCCTTCCAAAAGCAGATAACAATACTTAAAAAAATAAAACCAGACAATGACGTATCTAAAGCATTGTATTAAGGAAAAAGCTTAGAAAATTAGTTTTTTTAGGAAAAAAAAATATTTGTTTAGTGCATCACCCTACCCATTTCTACTTTAGTATATTCTTTCTATAAAATGGTCTGTCCCCACTCACCCCATCCAAATCAAAATTGTAATTTAGAATGCATTAATGTGTATTACACACATCAGTTTCACACGCGTGCTACACATGTGATTGATGCACTCATTTATATTTGAGTTTAATTTTAATAAATTATAATTTTATATTGTTATTTAATTAAATATTGTTTAATTCTTCTTCATTCTTACTGTCTCAAAAGTTGAATGTATAAATAAATATGATTAAATGATATCTTAAAACTATTTTACATGTATCAAAATTCTCTTTTATATTTTCAAACATATTACATTGATTAGATTTTATAATTCTTTCTAATTTAGGGTCCACGCTTTCTGTTTCTAAATGGAGATAGATATGTGACAGTTTCATTAACAAAGAATATATAAACTACGAAAATATTTTCTATAAGTATTGTAATTAATGGTAATAAAATATAACAATCAATAAACGTGCCATGAAATTGATTTCAACCAAAATAATAAATAGCTGTTGTGAAATATTTTTTTATTCACTTGAGTAAGGATTGTTTAAGAAATAATGTTAGCTCCATTGCCATCCGTGTTAATAAATCAACACTAACACTAAACCCAAAGTTTTCTCATGTTAATTGTGTTATTATTACAATATATGGTGATGTGATGGAAATTATAGGCACTGACCCCACATTTTGGGTTCTGGAATTGTGGCATTTAGCACATGGAAGCCAACATCATTACACCTTGTCTTCGGAAAACGAAAAAAATGAAAAAGAAAAGTAAAAACAGAACAGTATACAAGAAAACAAAAATAAAAGATAAAAGCTTGGTCCTTGACTCTTTGGTGTTTAGTGAGAAGCAATGCATAGAAGCAATGTGTCTTTTTTGTGCATTTCAGCTTTGCTCCCTTTGTTTCCATCACTCATTGTCAATGCTTTCACATTCATTGCTCTCAAGTAAGCTCTCAACTTGCTTATAGATCCAGGTACCCTTTTCCCTCTCTTTCTGTTATTTTCTTTTATTATATCATTTTTATTTTTATTTTTATTTATTTTGGTTGTTCAGTTTAATATAGCACAGGAACCTTGTGCCTTTTTCTCACTGTCTTTGTTTATTTCATTGTTTCCATTTTGTGTGTTTTGAAGTGATGGTAAGAGTAATAGTTAATCTGTTTTATCATTGAGGTGCTTCATGCATAGGTGAGAGCAGGTGGGTGGGGCTGTCTTAACCGAGTGAGAGATATTCTAGGCACAAAGTTTGGATTTTTGGTTCATTTTCACGCTTTTCTATGGGAATCAAATATGGGTTTTGTGTTTAGTGGAAGAAAAGGACAAGCTTGCATTCTTTGCTGGAATCCTTGTCTCTGTTCCCAGTTGCACAGGTTCAGGAAATGCTTCTGTTTTATGGCTTTTAGTTTGTTTGCGCCCTTAAACTATTTCGTTTTGTTTTCGCTCTTGATGAAAAGAAGTGAAGACAATGAAGCCCTTTAGTTGATTGTCTTATCCAACAATGTGTTGTGTTGTGTCTATTTCTTCTTAATAAACGAGACTTTGTCAGATTTTCAATTTGGCCTGGAATTCAGTCCCTTTTTGTTCATGGTGCTGAAATGTATGACTTGCATTACAGGTTGATAAATAACGTTCTCTACTGATGAGAAAATGTTGAGTATATATGAGACGTGTACGTATGCTACATGTGTGACAACACAGTTGTATTGAACTTCATCTTGTCTAGAATTTAATGTATGGGAATTTGAACATGATGGATGAAATACAGTCTCAATCGGATAACTATAGGTCGTCTTCGTCATCAGCAAGTAGCCCGGCAGTAAGTAGGGTGCCATCAAGTAGCTTCTTCTACCTGCACAAACCTGGTTCGCTCCGACAACCCATCTCATTTGAGGACTCACCTGATTGGGGAGATAGTGATGTCGATGTGAGAGTCGAGGAAGGAGGTGACACTATTAATGTCGCAACGCCGGCTTCCCCTTCTCTTTCTAAGCTCAATAGTGGGTCCTTGGCATCCCCGTATGGGTCATATTTATCAGAGGGCGCGGTTATTCAACAGAAAGTCGCAGGAGCATCAATTGTGTGGAAAGATTTGACTGTTACAATAAATGGCAAAAGGAAGTACTCTGATAATGTTGTGAAGAGTTCAACCGGTTATGCCTTAGCTGGGACAATGACTGTAATTATGGGCCCTGCTAAATCAGGGAAATCTACCTTATTGCGCGCCATTGCAGGTATTGAAGCAAGTTTCCCTTGTCCTTGCTTAGAAAGGAACTTTCTGTTGTTCTTTGCATGTATAATATTTGAATGCTCAAAGCTAACTTGGAAATTATTATCTCTTTACCTCAGGAAGATTGCATCCTTCTACTAGGACTTACGGTGAAGTGTTTGTGAATGGGGCTAAATCTAGCTTGTCCTATGGATCATATGTGAGTTCAGTATCTCACTAGTTGTTTAACATTTGAATTTCTCGTGTTTCTATTGGTCATTGATCAAACTTAATTTTTTTTGTTATGATAGCTCATGCTTTTGTGTGGAACCTTGATTATAAGGTGAAAATCTGTATGCATGGGTTTGTAAGTTGAAAATTATATTTGCAATACTTCAGTCTTGTTGGAGATAAGCTTTTTCTGCTACTGGTTGTTACACTGCGCATCACTGCATTTATTGTATCAACTGATATGGCGCATGGGAAGTTTTAATATGATGGTAAATCTTTCTATAATCTAAATTGTCAAGACTGTATACTGTTTTGATTTGTCATCAATTATGCGTCCTTGCTGTGGTAATGCATTATGTGCTGATTTATACCTTTCAAAGTCACTATTGTGGCTACTGTACTTTCTCTTGTATTTGTTTTGCTTGGTATAGTTAGTTGGCACTGAATTAGCACTAGGCACATGTTTTTTCATGCATGCCTATGGTTTGTATTTAGGAATGAATTGTCGGGGTCGAACCTATATTGCATACATGATTGAACAAGTTAGTAGTATTCTATGGATTTATTATATAATCATTTACTTTATAGGCATATGAACCATTGAGTTTTGGTTTTTAAAGTTGATTGGGATTCCTAGCTGATTACATGATGGTAGGTGTCTATCAATTGTTCAGTTCCCACAATATGAGAGTTAACGAATTTATTTTATTTTATTGAAAATTGATTTTGGATTTGCAGGGGTATGTGGAGAGAAAAACCAATCTGATTGGATCCCTTACTGTGCGAGAGTTTCTGTACTATTCAGCTCTGCTTCAACTTCCCGGATTCTTGTTTCAGAAAAAGAATGTGGTAGAGGATGCTATCAACGCAATGTCTTTAGGTGATTATGCAAATAAACTTATAGGCGGACATTGTTATACGAAGGGCCTTCCTAGCGGGGAGAGAAGGCGTATTAGCATTGCCAGGGAGCTTGTGATGCGACCACAAATCTTATTCATAGATGAACCTCTTTATTGTCTCGACAGGTATCTTACTTTTTCCCTTTTAATTCTTTTATTCTAGCAACCCTGGTCTGCCTTTGACATATAACTATGAAAATTTAGTTGTATCATATGTGTCTTGCATTGTTTATACTAGTCTGGCAACTATTTTGTTGAAATGCTGTACTTTACTTGAGGATGGAGCCGACTGTAAAATCTTTATAGTCTGGTCCCCCCCATGCCTAGTGGTTACGCCCATTCCATTAATAGAAAAAATAAACGATTATGTTATGCTTTTTTTTTTTTTTTTTCATGTCTGCCAAGTGGTCCACACTATTGTTTTGATTTAATAGGAGCGAAGGCTATAGCCTATAGAAGTATGGTATCTATTCAAAATCGTGCTTTCATAGTTTCATTTCAATAATACGATAACAGCAGTTACAACTAAGTCTTTTCCTACTATATGGCGTCGCGCTTTCATAGTTTCATTTCAATAATAACTAGTATTATTTTCATAATTTATGCTATACATTAAATCAATGAGGCATTTCTTTGGAGATCGAGTGTTATCAGTTGCTTGATTGTATTTCACATGTTGAGGCATATCCTTGTTGCTTTTTGGTATTCCTGCAAATTCCTGATTTATTATCCTTGTAATTTTTTTCTTCTTCTTCAGTGTCTCAGCTCTTTTAATGATGGTTACATTGAGGAAGCTTGCCAGCACTGGTTGCACTCTTATTTTCACCATTTACCAGAGCAGCACAGAAGTCTTTGGCCTTTTTGACCGAATATGTCTTCTTTCAAATGGAAATACTCTGTTCTTTGGAGAAACATTAGCTTGTTTGCAGGTAACTTACCTTCTATACCGTTTTTCTCTTGAGCACGAATGTGTTTTGTGTACAAAAATAAAAATATGAGAAGGTATTGATTGTTATGATTCATAGGGTTGCTATGTACTAGTGAAAAGTGACCAATGGAAGATGAGTCTGTTGTGATATTCTCAAAAACTGTTTTTTTCTTCTTAACCTTCTCTGTTAATGACTGAAACTAAATACTTATCCTATTACTGACTTCTTTATTTTACTTTGATGAAGCACTTCTCAAATGCTGGATTTCCATGCCCAATCATGCAAAGTCCTTCAGATCACTTTCTACGTGCGATTAACACAGATTTTGACAGGATAATTGCAATGTGTAAAAACTGGCAGGTAATTGTTTCCGGTATGGTGCTTTCTTGTGTCGTAATCTGATTGTTGTTACAAGAACATATGAACATAAGATTTCCTGCACAAGAAAATATCTACATGCGTGTTTATACTCGTAGTTAAATTGTAATTCATAATCATGTAATTAAAAAGTAATTTCTATAGGATTTTTTTATTGCTATTTTTGTTTTATAACTGCAAGTACTTCTGGTTAATGGAACTGTGGATTGATGGTTGATCTGCTGATTGCATCATTTTTGTTACAGATTTTATTATGATATTTTATTAACATTATCTTTATAATAGGATGACAATGGAGATTTTTCTTCGGTCAACATGGACACCGCTGTTGCTATACGCACACTTGAAGCAACTTATAAACAGTCTGCAGATGCAGCTGCGGTTGAAAGTATGGTTTTGAAACTCACTGAGAAGGTAACTTTATTATTTGCTTACCTGGCTTGCCTTCTAGTTTGCAACTTTGCATATCATTTATTAATAATGCTTGGATTTTATAGGTACGTTTAAGACCTGTTTGAAACACAAAATGAAATGTTTCAACAATTAAAAGGATTTGGTGAAAAGTGAAAAATGAACTTTGTGAAAAAGTGCTAAACATTCTGGGTATGGTTATAGGTCTATAATGCTGATGTATTTTATTTTAATTGTTTAAGTTTATAATCCACATTCTTTCTGAAACATGCTTGGCTTCCCAGGAAGGTCCATCTCTCAAATACAAAGGCAAAGCTAGCACTACTACTCGTATAGTAGTCTTGACATGGAGGTCTTTATTAGTTATGTCGAGGGAATGGAAATATTACTGGCTTCGTCTTGCTCTTTGTATGCTTCTTACCCTTTGCATTGGCACCATATTTTCTGGTTTGGGACATTCGCTGTCTTCAGTTGTGGTGAGTTGGCATTGCATGACAATTGCATTTCATCTCTCAACTGGATTTTTTTTTTTTTTTTAATATAATTATTGTTTAACATCTACATACTTCTTCAGTTCTTGATGCTAATAATCTGTACGAGTTAAATTCTGCCATTTTTTGCATTACAGATTAGAGTCACAGCAATTTTTGTGTTTGTATCATTCTATTCACTCCTAAGCATTGTTGGCGTGCCTGCACTAATCAAAGAAATTAAGGTAATCCTGCAGCTAATTTTTTTTTTTACCTACTTTAGAGTAGTTTGGAACTTTTCCTTGTTGTGTCTACATAAAATGAAGTGTTCATGGCAAGTTCTAAATTGTTTTCAGTGTTGTTTCTTTTAATGCATTTGTCTAAATTGTGGAATTGGCAGACTGTATTGAAATCCACCTTTTGCATATAAGCAGGTGCTATTATTTGTCGGTTTTTACTTCACTGGTATTTAATAAAACAAGCACTTGATACACTTCCAAGTGCAGAGTGAAAAGAAAGAAAAATTCATTTCACATGCTTAAACTTCTTTATTATCAGCAATTCATATTTTTGGCTGCAGTAGTAATAGTCAATTTTTTTTTTTCTCTTAAGGATTGGGTTATAGATTCCGAACCACAATTTCACTCTTTAATCTTTTAAAAGGTTGATGATATTAAGTTATTTGCTCATTTGTAGATATATGCTTGTGAAGAATCAAACCAGCATTCCAGTGCACTAGTATTTTTACTTGGGCAACTCCTGTCCAGCGTTCCGTTCCTTTTTCTCATCTCCATCTCATCAAGTCTAGTTTTCTACTTCCTAGTCGGGCTGCGAGACGATTTCAGCTCGTTGACGTACTTTGTGTTGAATATTTTCATGTCTCTACTAGTGAACGAAGGACTTATGCTAGTTGTTGCTACTTTATGGCAAGATGTCTTCTGGAGTTTCCTGACACTGTTGTGCATACAGGTGAGTTCCGTTGTCCACTGATGTAAAGTGCTAAAAAAAGTTACTTGCCATTCATCTAGCAACCTATATTTCACTTCATGGCAGTGATTACAAAAGAGCTTCGGTACTGTTACTTACCGACCCTTTCCTAAAGCTAACTGCAGACACATGACTCCCATTTCAGGTTGTCATGATGCTTTCTGCAGGCTATCTTCGAATCCGAAATGCTTTGCCTGGACCCGTGTGGATATATCCAATGTCATACATAGCTTTTCACACATACTCTATTCAGGTTGGTGGATAATTTTGTATCTTCTGCTCATAGCTGTTGGAAAATTTATTCCTGAAGGACCTGAACAGACTATGTTTTGTGACTTTTGATGAGAAAGAGCCTTCCAAAACTAAGAGGATCAAACAGTTTTAATTTTTTATTTCTTGAGTTTTCGTTGAAGCAATTTCTTGTTATGTTGTAGGGGTTATTGGAGAATGAGTACCTAGGCACCACCTTTGCAATTGGGCAGGTGAGGACCATATCTGGGTTACAAGCTCTCGAAAATGCATACGACATCTCCCCTGACAACAATTCAAAGTGGGAAAATTTGCTGGTTTTGTTTCTCATGGCAGTCGTTTATCGTATATTTGTGTTCATTTTGTTATGTTTCCGCGTAGGGAGAAAACCATCCCTGCATAATAGTTTTAGGTGTACAAGAGATACAGAAAATACAAGATGATGTGAACCTGGTTCAGCTCTATGCTTTGTATGATTAATTTTGATCTATTTTGCCTGTTGTCTTAGTTTTGTGAGTTTATCTTGACTAATGAAAAGGACATGTGAAGTTTATTGCCCCAGCTAAATGTCTCGTGTAAGATTCTTGGTCAACACTTGATGTACTCACACAATTGCAGTGGATTTTTAAGATTCATGTGAAAGTAGTTATTTATTCATTTATTTTTCACTTCAGCCCTCGTGATTGGTCAGAATTGTCTTGTGGCGCTTGCAATGTGACATTGCTACCTAATAAGTAATAATACCTATTGTGAAATGGTTACTGCAAAAAAAATCTGTAGCACTTGTTTACCTAAATGATTGACTCTGGTGTAGATCTTACACACACAATGAGTTACAATGCACATGAGAATACTTTGTACTAGAGTTCGTGGCTATTAACCTATCATCCCAATCTCTGCATATCTCAAATATGGGTGGTAAAGGAAGTAGATATTTAACCAATTTTTCAAGTAGCTGACTTTTAACTGCAAAATTATTTAAACAAGGGCAAGATCTTCATTTTGAGAGTACTAGAGGCATTTCTACAATGTGATTGAATCACATTGAATTTGGGATTTAGCATTCAAATCCTTCATATATCATTCCATAGTCTTGTCATTAAATCCATTGGGGTTCAATGCATGTTCCAATTTTTCATTCATATCTTGGATGAAGCAATTCATATTTTTCTCAGAAGATCCTTCCGGGCTCAATGCATCCTCCAGTTTCAATTTAATCCCTTTCATTGCGGTCTTCAATTGATCCCCTACTTTTCCATCCATTAGACGATTGACATTCTTCGAGATCTCCTCCTTTGTGATCGTTGTCTGATCGCTCAAATTAATCCCAACCTTCCAGTCATCCACCACTAACTTCCGATTGGTGAACTGATCGGTCAACAAAGGAAAACACAACAACGGAACCTCACACCAAATGCCTTCCAATATAGAATTCCACCCACAGTGAGTCAAAAACCCTCCAACAGCAGGGTGGGCCAAGACTTGTTTTTTACTACACCAAGGTACAATCATCCCACGATTATGAATCGCCTCCTCAAATCCAGCAGGCAACACGTCTTTCTCATCCGAGCTCACAACATCGGGCCTAAGCACCCAAACAAAGCTCACTCCACTAAGCAAAAGCCCGTTTGCAATTTCCACAAGGTCCCTCTTTGTGATGTGGGCATAGCTACCAAAAGATGCATACAACATCGAGCCACGGGCCTTGGAGTCGAGCCAGCGAGTGCAGTCTGACTCGGACCATAGGCTAGTGGCCACGGTGCCCTTGGTGAACCCAGGTGGGAAAAGGGGCCCAATGGCATAAAACGGTTTTTGAGCTTGCAGTGCGGTTATGACACGTGGCTCCAGATCGTGCACCGTGTTGCATAGCACAAAATCCGCACCTTTAACATCTTTGAAGGCTGCGAAAATTTGTTGGTGGCATATTGTAGATGTATCGGTTTGTTGAAGATACGATGTGAGGTCCTTTGGATCAATTGTTTTCACGCCAGGTATGTAGTCAATGGGGTCTTTTCTAATATCTGCGCACACAAAAAAAATTATTCATAATGCTATCATATAGTATATGATTAATATGACTAAGTAAAGTAATACTAAATGAACAATTTATATCAGAATGCGCACTTATATTTTGTATCATTTTTATTTAGTTAGTAAACTCTGTTTGTATGTCTAAATTCCACACTGATTGACTTGATATGGAAAAAGGGAATAGATTGAAAAATCTGAATGCTTCCTACACGAGCGTTGGGAAAAATGCTAAACGTCAATTTTTCATGCTGTAACCAATCCCCCAACACTACCGGACCAAAAATTCTCTCTCCTATTATCTTAAGAGGTGCCAACCAATTGCGTTATTCTCACTTGCACTAGTGGGGGTTAACGAGAAAAAACAGAGAGGAGAGAGTTTCATATAAGGAGGAAAAAACAAAAAAGAGATTTCCGGCTTTTTTGCTGGCAAATTTTTTGGTTTACACCACTTGGATCAAACATCTAAATTTGGTGAGTATGTTCAAAAAATCTTTATTTGGTGAGTATGTTCAAAAAAAAATCTTTCTCTTCGATTGGAATGATTGGATTGTTGAAACGATTCTCCAATCCAGTCGAGTTATGTAAATAACTCTACAGCTCATAGTTTGGGGGGTTCAATTTCTTATCTTTTCTTTTCATATTCAGCAAGTTTGTGTTTGTTGTTGCTCCTCTTAGTCTTGCGAGCACGTCAACAATTTGTGTTAGAGCCTGATTCTAGGGCGGTATTAAGTATAACATTCTTGAATGATGGAAGTAAGTAGAATGATGTGCTTGAACGTTACTAATAGATTAATTCATCCACCAGAGATCCTAATAAAAATGACTCCTTATTGAGATTTCATCTTATGTTAAATAAATATAAATTAATTAGTATCTTATGTTAAATAAATCCCAATAACACAATTCTCACAATAATGTTTTTAAGATCATGTAAAACAGGGGGATAAAAGTTTCATTAATTATATTCATAAATAATTTTATATATGAATCTAATTTATGAAACTTTCACCCCTGCTAAACACACTCTAACTATATAAATTAATATTTTTTTTGTGAAACATATAAATTAATGTTAATATACGTTATGTTATCTAATTGTTGAATGCCTATCCGAATCACCTGCAAAAATAACATTTTCCTTATCTTTTTCTATTAACACAATTTTACACATTGCCATATCATGCATGAGGGTGTTATAAATTATAGTTACCATGGCAAGCGAAATGGCGATTGTTTGTAAGAAGATCCATGTGACGGTAGAGACTAAAAACCAAAGCAGGTTCCGTCCAGAAAGACACAAAAACCAGCCCGAATTTCTTGGCCACTGCGGATCCCCACACAAAGAAAGTGTCGGCAATCAAGCATGTCACCGGCGGCACCGAACGCTTCACCACCTCCGCCACCAGCTCCTCCGCGTGAGCCGACATCACGTGCACCAACGATGCAATGAACTGGTCGTGGTTGAGCGACCTGTCGTACTTCACCGGCAGGCCGTCGGCCACCGTGGCGTACCGTATGTCGAGGCCAGAGCCCCGCGCGGTGGCGAAGACGTCCCCATTGTGGTTGCCGCCACCGTTGGATGAGGAGGAGCTGTTGGCTTCGGCGGTTCGGCTGTGGATGGATTCAGTGTTAACGAAGGTGATGGTGAAGCCACGTGATGCGAGCTTGACGGCGAGGTTCGCCGCGGGGATGACGTGGCCTTGCAGTGGAAAGGCGAAGAGTATGGCGTGAGGGCCTTGGTAGTGGTGGGGGGTTGCCATGAACAAATATGGCTTTCTGTTATGGGAAAGGTATAAACAATCTAAAATGTTTGTCAAATATGGCTGGTGAAATGTTTTAATGATTTCACTTGGGTGAAGCTTTTTACATATACATATACACACACATATATATAAACAGTTTTGGAAAATAAGTTTGGGTAAACACAAGACTAGTACCTCTTGAGCACACTCATAGTAATATTAAAAAAAAATAAGGCATAATTTTCAAGTTTCTAGGAAGGTGGGTGGGTGCTGGTGAAGGTGTCATGAGTTGGTGACGATGAGGTTTTGAAGTCGCGTAATTACTAAAATTTGGAGGGAAATCAAGGGCTAAGGCTAAATCGAGGATATATTGCTTCACTTATTTGGCTGTGGAGGACGTAAAGTTGGTTGTGTTGTTTATGAATTACCTTATTTTGTATCTTGAGTTTTGTAATCAAAATTAGCAACACTCTTCACTTTACATTTTATACTACCTCCATTTCATGATATTAATAAGTGTTAATTTCATACATTAAATTACGAATAAACTTAAAAATATGAAATAAACTAATATTATGGAACCGAATGAGTACTTTAAGAAAATTTTCCAGTTCTAAAATATATTTGTCATTTTCATTTATTTATGCAACATTTATCACTAAACTATAATCTAACCCACGTGATGCGTAATGAATTATAATAATCAAACTTTATATGGGAATTCCACCTGGTAAGATGAGATTACATAATTTTGTGTTATTAATACTAATTTTTTTTTCTTCTTTCATGAAAAGTGGAAGATGACATTTTAAGTCATGTCAGTGCTGAAGGTACTAATTCTAAAATTGAAGGACTAAGGAATATAGGACCCACGAGACCTTAATATCATGATAGACTTAAAAATTTCTAAGTGTATGACCAAAGTCGTGATAAATGAGGGGCATGACATCTCGCTTAGAGAGGTTGGCAGTTACTTTTGATTTGAAGGCCCAAGACATGACACATGACTTGATGACGCAAGGGCTGATGACAGTTATGATTCCATCCAAGGATGCAAGGTGTGACACGTGACCTGACAATGCAGAGGTTCATGGCAATTATTCTCCAGATCCAAGGGTTGACAAGATGACATGCAGCATCAAGATTCTGAAGTTTGTGGCAGTTACTAGAAGATCCAACGGCCAACGATATGATAAGTGATTTGTTGGATTGAAGGCACATGAACAAGTAAAACTCTGTGTTTTGAAGTCTTCTCGTCAAGAAAAATACTTTTGGCGCCCAGAATTTAAATTCAAAGGCTGTGACACGAGGGCGCCAGAAGGTGATTACATAACTGTCAGGGCTCAGTTTTCTCTATAAATAGAACTCATCAAGCACATAATTTCTTAAGTTCCTAGGATCACACACTTGTAACACTCTCACATGCTTGTCCCATGCCTCCAATGGCATTACAGGGCATGAGAAAAGTCAAATACACATCCTAAACTTCACCATTTTCTTTTCTCTTTTAGATCAAACACTCTTTTCTTTTCCTTTTTCTTAGTATTTTCCTTTATCTTTGTAATTATGTCACTTCAATCCTATCTGTAAGACACTGCAATTAAGTTTCTATGCACAAGTAATTATACTCATAACTCTAGAACCGAAACTTAATCAAACAAAAAGCATAAAAACACTGCTTAATTGTCAAGTTCTTGGACAATTTCTCTTCTACTCCTCACGCTAGAACTAGAACTTGAGTAAACATAATTAAGTTACAAATAAAAGTCATACATTGACATTGATACTGTCGAGTAATTTATGTATATTATTCCATTATTTAAGTTTCTATACAATTGCTTTTGTGCAAGGAGAAAATATATACATGTTTTTCAGGCACTTCAATTACACTTCTGAGACTCTACAAGCGAAATTGTTTCAATTCTTTAAATTAAGATCCTAAAATAAAGTAGATTTGTCAATTATTTGTTATTAATAATGATGCCAAAAACTACCAAAAAGACAATGCAATGAAGGGTAAATAAGGGTAACATTTTGAAGCCAGTATAACATTTTGAAGCCAAGATACTACAAAATAGGGTTTAATCAATCATGTTCATTTGTTTGCAAAACTAAAAAAGGTAAAGATAAGATTGAAAATCATGTCAGTTAAAAATTAACACTATCGTGCAATTTGAAAGAAACATTCGTCAGACTAAACATATATTTTTCAAGTAAAATTTAATAATACTCTTGTGTACAATTAAATAATGTACAACTTACAGCTAATTGCATTTAATATTCATCTTTTCTCTCTTCTTTGTCACCATCCCTCATGTGTTCTTCTTCATTTCTTTTTCTTATTTATTTTTTCTCTCTTCGTTTCACTCTCCCTTCCTTTTTTTTTTTTCACATGATCAATCTAAAACCTTCATTTCCATTTATTTTCTTCCATCTATGAACTCTAAACATAACATTTCCTTTTTCCTTTATACATCTCCAACCTCCAATTCCTTCTTTTTTGTTTCCTCCTCCTCCTTTTTTTTTTTGCCGTCTTTTTAGTTTTGTTTTCGTCTTTGCAAGATGTTATGAATTCCAAAGTTTTTGTTTTCATTTATGTCTTATTCTTTGTTTATGCATGTTCAAAAGTTTGTATATACGTGCACCAAAATTTGTGTCTGCTTATTCAAAAGTTTGTGTCTATGAGTACTAAAGTTTTCTCCTTCTTATTTGTTTTCGTTTCTGTCATCTTCTATGTTTTATTGTTCAAAAGTTTGTGTCTGTGAGTATCAAAATTTGTGTATGCTTATTCAAAAGTTTGTTTATATGAATACTGAAGTTTGTCTCTGGTTGCTAGTTGCTATAAAGTTTTGTACATAAGTTCCAAAGTTTGTTTTTGATTCCTCTAAAGTTTGTGTTTAGATGCAGGAAAGAAAGAGAATGTGATAGTTACTTCTCGTCATGTAATTGGGTGTCAGTCTCATTTTATTTTATTTTTGTATTTGATAGTGTTTATTTTTATTCTATTTTGTAAAGTCTGTGTCTCTATTTTGAAATGTTTGTATCTGATAGAAAGTGAGTGTACACACGTATGCTTTAGAGTGTGAGTGAGAAATAAGAAACACAGTGTGTGTAACAACTACTTTTTGTTATTTAATGGAGCACGAATCTCATTTTATTAGTTTTCATATTTAATAAAGTTTATATCTCTATTTTAAAATGTTAGTATTTACATTTGTCTCTTTGTTGTACGTAACTATACTTACGTTTTTCAATTGCATACTTAACATTACTATAATGCTCTAATTACATATGTAGGTCAATTTTTCATTCACTTTATATATGAGACCCTTCTCATTTACAGCATGTGCGTCAATTTTTCATTACGAGAGACCCTACCTCATTTACCACATTATCAAATATCTATCCAAAGAATATTAAAGCGCTCCTAACGACAAACATAACACTATATATGATAAAGATTGTAAGGTTCTAGCTGCAGGTGGGTGTCTTTTAAATCAATGACTTGTCAGGCTAAGTAGATAGTAAAATAAAAGACCCATAATGATGGAAGTGGATGTCCAAAATATTGTGTTTGATCATGTTACATTATAAAAAAAAACAAAAAAAATATTGGTTAGTAAATATTTTTAGATAAAAAATATAAAAATAATAAGAACAAAAACATATTTAGAGATGAAAATAAAAACATAAAACTTAAAATTGTAAAAATATAGGTTAGTAAACATTTTTAGATAAAAAATACAAAAATAATGAGAACAGAAACATATTTAGAGATGAAAATAAAAACATAAAATTTAAAATTGTCTTTGTCTTGAGATAACTTTTTAATTGATTTTTATACATCCTAATATTAAGGAAGAATACAAGAGATATGTCTGGTAACAATTTTAAACTAATTTTTATATTTTTAAAATAGAAGGATGCAAGGGGACACGTATCTGTTATTTCAGTGTCTCCATATTAGGGCTGTCAAAATGGGCCCGATGCGTTTACCCGATTAAATGGATAGACTTTACATGCAAAAAATAGGCTCGCGAAAATTTGAAAAAAAATTGGACCAGCCCGTTTAAGCCCATCCGTTTAGACCCGGCCTGTTTGGCCTGCGGACCGGCACGTGAGCCCGTGAATTTTTTTAATTTTTTAAATAATTTTTTGAATTTTTTTGAATTTTTAAATTTAAAAAAAAATAAACGAGCTAGCAGGCGGCCTGTTTAGGCCCGTGAACCTATCATAAACGAGCCGGACCCTAAAAATATGCATATTTTTTGCCTGACTCGTTTAGGCCCGCGGGCGAGCCCGCCCGTTTTGACAGCCCTACTCCATATTCTCTATCTCATGATGCCTACTGAACATTACCAAAGATTTTGGACAAGTAGAGCCTCTTAAAATTGATATGACCTTTTCGTGTCTCCATATTCTCCATCTCATGACGCTTACTGAACATTACCAAAGATTTTGGACAAGTAGAGCTTTTTAAAATTGATATTATCATAAGAGGCTCTACTTGTCCCAAATCTTTGGTAATGTTCAGTAAGTGTCATGAGATAGAGAATATGGAGACATTGAAATAACGGAGACGCGTCCTCTTATTATTTTTATATTTTTTATGTGTTTTTTTCTTTTATAATATAACATGATCAAACACAATATTTTGGACATCCACTCCCATCATTATGGGTCTTTTAATTTACTATCTACTTAGCCTGACAACTCATTGATTTAAAAGACAGCCACCTGCCGCTAGAACCTTACAATCTTGATCATATATAGTGTTATGTTTGTCGTTGGGAGCGCTTTAATATTCTTTAGATAGATATTTGATAATGTGGTAAATGAGGTAGGGTCTCATGTAATGAAAAATTGACGCACATGTTGTAAATGAGAAGGATATAAAGTGAACGAAAAATTGACCTACATATATAATTAGACCATTATAGTAATGTTAAGTATATATGCAATTGAAAAACGTAAGTATACCAAATTTAAATGTTTATCTCTTTTTCTCTCGTGCCACAATCAAACAACCAATTTATTCATCTATCACTAGTTTTTTATTAGTGAACTGATTAGTAAAGAGAGAAAAACACAATAACGGAACCTTGCCCCAAATGACCTCTAGTACATACATAATTCTACCCACAACGAGTCAACTAAGAGCAGGGTGCTACACCAAGGTATGATCATCCCACGGTCACGAACCGCCTCCCTAAATCCAATGCATGTTCCAATTTTTGGTTCAAATCCTTGATGAAACATTGCATATTCTTCTCTGAAGACCCATCAAAACTCAATGCATCTTCTAGTTTCTTCTTGACCCCTCTCATCGTGGTCTTCAATTGGTCCCCAACGTTTCCATCCATTAGACGGCTAACATTCTCGGAGACCTCCTCCATTGTGATCACTGTCCGATCACTCAAATTAATCCCAACCTTCCAATCATCCACCACTAACTTCCTATTGGTAAACTGATCAGTCAACAAAGGAAAACACAACAACGGAACCTCACACCAAATGCCTTCCAATATAGAATTCCACCCACAGTGAGTCAAAAACCCTCCAACAGCAGGGTGGGCCAAGACTTGTTTTTGACTACACCAAGGTACAATCATCCCACGATTATGAATCGCCTCCTCAAATCCAGCAGGCAACACGTCTTTCTCATCCGAGCTCACAACATCGGGCCTAAGCACCCAAACAAAGCTCACTCCACTAAGCAAAAGCCCGTTTGCAATTTCCACAAGGTCCCTCTTTGTGATGTGGGCATAGCTACCAAAAGATGCATACAACACCGAGCCACTAGCCTTGGAGTCGAGCCAGTGGGTGCAATCTGACTCGGACCACATGCTAGTGGCCACGGTGTCCTTGGTGAACCCAGGTGGGAAAAGGGGTCCAATGGCATAGAATGGATTTTGAGTTTGCAGTACGGTTATGACACATGGCTCAAGATCGTGCACCGTGTTGCCTAGCACGAAATCCGCACCGTTAACGTCTCTGAATGCCGCGAAAATTAATTGGTGGCATATTGTGGATGTATCGGTTTGTTGAAGATACGATGTGAGGTCCTTTGGATCAATTGTTTTCACGCCAGGTATGTAGTCAATGGGGTCTTTCCTAATATCTGCACACACAAAAAAAATAAATTATTTTATTCATAACGATATCATATAGTATATGATTAGTATGACTAAGTAATAATTAATGAACATTTACATCAGAGTACGCACTTATATTGTGTATCATTTGTATTTAGTTAGTAAACTCTGTATGTCTAAATTCCGCACTGATGTGACTTTCGAAATGGAAAAGGATATAGATTGACTATAAACTGAATGATTCTACATGAGCGTTCGGAAAAATGCTAAACGTCAATTTTTTATGACGTGACATGTGCATAATTAATAAACCTTGAACATGCTATAGTATATACGCGGAAGCATCATGATTATTGTCCACCACCCGACTGAAAGGAAAGAAACAAAACATAGAAAATAATCTGATAGCAAAGTGATAAAGACAGCAAAGAATATGGAACGTATCTATCTACAATAAGAATCTTTGCTCATTTTATATGAGATATTATATCGACTCACACCTTATATGTTAGGTTGAGTTTTTCCTTTTATGCAAAGAAAAATTTGAAATTGTGTTTGCCATTATATTTTTCTCACTTGTGATCCTAGATATTAAGGATCAGGTCAAGAGTTATTTTAGAATTGGGAATTTTCGACAAGGAGAAAAAAAGAGGGAAGTTTTCAATTTTCTTGCTGTCAAAATTTTTTATTTGCACAACTTTAATTAAACTGAGGATTGGAGGGTCCTTTATGGTCCGATTGAGCTCAAGTTTGGTAAGCATATTTGAGACATCTTGCTCTTCAATTTGAATGGTTAGATTGTTGAAAGAATTATCCAATCGCATTACGTAAAGAACTCAGTATAACTCAGAGCTCGAGGGAGTTTCTCATCTTTACTCTTTATATTTAGCAAGTGAGTTGTTTGTTTATGTTAATGAGTTTTTTTATAATAATTGAAGGCTAAAACTTGGCAATTATAAACAACTCTTAATTAATCATAGTGGATTCTTGTTGGTTTTACTATCAAGTCTTGTTGTTTTTACCTCTCACATTGAGGTAGGTTTACATGTTAAAATCTTGGTGTCTTGCTTTGTTTTTTAACTTCTATTTGATGTTTTTGCTGCCACGTAGTGTAGCTCTCTTATTCTTGGAAGCACAGGATTGAATGTTTTATTAGTTGGCATCAAAGCCTAATTCTAGGGCAGTATTGGATATAAATTCCTTGAATGATGGAAGCAAATATTGAATGGTAGTAACTCATCTCCCTTTCAATGAAATCCTAATAGGATCGATACTTCGATTAACATAATGTCTTAAACAAAATAAGTTCAAATAATACAACTCTTACAATAATCCTTTTAAGACCATGTAACTAATATTTTTTTAAGGCTCAATTTAATATTGGGGTTTGTCTCTATGCTTATGAGTGTTTACTTGTGTATTTATAAATGATACATGAACGAACAATTTATCAATCATCTTGATTAGACACATCTAAAAGTTATCAACAATATCACATCATTTTAGCATGTAATTTCCAAAAAAACTCATTGGATGGAAAGTTTCAACCAGGTGTTTTCATTAATGGGATTCATAATTAATTTTATTTATGAATTCAATTTTTGAACTTTTACCCCCAGTTAAACCCACCTAAGTATATAAATTAATATTATTTTTTACGTAAAGTATATAAATAGAAAAAAAAATGTTTAAGAAATCTAATCATCAACCTACTCACTTTTATAAAATGTATCTCATGTTCATATAAATATAAATTAATGTTAATGTATATTATGTTTTCTAGAGTGAGTTGTTGGGCATCTAATCAAATGGTTGTAAAAATAACATTTTTTTTTCTGTTAACACAATTTTACACATTTCAAACATGTATGCATCATGCATGAGGGTGTTTTAAATTATAGTTACCATGGCAAGCAAAATGGTGGTTGCTTTTAAGAAGATCCATGTGACGGTAGAGACTAAAAACCAAAGCAGGTTCCGTCCAAAAAGACACAGAAACCAGCCCGAATTTCTTGGCCACCGCGGATCCCCACACAAAGAAAGTATCTGCAATCAAGCACGTCACTGGCGGCACCGAACGCTTCAACACCTCCGCCACCAGCTCCTCCACGTGAGCCGACATCGTGTGCACCAACGACTCCATGAACTGGTCGTGGTTGAGCGACCTGTCGTACTCCAAGGGCAGGCCGTCGGCCACCGTGGCGTACCGTATGTCGAGGCCAGAGCCCCGTGCCTCGGCGAAAAAGTCGCCGTCGCCGTTGGATGAGGAATTGTTGGCTTTGGAGGTTTGGTGGTGGATGGATTGGGTGTTGACGAAGGTGACGATGAAGCCACGCGATGCGAGCTTGATGGCGAGGTTCACCGCGGGGATGACGTGGCCTTGTAAGGGATAGGCGAAGAGTATGGCGTGAGGGGGTCCTTGGTGATGGGCTGCCATGGACAATATTTGTGTGAAGGTTTTGAAATGTTTGGATGGGTTTTAATAAAGGGTGGGATGATAAGGTCAACAACACCTTTCAGACCGTAAATGTAGCATATGTACTCAAGACTAATTTGTAACGGGGTCAACACATGATAAATATGAAGAAAATAATATTGGGAAAATTCAGGGATAATTAATTTTCAAGCTTCCAGAACGGTGAAGGTGTGTCATGCTCGTGATGATGAGGTTGCTTACTAAAATTGTGGGGGAAATCAAGGCTGAAGGAGTCTAAATCCAGGATGGCAAATAATGTGGTTCTTAATTAAGGAGACGATTGATTTTGCATCGTCGCATGCTTTAGGGATTTTGGGTCCTTTACTTTTTTGTGTCTTGGTTTATTTGGGTGTAAGGTTAGAAAGGGTAGGGTATTTTGCTTCGTTTATTTGGTTGTGTTGTTTATGGATTACCTTATATTGTATCTTGACGATTTTATACTCAATTAATTATCGGCCAAAAAATGGAATAAGGTGACTAGTAATAGTAAGTAATAATGCATGCACGTCAATTTTTCACATATGAAATCCCAAAAATGTTATTTGACCATCTCAAAACAAGTTATCTAATAGTCACTTAACAAAAAAATAAATATTATAAAGTAAATAAATAAAATTATACAAAAATAAATATTATCACTGAACATTTTTGTGTGTTTGTGCACACGTAAATTTAATGTTACTATAAATATAAAATAAAAACTATCATTAAATATTTATGTGTGCTCATATACACACGTATTTAATATTACTTATTTTGTATATTTGATAATATTTACTTTTATGAAATATTTATTTTTTTATAAATAACCATTAAATGACTATTTTTAAAGTGCATGTAATAGCGGTATTGTATGAAACCCCTGCTCATTTATCAAATAATCTATCACAAGAATAAAGTGGTCCTAAGCCAACGACAAAAATAACTCCGATAAAGATCAAGGTTTTAATTAGCGGCATGTGGCTGGCTTTGTTGTCTTCTTCTGAAGTGGACTTGTTAGGCTAAGCAGCGAGTAAATTAAAATACCCATAATAATTAAGCTGGCCGCCTCATTTTCAGGATATATTTAAGAAAAGTCAAGGTAAGGTCTTCATTTATCTTCAAAATTAGAAGAAGATATCAGCAAACATAATTCGATTTCACCTTCTCTTTAGAAACATAACATAGAAGTGTAAGTACAAGACTCACTACACCAAAAGCACTATTTATGGGGGTTAAAATTTGTGTTTTCCGCCGCTAATTAAACGTAACATCGATACTTTATTTTTTTTTTTACTATTTTTTATATATTTAAAACATATCGTATCGTATCTTATACCAATATCTCTACATCAGTCCTAATAGTATTTCATTTCTTTTTTTGGTGAAGCCCCAATAGTATTTCTTTGTTTTAATTCTTTTGTTTTAAAAATTGTCCTCTCTATTTTGTTTCATTGCTTCACTTATGTAAAAAAAAAAAA
>QANU01015246.1:345376-367485 GCA_003254905.1 Nissolia schottii
TTATATATATATATATATATAGATTTTCACCAGATTTTCAGATTTTAAGAAATCTTGGTGCTTCATAGATTTTCACCAGCTACTAAAATAGATGTCCCTTCCTCGTTTTGCAGCGATTGCTTAGTCGGTTGAACTGATGCTACTTAGTGTTACATTTTCACTTTGATGTTTTGTGGCGATTAAAAAAATCTGCTATCTTAACGTGGCTACTTAATGTTTATCACCGTCGTTATATTTAACTCATTTGTGATAAATTTTCTTTTTTCCCACAGTTTTGAACGCCGCTATCTTTAGGTACCAAATATTAATATATGATTTGTGTTATGAACTGCCTCTAAATGCGTAAAAAAATAAATTGTTATACTACTTTTTCTTTGATTTCTTTTGTAGCTCCCATGACAAAGTTAATTCTATAAGAGTTATTCTATACATTACCCAACCAATTAGTTTTAGTTAAAAATCAAATTCGTTCATCTCTTAATAAAAAATTGAACCACGATTATTGCACACCTGAAGCAATAACTATCCGCTGACACCTCGAGCCCAACAAAATGGGAGAACGTGCTCCACTCTCACAAAACGTGTGCGTGTTATGCACTCTCTCAGCACGCCAACCGTTCACATTTCGTGCTTCTCTACAAAAGCCTTTCTTCTCCTAGAGTTGTTGCGACATAACCCTCTTATCTTCATCCCACGAACACCACCTTCTCGTCTTCCTCTCAGACACTGCTTCTTTTTTCTCCTTCTTCTGTAACCACATTTTTCAACTCTTCCATCGCAGGGCTTTTTCGAATTCTAACTACTAGTAAGACCTAACATTTACTAGTTCGTTTTCTTTTTTCAAGTTAATCGTCGAACAAAAAACTATGCCCGTCTTTCCTTTTGCTATTTTTGTTCGGCTAAAATAGTTATTTATTCTTGTTTAAGAAAGTTATGTCTCATTTTACGAACGGTTGTGTCTAAATATGAATAAGGTTGTGTCTGAGTAAAATAAATAGTTGTGTCTTGTTCTCTACTACGATTGTGTCTGGTGTTGGTAAGTTGCTTGTATCTGTCTTTTGTGGTTATGTCTACCTATGGTTAAGTCTGTAATGCTCTATGGTTACATTCGTAATGCTTCTATGTCTGTCTTTTACACAAGGTTATGTCCTACACAATCGAAAGGTTGCGTCTCATACTTCGTCATGGTTAGATCTATGTTTGCTAGTTGGTTGTGTCTTTCTGCATTATATTGTTGTGTCTTCCTATTTTATTTGGTTATGTTTGGTTGTGTCTGGTAGTTACGTCTTTCTACGTTATATTTGCTAAAACCGCCGTAGCATTGTTGAAACTTTTCTAACAACTCCATGAACGACGGCTCCTTGCCGGCAAAATTTAGTGGATTTGTCGTCGACATCAATACAAAACCAATAGCAGAACAGATAAAAAATGAACGGATCAAAAGCGCAGCAATGATCGAGAAATAAAAAATGAACAAGCAAAAACAAAACGATAAACTAGAGCAGATCAAAACGCATGGAGAATGAGAAAAAATGAATCGAGCTGAAAACGAAGTCGAAGGAGTGGTTATCTCGCCGAAGAAGACACGTGGTTGGTTAGGGTGGGTAGTTTGCTGACTCAGCCGAGGGTTTTAATAAAATAAGGTGGGTGAGCAACAAATGTTCATGCACTAGGTGTGCAAGAATAAGTATCCTAAAAAATTACATTAGTTGATAACTCAATAGATTAAGATCCAACAAAAAAAGCCACAACTGTTGTATGTTGTTGCAGGTGAACATAAAAAATAACATTTTTAAAACATTAAGAACTTGATAATATAAAAAACTTCTAATTGTAAGCACTATGGATGAGAAGATGATAATGATCCATAATTTTGATGATTATGACTGTCAAAGACCCTTTGAGAGTCTTGTTTCTAATAACAAGTCTAAATCGATAGCCTGAAATTCTAAAAATAGCAGCAATAAAATCATAACAAATGAACTTGCTCTCTTCATTGCATAAAATGAAAAACTAAAAATTTTTAGTGACAAACAACCATAACAGAATGTGCTTTTAGAAAGATTATCTTTAAGATTGGTACATTGCTTTCAAGATTATCAGGTAATCTAGATTATTTTTTAGAAAGATTATCACTTACTAAATTGTTGGTAATATTACATTACATTGTTGTGTTTGGTATGCACAAGTCATGTAATTGAAAATTTACATTACCTTGTTTGGTATATAAAAAAGATTACGAGATAATATACATTATTATTATTATTATTATTATTATTACTTTTTTTGTTATTGTTATTACTCTTATTATTTTTTTTATTTTCATTATTATTTTTATAATAATTATTATTACTATTATTATTTAGAATTACTTAGAGGGGGTAACCTAGATAGACATCTCTCATAGAGGTAATCCACATTATCACTTTAAAGGTAATGTGAATTACCTTAGTAATCCAGATTACCAACAATCATGTCGCACCAAACATGTCAATATGGATTACTAGATAATTTAAAAAGACAAGTTACTAGTACTAAATAAATTGTCATATACTAAACGCCCCTAAAGGTTTTGCAGTCTGGTCGATGGCCTTTTAACCACAAAATATTAGTTAAACATGTGCAAGGATTTTTAGACAAATACATCCCACATTCTGACATTTTATTTCTCTCTATAAAATATAAGACAACATAGATATAATTGTTTTGTTATTTAAAGCAATTGATTGAAGCACATTAAATTTGAGCTTTGGCGTTCAAATCCTTGATGAAGCATTCCATATTTTTTTCAGAAGATCCATTGGGGCTCATTGCATCTTCTAATTTCTTTTTAATTTCTCTCACTGCTACCTTTAATTGGTCCCCAAAATTTTCATTCATCAAACTATTAATGTTTTTCGAGACCTCCTCCTTTGTGATCACCATCTGATCGCTCAAATTAATCCCAACCTTCCAATCATCCACCACTAGTTTTCGATTGGTGAACTGATCGGTAAAAAAAGGACAACACAATAATGGAACCTCGCACCAAATAGCTTCTAACACAGAATTCCACCCACAGTGAGTCAGAAACCCTCGAATAGCAGGGTGGGCCAAGACTTGGGTTTGGCTACACCAAGGTACGATCATCCCACGGTCACAAACCGCCTCCCTAAATCCAACGGGAAGCGGATCGCCATCGTCAGAGCCCACAATATCGGGCCTAAGAACCCAAACAAAACTCACATTGCTAACCAAAAGCCCATTTGCAATTTCCACAAGGTCCCGTTTTGTAATTTGGGCCAAGCTACCAAAAGATGCATACAAGACCGAGCCATGGGGCTTGGAATTGAGCCATTGGGTGCAATCTGACTCGGACCACAGGCTGGTGGCCACGGTGCCCTTGGTGAACCCAGATGGGAAAAGGGGTCCAATGGCATAGAATGGTTGTTGATCATGCAGTGCTACTATGACACGTGGCTCAAGCTCTTGCACCGTGTTGCATAGCACAAAATCCGCACCTCTAACGTCATTGAAGGCTGTGGAAATTGTTTGGTGATACAATGTGGATTCATCTGTTTGTTGAAGATACGATGTGAGGTCCTTTGGATCAATTGTTGTCACGCCAGGTATATAATCAATGGCATCTTTCCTAATATCTGGACAACAAGAAGAAAATTAGCAGGTCTTTCTTTTTAGGATGAGTTTACATTGGCTAGAGAAATGTTTGGGGCTTTTAATATAGCTTATTCTCTAACTCAGTCTATACATACATTTGTTAAAATATGAATTTATTTAATTATTTTTTGCTTTAGGATCTTAAAGATAAATAAAAAAAATTAGGCTAAAATTAATGCAGACTCTCAAATAATTACGTATTGACATTGATATGACGCAAGTTAAACTAATTATATGATAAAAATCTACTAGTGTACTTATATTTGTGTGGATCAAATATTTTTTTTTCCCCGACTGAAACATCCAGAAAATTGTCCACAACTAGCTGCAAGGAAAGAAACAAATTAATTACAGAAAAAAAAAGCCGATAATAAAGTGATAAAGACAAAAGACCACGATCAGGAAACGAATATTCCACAATGTTTTAGAATCACATCACAGCAAATCTTAACTGTTAAAACGATTATTGCAATGCAAAAACTTGTGTGGAAAAAGAAAAATTACTCGACTAGTTCTAAAAAGTAAAAACTATACCTGATACAATATTGTTTTTAGAAAAGAAAGAACTTCTGAATATTTTAATTTTATGATATATTATAACTATATATATATATATATATATATATATATATATAATGCAATCATTTTCACTTTAGATGCAGCCATTTTTTTCCCATTTCTTTATCCTTTAAATAAAATATTAGCAACTAAGAAAAGTTTACTATTGATTAAGATTGATAATTTAAACAAGAAAAATGCACACAAGTCTACCAACTTATTTTAAGACATATTTATAATAAAATTAATTCAAGCTAAAAATAAATTAGTGTATCTTTAATAAAGTTAATTAAACTTTTTTTTATTATAAATTTATTAAAGATGAGCTCATAGATTTGTGTCGGTGCAACAATTTTCAATAAAAACTCATAGCCATTGAAGTTGACACCCTCGAATCCATTCCATCACATGCATGACAACTCATAGCCATCTCTTAAAAAATATAACAATTATTAAGCATGCATTGTATTATGTTAATATTAACGTACATATATACATACGGTGCATCAATTATTTATTTATTTATTTATTTATTTATTTTTATTATTATTATTATTATTATTATTATATACGTATATTTCCATCTTACCATGCATGATCAAATGTGGGATTTTTGAAGTATTGACTGAGAGAAACATTATTATGTAACATACATAATTAAAGGTCTTTATAAAACACTTTACACATAGAGGGCATATAAAAAATTATGTTTAATTGTACTAATAATTATATATGTAATTAGTATATGATTTGCTAATGGTATAAAAGATTCCATACTTGCTAATATATTAAATATGTTTTTAGTGCTTGAAAAATTATAAATTTTGTATTTTATCTCTAAAAAAAATTTGTTAGGAAATAGCCCTGACAAGTTTATTTGGTAGAATTTAGTTTCTTCTGTCATGTTAAGTAGTTTACTGTGACAATTAACTTGACCACGTGACAGGTGCAATATTATGTGTCAATTTTGTGTAAACATGTGACCTACTAAGTTAACTGTGACGTCAGCAGTTAATGGCAAAACTTGAATCTTACCAAAGAAAATTGACAGGACAATTTCCTAACAAAATTTTATTTGAGATAAAATACAAAATTTATAATTTTTCAAGGACCAAAAACATATTTAACCCTAAAATCAAACTATATACTTCATTGTTAGAGTTTAATGCCAACACAAGGTGAAGTAATAAGTAATCTTGTCCTATTTTTGAAGGATCTCGGGAGTTAGACTTGAAACATAATGATAAAAAATTTGTGCCGAAATGAGCAGTCACATTATCCTAAACTCAATTATTGGTCCTACTAATAATATAGTCCAAATACCAGTCAGTGCATTAATTAAAAAAAAAAAACTGATAGAGCATAATAATGAATTTACCATGGCAAGCGAAATGACGGTTGCTTCTAAGGAGATCCATGTGATAGTAGAGGCTAAAAACCAAAGCAGGCTCTGTCCAGAAAGAGACCCAAGTGAGGCCAAATTTCTTAGCTATTGCGGGTGGCCACACATAGAAGGTGTCGGCAATCAAGCATGTCACGGGCGGCACCGAACTCTTCACGACCCTCCCCACCAGCTCCTCCACGCGCTCCCACATCGCGTGCAGCAACGACGTCAGAAACTGGTCGGTGTTGACGGACCTGTCGTGCTCCACGGGGAGCCCGTCGGACACCGTGGCGTACCGTATGTCCAGGCCGGAGCTACGTGCGGCGGCGAAGATGTCGTCTTCGCCACCGCTGGATGATGATAGGGAGTTCTTGTTGGCTTCGGAGGTTAGGCTGTGGATGGATTCAGTGTTGACGAAGGTGATGGTGAAGCCACGTGATGCGAGCTTGACGGCGAGGTTCGCCGCCGGGATGACGTGGCCTTGCAGTGGAAAGGCGAAGAGTATGGCGTGAGGGCCTTGGTGAGTTGCCATGGAGATATGGTGTTCTCTATATCTCGTGTTGTGGAAGATGAGCGAGTGCTTAATTGTTTGGTTTATGTTGGCGTGGTTTTCAAATCTTGAACGGTTTTAAGATAAATTCTTGGGATTGAAAATACAGACGACACGCGTCTATGTGTCTCTCCGTTTTAAGAATACAATAATTAATTTTAAAATTATCATCAAGCATATATTTTATATTTTTAAATATACAAAAATTAATTAAAAAATTATCTTGTTATAAAGATAAATTTAAATACTTCTTATTTTTTAAACATATTTCTATTATCATTGTTTCTACCTTAAAAATTTGGACTCCACTTTAATGGGATTTGCTATACTTTAGATTAAAACACAATTAATCATTACATTAATGGCCCTACCAGCCTAGCCTAACCCATTTGGACTGACGACCATTCATGGTAGGTGAAGTGAAATTTTACTATGCTTGTTTGTTAGTGCAAATGAAAAAGAAAAAAGGTCATGCTTAATTTGAAAGTTTAAAGCAAATGTTTGACTATTTTTAATACATTAATAAGTGTTATTAAAACAATTCTTAATTTTAAAAAAAAATAAAAGACAACAACAGAGTAGACCGACTAGTTGGAGCAAGAATATTTGTGTAGAGAATACATACATATATATATAAAATTAAACCTAACATTTCTCTAAGAGTAATGTTACGTGTATACTAAAAAGTATTTGGGAAAAACATGTATATACATCACAAACACATAACAAAAATAATAATATTTTTTGCTTGAATTGAACTTATGAAAAATGTAATATATGACAAACAATATATTCAAAAGTGTGAAAATTAGATAGGTAAAACAAAGAAAGCACACATCAATCATTAATAAAATATGTTGGACGCATACACAATATAAACAACAAAATAATTAATGGTAAGAGATCATATTTAACCTCATATGACAGCAAAGTCATTTAAGTGAATCCATTTTTGTTGTACGTATGATGAAACAGAACTCCTCAGTCATGGTTCTATTTTTTTGATTGTTTTGGTTCTAGTTGGATCTTAAGTTTCTTTTTTTGGTCGTGCATGCCCATTTTTCTTGGTTTTTACTGTGTACTCTTTCAGTTTTTGAGAGGTTTTTACCTAAGTTTTCAATGGGTATGGGCCAGGGCCAGGGCCAGGGCGGAAGAGTATTTCGGTATTGGGTTATTCGAAGAACATAGACTTTTGCCTTTGTAATTCTTAGGCCTTCTTGTGGGCCCTTTCAACTTTAACAGGCTTTCTTTGACAAAAAAAGCTAAAAGAGGCTCTGGGGGGCCCGACGCTCACATCCAATGATAAAGTTGAGGGCAGAGGTAGAGTCCGAAGGCAGCCCAAATGTCACAAATTTCAATCTCCAGTACCCCCACATGTACAACTCAGCATAGAACGCATAGCATACTCCCCACACGTGGCAACTCTCACGCGAGTCACAACATCCCAACAAATACCTATCGTATCGTGTTGGTTGGGAGGTGTGGGTCTCCTTTCCGGCGCGCACACCATAGGCGACGTCCTAACGAACTACGCGCTTCTTCCCACCAAAACCAGATAAAAGTAAAAACATTAATTAATTAAACCAATTCTGATTTTAAAGCTTCTGAAAAAGTTCACGGTGAAATTAATTGATCTACTTATTTTACCCAAAGCAATAGGAACTGGTAACATTTGAATCTGATTCAGTCTCGTATCGTCCCCTTGCCGGTGGAATTTTCGCTGCCCCATGTCGACGGCGTCGACGACGTCGTTTCTGAACGGCGAGAGAACCGTTGTGCTGTTGTTCATCGCTCGTATCCTCTACTCCCTCCCTCCCTCTCTCCTCCTCTCCCATGGCGTCCCTCTCTCTCTCCTCGCCCTCGCCGCCTCCTTCCTCGAGATCCGCTACGACAACGCCACCTCCCGTTCCCATTTCCCTTCCCCTTCCCCTTCCTTCTTCTTCCGATCCAGGTATACAAAATTTCTCAATTTCATTCCTCAATTTTTCAATTACCTTTTCCTTTTTCGCCCTCTAATTCTCGTGATTTCGTTTCAGACCCGGCGCTTCCTCGGGTATCCTCCTCGGCGCCGTGACTCTCCCCGCTCTTCTCCTCTCCAAGCTGACGCAGTTGTCGAGGGGATTCTCGTCCGCTCAGGTTAATCTCCAAGGTGCTAATTTTTGTAATTTCAGTTTCAATTTCGATTTTAAATTTGATTAATTGCATTTTTTTTACAATCGAATTATCATTATGATGATGTTGATGAGTGTTTTGTTGTGATTCGTGATTTGTATTATTTTTGTTTGTTTGTAATGGTTTGTTGTGTATAGAGATTGACTATCTGGCATTGCAATACTGGGCAACATCTGCCACCAGCTTTGCCGTGCTTGTGCTTCTCGGCCTCGTTCTGCTGCGCCGTGCTCCTCTCTCGGTTAGGGATTGGGTTTTAGGGTTTGGATTGTGCTTCTTATTCTTGCAAGGTGTCCTATGCTTCCTGGCACTTGCTGCTACTTCCTCCCAAAGTGGTAAGTCTGTGTGATACAGTTGTTCTGCTTTCAGCATCTTCATTGTTGGATTGAACCGAGCATTGTTGTTAAGTACATTACCATTTCTGTTGTCTGTTGCAACTGCCTTTAAGAAATATTCATCTTATATGTAGGCTTGCACCTCGCGCTGAAACTGTCCTGGGTCTTTTGTCATGGATTGGCAGCAATCAAGCTAATTCAGCACTTTCTAGGAACTTTTCCGTCTTGTGCTTCCATTGGTATGTCTTACATTGGTGGTCTTAGTTGCCTATTCTTCTATGTATATGGGATTTTACTATTTATCATATCGATAACTGATTTAGGATTACTGGAAGAGAGCTAGCTTGCTACTAGGACCTTTATATATCCCATGGATTCTTTTAGAATAAGATAGAAGTCATCATTTTACCAAGTAGCAACAATTTTGCAAAAATTGAAGTTTCAGCTAACAAATGTTGACTTTACACTATGCAGTGGTCACTTAACAATGAATATGAGTGTAGTTTCTACATTTTCAAGTCTGATATGTTTAGACCTTTCGGAGCAATAAATTAGAAAATCATCATTGCAATTAAGGATGATGTTTGCACCTGTTTCATTTGGTCAATAACAGTTCATTTACACTAGATGACCGTATCTCAGCACCATTGCTTGTTTGCTTAAGAGATTTCTTTTGCCTGTTCTTTTAATCCTCATAATTTCGCCTCTGTTCCCAGGGGAAGCACTTTTGGTTACTGCCGGTATTGTTCTCTATTTTGGTGACATGTTGTTGCTAACTGTTATAAAGGTCAGTGCTTGTTGACATGATTAAATTGTTTCTAGACAACTAAGGTGGATATCAATTTCGTTGGTGATTGCATTTTTTAAGCAGCTATGTGGACTATTGATGTCATCAGATTTGGTCACTGCAGAATATGAAATTAGTCGAAGCGAGATAGGCATCATAATTCAGGTAGCAGTCCTGAAGTTGTGAAATTTGTTATTAGTGTATAGCTAGATCATTTAAGTTTGTTTACTGTTCTTACAGGGACTCTTGCTTGGGCTTCTGCTATATCCAGTACCTTTCAAATATAGTCTCCACATATGGGAATGGTCCACAAGTACAGCTTCTGAATCAAGAAGACACAATGAGATTGGCAGATCTCTTATTTTTATTTCTTTGTTGCTATTGGTCATGGTTGTGATTGTACCAGCATGGATGCAGTTTGTGCACGAATTTCATGTGCATCCTATTTCCTGGTATGATATCAGTATCCAATTCAGTATGGTTTCTTTTGTTAGCCGCTACTGATATCTTCAGTTGTTGTCTGATATGGGTTTACTGGTATGTGCATACTGATATTACTAATAGGTTGCATGAGAAGTATTTTTATTGGCTATACATTGAACAGGAAATAATAAATGTTATGATAGTGACCCCAGTGCTAACATGGTAGAAAAAACTCTAATTTAGCCCTTTAAGATCATGTGCACTGTAGTCCTCAAACTTTTTAAAATGCTTAAAGGTCTCTTAACTTTGTAATGTGTGTAGTTTAGTCATTCTGCTAATTTTTTCGTCAAATGCTAACAGAGTTTATCACATTTGATAGTTTCATGACCAAAGTACTCTAAAAAATAAGTTGAAAGAGGCAAATTAAACTTTTTCTGATCAAGAAATTTGATAAGAAACATAGTCACATGACTTGATTATGACAATCTTGATTAATATTTGACGGAAAATCAGACAAAAGGATGAAATGCACATTTTAGAAGGTTGATGGGTTGTATTTCATGTTTTTAAAGTTTGAGGACCAAGGTGTACATGACCTTAAGTTGAAAGGGGCAAATTATAGTTTTCTCTACATGTTTATTGAGAAGGCAACAGAATCTGTGGAATGGAGAATAATATGATCGCATCCAATTACATGCATGTGCAAAGTGAACCATGCACTTTACTGCCTAATTTGGATTGTTGTTTTAAATGATTATGAACTTTTATCTTGAAAAGTGTGAACCCAAAATCTCCAAACAATGTGATGTCTTACTTCTGCAGCCTAGGGTTTTCCCCCCTTCCTGTTTCATAAATCCGTATCATATTGTGAGAGATAGAGGGTGCGTTTGGTTCAGCTTATTTGCCGAAATAATCACTTGTTTTGGTTGAAACAATCAGTTTCATGTATTTGCATGAATTTTTAAAAATAATCTAAATCTCGACAAATCAGTTTTCAGCTTTTTTGGAGAAACTAAAGAGAACAGCTTCTCAGAAAAATCAGTTTTCAGCTTTATGACCTCTATGTCAAAATTTACTTTTTTAATCACTTTTTTAAAAAGCTGAAACAAACACACCCAGTTTAGTGATTGCAGAAATTTAGTATAGTCCAACCTAATATTGGCTTGGACAATAGAAATATGAGGCCATTTCAGGTTCAAAATTATTATAGAACTAACAGCTATTGTTCACGTTATAATTATGCATATATTAGCCATTGCCTAGCTTGTTCGATTAATAAATTACCCTATTCAAACATCAATTTGCAGGGTACTTTCCTTTGTTTTATCGGAGCCGTCCAAAAGACTGTCACTGTGTATCTATTGGGTGTGTGTAATATGTGTTTCTGTTTTTCGATTCTATAACATCTCCAAGAACAGTAAGGTTGAGAGAATTCTCCTGCGGAAATACTACCATCTAATGGCTGTCTTGATGTTTGTACCTGCTCTTATCTTCCAGGTAATTTGGGTTATTGTCTATTATCTACAAAAGTCTCCTGGATGATTTTTTTACTTTAACTACTACAAGTAGAAGAAAAAATCATTCCATATACTCACATATGTCCTCCTCTATTGCTCTTACACACTATTCGTACTTCTAACTTCTAAGTATTCTTTTTTAAATTATCTTTTACTGTGATGTTTGGTTTCCCATGATATTTCTAGAAAAATACAAAACAAGAGAGAGTGGCCATGCCATATTGTAAAAACATATATTTTTCACACCAATTTTGTGATGCCACTACTAGTTTGGGTATCAATGTTAAGCTGGTCAATGGTCGATATGTCTGTCAGATATAGTGCTCACTGTTTCATTGCATTCAGCCGAAGTTTCTTGATCTGGCTTTTGGCGCAGCTCTGGCAGTTTTCTTGATACTAGAAATTATTCGAGTAAGTATCTCAAAATGCATTCAAAGCAGTAGTGATTTTATATTTTGTACACGAATTGACATGTTTAATTGTTTATTGTTGTGTATAAAGTGTCAATGTTGGGGAAGGAATGAATCTAAATTTGGAATACTATAAATTTGCAGTAAAGCTATGAAATTGAAAACAGCCAACCATTTAAGGTGTATCTTTTTGTTGCCAAAGGTTGAGTTGGGGGTGTCCTGTCTGTGCAATTATCCACGTATTGTCAAAAGAATGAAGCACGAAAGAATGCAAGCCACAATTAGGACACATTTTGCTGGACTGTGTTTTGGATTTCATGTAAATACTTATAAACATTTGCAAATTTGGGTGTAAATAATGTGAGTAGTTAAACACTAAAACTCAAAAATGGAATTTTGTGATGTTTCTAAAAGAATAATGGACTCTTTATTCGTACATGTAGCATGTATCTAAAGGTAAAGGCAAATAGTCATCAATGCTAAAGTAGGTTACATCTTTCTTGCTCAGACTTTGATCAATGTGGATAATATACAGTTCATGTTGGATTCAAAATTTGAAATTCCTTGACAATTGCAACTTTATTCCTTTTATTCTTTTTTATTTGCCTAAAGTATGAATTCTAAAATTACCACCAACAAAATGGGCCTTAGTCTCCTCAAGTGATTCAAAGCAGACCGATTGGTTTTACAACTCCCCCACCCCCACCCAAAAAAAAGGATATATATGTATAATTCTTGGTTGCTTTATCACTAACGTTATTTGACCCCAGGTATGGAGAATCTGGCCTTTGGGACAACCAATTCATCAGTTTATGAATGCTTTCACTGATCACCGTGATTCTGATCTTCTAATTGTCAGGTATTTTATACTTTTATTTGGTATATATCAAATTGTAGAGCATATGGTTCCATTTCATGATGAAATATTATTTTCTCAGCCATTTCTCACTCTTACTGGGATGTGCGCTTCCTATTTGGTTGTCTTCTGGGTACAATGATCAACCGCTTGCTCCTTTTGCGGGAATATTGAGTCTAGGAATTGGAGATACAATGGTAATATTTTGTTTATGAAATATATAATCTTTGGTCTATATGGTTGTAGATTGGTATTTTTGTTATCAGAAATGCTGATAGCATGAGAACAGTTTCGCGAAACTGTTTACAAACTCAACATTAAGTTGTGTTATTTGTTCACATTACTATCACATGACATGCTTAAGGGACCAATAAAAGACAGGGTGGAATATGACTGCAGTTTCCAATTCGTGTGACATTTTACAAATATTAGTTTATTACTTTTGGCATTAGAGTTTTATCATTATTTTACAAAATGAGCATGTTCGTGGACATGAGTTAGTTGTAGACTAATTAGTTAAACAGCTGAAGTTGAATGAGACTTCACAGTTGTTGGCTTTATTAGGCATGCATCACCCTTAGTATTTGATGGGCTTAACATTCTAACCCACGACCCCTGCATTGGGTGAAACCCCTTATACTTGATGCAGTTTGGTGGATGAGTCAGAGTCTGAAGAAAAGCTCAATAAAGTTATGTTATTTATTTATTTTTTCCAGAAACGCAAAATGGGGTTGTTTGTTTGATGAAAATTTTGTCTATTTTGTTCAGGCATCAATAGTTGGGCACAAGTATGGTGTTTTAAGGTGGAGTAAAACTGGCAGTAAGTATTTTCTTTGTTACTGATTTTTTACAGCATATTGCATTGCATGCTTTGATGTGAACAGTAGCTTTTCCCACTTGCCAGAGAAAACGATCGAAGGTACTGCAGCTGGAATCACATCTGTTCTGGCAGCTTGCTCATTACTCCTTCCATTGTTAGCATCTACTGGATATATTTTTACCGAGGTATTATTCTCTTTGACTTTGTTTATGAGCGTTTGTCATTGAGGGGATGGATTCGGGGTGGTAGGTGTGCATGTTGATGGGCTCATTAGCAATAAATCTGGAAAACAGATGATGGGTATAAGGGGAAATTCGCCCCAAATCCTGGAAGGGCAGTCCTCCTGGTCCTGCATTTGCTTTTCTTCTCTTTCCCTGTGTGTATGCTCTTCTTGGTGTTTATAGCCTTAAAGATAAGCTAACCAGTAACCTCTCCTCATTTGGGGAAGGAATGAAAAAGTTATGTAAATCTGATACCAAGTTGTATCTAAGTGAAGAATAAGAATGAGCAAAGTTCCACAGAGAGAACAGACTAGAATTTCAGAGATGAAATAACCAAATGACTCCAAATTACACAATTCACTAACTCTAACTCCTAAACCCTAAACCCTAACTCCTTACTAATGAATATCACTCGCCTATTTATACTCATCACTAATATTGTATCAAAATCCTAATGCCTAGGACAAATTGGAGTGCACTTTGATCTCTTAGTTTATCTGAAGTTGCCAAATGTCCATCAAGTTCGTCCCCGAGGTATCTAGAAATGGGAACGAACTTGATGGATGTTTGGAAACTAGGAGACAGTTTTGATGATTTTGAAAGTTTGGGACGAAGTTGGAAGCTGCCAACTTTAGGGACTAAATTGATGTTTTACTCTGCCCATTATTGTTGATGAAAACAAATGAATGAAGCTAGTTGGAGAGAGACCTGCCTATTATACAATATTTTTTCTTTGGATTGTTGGCTATTTCTTTGATGCATTTATCACTGACTTTTTGCAGCATTGGTTCTCTCTACTACTAGTTGTGACTCTAAGTGGTTTGTTGGAGGCTTACACTGCACAACTTGACAACGCATTTATACCACTTTTTTTCTATAGCCTACTCTGTCTGTAGATGCAGCTCCTCCCTTCCAAAATTACTATTTACCACGGATGAGCGATGACAGGATCCAGCAGAAGTCTTCCTGATTTCTCAATATATGCTTGCCTGGGCACATTCTTTTTGTAGATAACTATTAACCAATGCAAAGGTAGAGAATGCTAACTGCAGTGACAATATTTGAGTTTGTCAGTTAGGTTTTGTATACATAGGATTGTATCTCTCTACAGAAATGATAGGCGTACATGTTCATTAAAAGGGGTGTGATGCCCTACGCAGAATAGCATTCTATTTACACGAGTGACAGTTCTACATTTTTGATGTGATCATTTGTGAGGGGCCACGATTATGAGAGTGAAAGCAGTTGAAGATCAAATGAACTTATGTTTGTTATAAGAACTAACAGATCTTGACAGGCACGAACTGTCAAGTATGGTGTAGTGGCCAAAAATGCAGTGGGGTTGGTCATGGGAGGTTTTGATGAGGGGGGTTTTTTTTTTTTGTGGTGAAAGTTTTTCACCATTTAATTTTTTTTAATTAATTAATTAATAAGTGAATTAAAAAAAAAATATCAATGGAATTTATAAGGACCACATGGTAATAATTTTTGGTATCTTTTTTATATATATCTTATAGATTATAAGATCAAGTGAACTGGTATATGTTTCTTTGTGTTACACGGTGCACGTTTATTAGCAATTGATTAAGTTACAGTTAGTTAGAGTTATTAAAAGATTTATGAAAGGATTTTTTATTTATTTATTATTGAAAGCATCATATATGAGGCCATTGGACTCCATATGATCTGACTCAAGTTGGACCGATCCACTATAGGGATAAAATTATTTTAATATTAGTGTTTTTATTCACAAAGCTTGAATCAAGACATTGCTTAAAGATTACTAAAAGAATTCTCATTAACTACATTGTGTATATTATGTTTTAATATATTTTGTATGGTATGGAATAACATGAAAGATTGATATAAATAAAAATCATTAGTTAAAAATAATAAGTTTAGGATTTATTTTGAAAATAAGAGTGTCAATGATGGATGAATGATAATAGACTTTTAACGTTAAGGTATGATTAATTGCTACCTTTTTTCCTTTTATTTTTGATATGATAACTATTTTTGTGTAACATTGAAGGGTGAAATTATTATTAAAAAAATTGATAGGACGGGAAGATTTTTGCCATAGGAAAATAGGATAAAAACCCTAAAAATACAGTAAGTACAGATTAATATAACATGTGCAAAGTTGAGGTAATTTTAAACTCGAGACAAAATTTGAGGTGATTTCAAAGTGGAAACGAACACTGAAATTGAAAATGTTGCTGTATTTTTGTATGTGATTCATAGGAGTTAGTCTAGAATTTGTTATCTCTTATCTCTATATTCTCGCTGTTATGTAATTTTTGTTACCTTTTTGAATTTCGAATTTCGAATTGGCTATTCTTATCATGTTCCTCTCACTTTTGTAGGTTGATTTATTTTTATCTATGGAAAAATATGTAGTCCAGATTGATTAATAGCTCCAAGATGGGGTCTAGCGAAAGAGAAATTAAAAGTTTAAAGGGAAAACCCACAATGATATTTAAATTTTGTAATTTTCAATATCCATATCTATCTTCTTGAAACGGTTTTCCATTATCTAAAACATTGTTACACTAATAAATCAAAATTCAATTTAAAAAAGGATAGAAAAGTTTAACTACTTATGGTCTATAAATACGAGACCAAAATAACAAAGCTAAAGTAAAAAAAAAAAAAAAAAGCTCTGAATTGATTAAGTAAAGATGGGGCAAACTCCAAAGTCCACAATGAAGATCACAAGAACTTAAATGTGGAAGTCACTGAAAGAGATCTTTCTCAAGAAGAGAACAATTCAAATAAAAGGGTTTCTCCTTTTTCTTGTGCTACAAGTAATGATGCTCTTGCTATGATCAGTCATCAGGATCAAGGTTATGCCTCCTTTAGGCAAAAATATTTGGTTATGTACAACCCTTTTAAAACCTTTAGAAATAATGAGGGTGCAAAGAAGCCTATGAAGGACAAAATAATCAAGTGGTTCGCAATGAGCTCGAAGAAGCAGCATGATCAAAAGGCCAAAATTATTGAGCCTAGTGATCACTCCCACACTGAATTCCAAGATAACACATTATCTATCACTTTCCTTGAGAGTGTTCTCAAGTTCTTTCGGTGTATAGCGGATCCGCAAGAAGATTACGTGCATCAAGTCACAATAATTTCTGCACTCTCTCTCGTTTTATGAATGTGTAATCAACTTTAGTCTTTAGGATATTTTCTTCTTTCATGCCATGTTTTTAGGGATTTTTTTTTTTTGTTTCTTCCTAGTTTTCTTTGTGTTTTGAATTTATTTAAGAATGGTATTGCTGATTGTGCATGATTAAGGATTCCTATTATAATCACTGTATTATAATCAATGATCGAGAGGCAGAGTGAAGACGTGCTTGTTCACTTCTTGAGTGTTATCCCAATCTTGACAAAACATATATAAGAGGAGAGAGTTGATGGTTTTAGTCCGCAGTTAGATTTGAGGCTCAAACAGCGGATTCTTTGATACTCATGGGCACCATTACCCTCACCATTGGCATTAAATATATATATATATATATATATATATATATATATATGTATATAAAATTTAATATTGTATGAACTTAAAAATCATCAAATAATCATAAAAATGTTCACAATGAAACCTTAATTTATGTTTAGTTATGTAATTTTCCTAGTTTTTTTATTTACAAATTAGGAAAACTATATAACAAAACAAAAATTATTTAAATTTGAAGATTCAGTTTTCAAAAAAAGATTAGAAAAAAATTATAGAACCAAACATAAATTAAAAATTTATTATACACGCTCTTATGATTATTAGATAATTTTTAAGTTGATATAATAATAAATTTTAATATTTTAAAGTGGAGGAGCATAATATCCCTCCAACACTGAAGAATCCACCATTGTTGCCATAACTTGGACAACTTTTAAAAATCTAATATGTTCATTATAATTCACCATTTTTACTCTACTTTACTATGGTGGCAATTTGTCTGTGGTGCCAATTTTCGTCCAAAAAGATATTCTATGCGTCAACATCTTATCACGAGGATTCTCAAGGAGTTTGAGTGTTGATAAGTTGAATTGAAGGCTAAGACCAAGAGGGATCAATTGGCAAGTATTTCTTGTATTCCATTTGCTCCTAGTCCTGGCTCTCGCTCAGGATCAGCTGAAGAAAGCAGATTTTAATTTTGTCATTGATAAGATGAGAAAGCAAGACTTAGTGGTTGGAAGTGGAACCTCCTTAATCAGGCCAACATAATAACATCGATCGGCGAACTCATTTCTCTCTGCAATTCCTATTTATAATAATATGCAAATGGTGTGGTTGTCGCATGCTACTTGTGACAAATTGGATCAAGTGGTGAGAAATTTCATTTGATTTAGAAGGATGACAATGGCAAGGGTCTGAACCTGGTAAACTGGGGTGTCCTAGTCAGTCATGCCCCCAAAAAGGACGGATTTGGCAGTGTGTTGAAAGATGCTCGTGTCATTGGCATAACGGGTTCGATTCTCCGGCAGGTATGGTGTGAGAGCAACTCATTGGAGGCTATTCTTTTGATTCATGAAGAGAATTACGGATCATGTCTTCCTACCTGTGATTTGGGATATTAGTGATTAGTTGGAAGATTGGTCAGTGGTGATCTCGCGTGCGTGTTCTTCGTGAGCGAATTGCTCTGTGGCTCAGAGTTGCTTCTGTTTTGTCGAGGATCCTCCTCCTTCTCTGCAACCATTTCTCCGTTCTAAGTGCTAACTATGTCACAACTCAATTCTTTAGACCTTAGTTTCTTCGCTTTATTTTTCTTATGTACCAAAAAAAATTAAAAAAAGAAACCTTCGTAACTAGCCCATTGAACCGTCTCCAACAGGGCAAAAACAAAGGCATGTACTAGGAGTTATGTTAATTAGTTAAACTTATTATTATGGGACATTATGTCGGCTCGTTAGATGGATGAGATGTTAATGAAACTCACTTATTGAAATTATATCTAATAGTAAATTATTAGCGAATCAGCACAGCTTAGTGTCTCATGACCAATTAATATAAATATCATTAATATAAATAAAATCTATCTATTTATAATATATTAATCTTGATATAATGTTTTATACTGCTATCACATAAACTTATTTGGTGAGCTGTCATCTTTTCAAACATATCCTTCAAGACACAAGAAACCCTTTTTGTTTTCCTTAATTCACTTTCTTTCCTTACCACTCACTCCTTAATTATTCCCAATTCACCTTCTCATTCACCCCTTAATTATTCCCAATTCCACAACCTCCCTCCTCATCACTCACCCCTTAAATTTTTCATTCAACTTTCTATAACCTCCCTCCCTTCATCATTGACCTTTTAATTTTTTCTAATTTGCCTGCTTATAACTCCCATACCCCTTTTCTGACATTAGCACCAACAATTTAGGTTGTCGCCTATTGTTGCTCGATCGTGTTGACAATCTCGCTTGAGTTGCACCAACAATTCGGTTGTTTTAATCTAGCATGGACTCCTCCACAGTAGTCTAAGAAGATCGATCACATTTTGTACTATGCTCGCACTTATCGTTGCTCGATCACATGTTCTACTATGATTGCACCTATCGTTGCTCGATCACATTTAATGGTTTTATGTGACTTGGAGAAAGGGAGGTTGAATTTAAGCAGAAACTTTTTCGAGAAAATGAAAATTTCTTTAGAAAGGTTATCTCTTTAAATTTTAGGAGATATCTCCTTATATTCAAGGAAACAAGTTTTCTAAAAAAGATTCTTTCGAAAATAGAATTTCTTTTAAAAAGATGGAAAATTTAAATAGTGAAGGGAAGAGAAGAACACACGCAGAATTTATACTGGTTCAATTCCTAAGAGTTAGAAATCTACGTCCAGTTCTTCAAACAACTAAATCACTCTTCTTTCACAAGACTTTCAAATACAAACACCAATTCAAAAACAAAATTCTCAAATGATCCACAACAAAACTTAAGCACTCAAGAACAGATAAACATAAATATGACTTTTCTCAAAAAAGTCTCTCTATACTCTGTCTCTTTTACTCTCAAAGACTCTCAAACAAATAATGCATCTTTCACAAATAAATCAGAACAATGAGATTATATAGAAGATTTCAGAGTAGGTATTGAGCGGAGAAAAAGAATAAAATAATTGCTTCAGGTTGTAAGTTTAATAGTAGACTTTCTTTGCTCTTCTTTTTTTGTCTCTAATAGGTCACATCACTTCGTCTTTTATACTAAAATTTTTCTGACCTTTGCGGGTTTGAAATTTTAGAACGTTGCAGGTGTGATGAGTTGTCAATTATTTATTAGTTCGTACAATGTCCTTTTTACTAGGATAATTCTATTATCCGTTGTACAAAACAGTGAAAAGGCAATGTCATTTTTCTCAAAGTTTCTGATGCTTTTCGTCTTGCTACAACACATTTCTTTTTCTCAACTTTATAATAAAATACTTCCTTTTCATTTCTCATCAAGTCAGCCTCCAGCACGTTTCCTTCCTTTACTTTTTCTTATTTCTTTATTTCCTTTGCAAAGCTTGCCCTTCAAAAAGAAAAACTTACAGCCTTCTTACTTTTGCTTCTTGCAATAGGTTTCCATCTTATTTTATTTCTTTGCTTCCCTTAAAAAATTATTTCCTTTTGCATCAAGAAATTCAGCTTTGTCATATCTCTTCCTCATGCTCTCTCTTTCTTGTCATTTAATCACTGCAACACGTTTCCCTTTTTTTTATTCTCTATTTCCTTTTTCTTCAAATTCAACAGCGCGCGCGCGCACACATATTTCCTCATGTACTTTGCTGCTCCTTCTTTCTTTTCTGCGTCAGGGCTTGGTGCTTCCCTTTGTTATATTTCTTTCTTTTCATTTATTTATTCCAAAGCTTGACAGCTTTATGGTTGCTGTAACACGAATTCCATTTCTCTTCCCCATGTTAATTTGTTTTATTTCTTTCTTTCAATTTCCTTGACAGCTGCTTCATTGAAGTTTCTCTTTCTTCTCTCATTTCCTTTGTTCTTCTTGGGCTGCCGCTGCTTCTCGTTATTTTCATTGGGCCATATCATTTGGGCTTCAGCCACTCCTTGCTTTATGCTGATGGACCGTGATATTTGGACTTGAAACTCCTTTCTTTCTTATTTTTTCTGAAACAAAACTGACAGCCTTACTGCATCACGTATATTCTTGCTTTCTTCACTTCATATTTATTTCCTCTGTTGCTTGTCTTTTCTTTTCCATCGTCAGACTTTTGCTGCTTCCCCATGTTTCAATTCATTCTTTCTTTTCTTTTTTAAATTGTTGATAGCTATTACTTGTCATTTTCATATGCTGACAACTTTTCTGCAGCTTGACTTTCCTTCAAGAATTTATGTACAGCTTCCCTGCTTTTCATTCTTTATTCAACATGTTGGGCCAATTATCCTGGGCTTTAGCTTCTTCCATTATTGGGCCATATAATTTGGCTTCAGCCACTCCTCAAGGCTTCTTTTTCTTTCTTTTCCTTTACCATCATTTCTTTCTTGTTGGGCCCTTTCCTTTGGTCTCCAACTGCTTCCAATCTTTCATTTCTCAAAACCAGATTGGGCTTCAGCTTATTCTTTTTATTTTTTCCATTGCATCAAAAACAACTTTGGGCTAAATTATTGGGCTAAAACAAATTTGGACCTGAAACACTAACACACACATTAAAAAGTTCATACTATGTTTGTGATCATATTTTGATTTTGCCAATTGAATCATCATCATAAACCTCTACCTTTACTCGCACCTGTTGGTCGGTTACTTCAACAACCGTCAACCCAAGAATCTCCCTCATTGCAACGTTGCTCAGAGGAATTCCAAAGGAATCTAACTACGGTGTCGGATCAATGTAAAGAGGCAGTGGAGGCACCAATAACAAACACAATCAAACATTGGAATCTTAGTGGGATTATATTTGCGAAAAATTAGATACACATTTTAAGAAATTTTGTCAATTGTAATTAGGAATTGTACAAACAAAAGACAACATTTCCTCAATTTTATAATTTGTTTCGTATTAAGATGGTCTACTAAACAGTCGACCAAAGGTGAACCAATAATTTTAAGGCATCAATTTTTAACGGAATGCCACATAAAATTAGTCACCACAATTATATTTGTTATTTTATATGAATACTAAATAATATCACATATTTATATTTCATAAGAACAATATATATATATTTCAATAAATTTATTTATTTGCGCATCATGCGCGTCTAAATCTAATTTCTCTTAGATTAAGGCCCCACTCCACAAACCCATCTCAATACCATAAAATATCCACCTATGAAACACCATATAAAGGCTCCTTAAAATCTCATTCCAAAAACAAGAAGTTCAAGGTGTTTAAAGACAAGCTGAAATAGTCTCTAATAGCATTCTTTTGGCTAATGAATTTAAACCACGCGACATAACCCCCCCCCCCC
>QANU01015246.1:367522-445071 GCA_003254905.1 Nissolia schottii
CCCCCCCCCCCCCCAAAAAGCACCTTTGGGATATCTCCCTTTCTATTTGTTGGAGATATGTAGCGATACGTCTTAAGATCCAATCTATCAGATATCAAATAATTTATTTTGTTATCATATTTATTATTTATTTATTAAATTTGATAGGGTCTTTGATTAAATTTAGAGACTTAATATTATGATAGAGATCATATATATGAGATATAAGTCTTTTATAATTTAGTCTAAATTATTCGTAGTCATAAGATTCTTAAGAAGAATATTAATGATCCAAATAGAACCCTGTGTATATGTGTTACCACATTAATGAAATTTAGGTTAAGTGAAAAATATATATTTAAGATTTATAAACATGTAGTCTTATAAGATCTTGAATTAAGATATAACGCTTGACCCATTTTGTGTTAAATTATTTATTTGAATCTAATTTTAAGCTTCTTCTCACCACTTTTAACCCCAACAAGTTTACCATTCACTCATTCCAAACAATGCGAGACTAGGAGCCTTAGACAATAATTTAGAGCAATATGCACTTGTTTTCCGCGTGTTAAAAAACCGCCGGTTATGTGAAAACGACACATTAATTTCTTCTCTCACACTTTTTTTTTTTCTTTCCATTTCATCATATTATCATAATTCAGTTGAATAGACAACTGTTGGTTGAACTTCATCTCAATTCTCAGCCATAGGTGTTTCTGTACACGTCTTGGCTATTGGCGATTCATGAATTAACGTGTTAACAGTGAATAAGGTCATTTGTCTCGGATTGCATGCTTGACTTTTTTATTATAGCGTCAATTGTTACATTTCTTGCCAGGATTTCAATTTTCAACAATCACACACTTGGATAATAATCGTCCCTTACTTTCCACTTTCCCTATTTAATTCTAACACACGGCTTTGCCTAACTCGGAAGTTAAAGGAAAAGATTATCGACTACTACCTAAACAAAGATTTAAACAACACACAGATATCTTGATTTTCTAAAAAGTTCCACGTATTTGTTAAGTACTAGGATTAATTAGTTTGAGCAGATTAATTTAATTTCCAGTACAAAGCATGCTTACGCTGAAATAATAACCATTTTAGAAATAATGAAGTGCCCCAAGTTAATGGGCATCACCTTAGATGATAGTAATAATCTAGCTAGTGGTTGGTCAGATTGGAGATGGTTAGCTAATAGGACTCCCAATGATACATGTACTCAAGGCTGACATCAGGGAGATGAAAGAGAGATAGAGAAACATGGGCATAGAATTCCTATATTTAACGTATATCATTGGAATTGGGACATAAGAGGAAAAACATTTCCCAGCCATACACAAAATTGGGGTTTGGAAAAACATAAATTTTCTCTGTTTCTATTCTTTTATCATGTCTCTCATACCAAATGCAATTACATAGATAAATTGCTACATTTAAAATATTTCTTGATATGAACACATATATGAATACACTAGTGATATATATTATAATTACTGACTAAGGTTTGATTTAGCAGTAAAGGGTTAGTCCTCCACAATGCGACAAACCATGATTCAAATCTTAATTAAGAGAGTTGTCCATATTTAAACTAATGATCAACAATATTTAGACAAGATTAATTCCGATAAAAGAAACTATAATAAAAAAATATCATATACATGCGTCAGTTTGTGGATCGTGGTCTCACGCACTAATCCCTACAGGTGCCCGTAGTAGGCCGGCCGATTAAACACTCACTTACCCTCACATACTATTCACATCAAAGAGATTGCTACCTAGTGAATTTAACGAAGCTTGGATAGTAAAAGAAATGTGAAAAAGAAAATAATTTAACATTAATGGCACATACACACATATATATAAAGATCTAATCACCAAAATTTAATTCTTTCACTCTCGTACATAACTACTCTTCTTACATGCGTTTATTTTGAGGCACGAAATTGAATTATTGGGAATCATGTTCCAGGGAATGTGATACCTAGGAATATCAATCCCTGATATTTTAAAAAATCTTGTTTGTTTCACAAATAAAATTCTTAGAAATATTTTTTTAGATTCCGAGGAATAGATTACTAATATGTTTAGTTGATATTACATATTCCTGGGAATATGCATGTTAATTATTAAAATACCCTTAACAAGTATAACTCTATTATTGTTATTATTATTATTATTAAAATAAAAATTACATTTCTAAGAAATAAAAGTAAACAAGTATAATTTTGCAAAAAAATTTAAACTTGTACCAAACAACATAAAGCTAGAAATTAAATTTTAAAATGTTCAACTCATCTAAATTAATTAAATAAGGCACTAAAAAGATAAAATAAAATCAAAATAACTCTTACATCATTTGTAACAAAAGACACTCAACATTAACATAATAAAAGATAATTATTGTAATATTGTTACCGTATAAAGATATGCGCCAAGAAGACAAAATTTGGAGAGAAAAATAAAATAATAATGAGGATAAATTGGTCTTAACTGAATAATAGTAAAGAAAAGTATTTTTATGCATTAATTTCATTCCCAAGACATGAGAGGAAAATATTTCTAACCCTTGACGCGAGAATGAAAAAGGATAGAAGCTCGGGGTAAATAATCTATTCTTAGAAATAAATTTTCATATATTAAAATATATATAAATATAAAACATTCTCACGTTAACATTTATAGAAATATTTGAATATACCTTAAAACAAATGCCCCATAAAGTCAGGCGCACATATTTTCCATGAGAGTTGTGAGCTGGTGGTACATATTTATATATAATATAAGTTAAACTAGTGTAATTTTAAATATTTTTCAAAATAATTTTAAGAAATCATTATATCAAATAATTTTTTAATGGTATAATTTTTTTATTAATTTAAAATTGTTTGATAATTTTTTTATTTACGTTAAAATTGACATAATACATATATTTAAAATACGGAAAAATAAGATAGTAGTACATATGTTTCTGAAATTCAATATAGAAAACATAGGATAGTAAATTAAACCCTAAATTATAATTCAACCGTTACATAAGTTAGAAACAGACATGACATGACAAAGACGTACGCAACATAGGACTTTACCATGAAAATGATCATACACTGCACCGGGCCACATGCACCTGCACCGGTTTAAATCATGTATCCCGAACTATAACTACTCTCTCACTCCCTTTAATTTCTACCATCTCTTTATCGTGCTCGGTCCATCTTTTCAACAATTATCAATTTTCTCAGTACCTAGCCACAACTATAAATACATATTGTGTAAGTTAAAGTAATGCCATCACCAATTGCACAAATATCAAACACCCAATTCACACACAAAAGAAACACGAGTAGTGCATATACATTACATCACATGATCATGGCGGTTTTGAGAGTAAGAAGCAGCAGCAGAAAATTGAAGGGTATTGTCGGAATCTTGAAGCTCAAGCTTGTGTTGGAAAAGCTAATCCAAAAGGGTCTCTTACTAGGCAAGAACAACAAGCCAAGTTCACACTACAACATTAATGATGATTATGAAGAAGGGTATTGCATATGCTCCTCTGCCTCATCATCAGTGCCAGAGGATGTGAAAGAAGGGCACTTTGCAGTGATTGCTGGTGATGGTGGGGAAGAAGAAGTGCCAAAGAGATTCGTGGTGCCATTGAGCTGCTTGAGGGACCCAACATTCTTGAGGATGTTGGAGAGAGCAGGTGAGGAGTATGGGTTTGACCAAGATGGTGCACTAACCATTCCTTGCAGGCCAAGTGAGCTTCAGAATTTGTTGTTGGCTCAGCAATGTTGGCAGCAATTAGAGGGAGATGTGATAGATAAAACATTGGTTAAAAGCTGCTGATGATGATATATTGAGCAAGATTCATTTTTTATTTTTTTAATTTGTCCAAGTCTTATTTTTGGTTTGATTTGAGCAAAAGAAATTAAGGTTGTAATGATATTTGTACATGATATTTGGACATTCTATTACAATACATTAATTTACATAAATGTACTATTTTATCTCAATACAGACACCTTGATATTCATTGATGCTGGCTAAACATTCTATGTGCCGGACTATCTCTATGCTTAGTATGTTCAAACAAACAATTCTCAAAGAAACATGTTTCTTATGATATGGATATTGCCTGTTGGCTACTACTCTAATTCAATTCATGGGGAGGATGGAAATATGAGAAATTCTATCTTCTTCAAGAAGAAAATGTACTCTTCCTCAGTTGACTTTTACCACCACACATTCATATTAATATTTCTTCTCTTTCATACTTTGTGGTTATATGCAAAGCTGTTTCTCCATGAGTATTGAAGTGGTAGTTTTCTGCTATTATATGCTTGTTTAAACTACTCCAATAGTCCATACTTCTCAATTTCTAAAGTGATGAGTTTAGATGATACAACTTAGATCTTAAACGTGAACTTTTTGTGCATCTATCTCTTCCCATCACAATGATTAAAAGTGGTTATCTTAAATTAAGCACTAAGGAATGTTACTTAACATTGTCACCAATTCTTATCATCACTAATTGACCTTTTGTTTTTCTCTCTCTTTTTAATTTATTAATTTTTATAAAGTTTAATTATTATGTAAAAACTAAAAAAAGTCTTCTACATTATCATCAAACCTTGTGCTCTTGCCTCTCTTGATCCTGCAAGAAGCAATCCATTGTAACACATTTTTTTGGGTTCACTTCTGTAACACGTTCATGCACCGAAACAGGCACGAGTACTTCCACCGCACTAGTACTTTTGTGCCTCTACCAACTACTTCAAGAACACGGGTTTCCACTCAAAGCACCTCCTCTCCTATTTGAAGATAATATCTCTGTCTACGTGCTAATCCCATTTTTATTCCTGTATGAAGCACTTAGATACAAGATTCTCACTTTCCTTCCAGTCGTCAACTTGTTGGTCTTCTAACTCAACACTGCCTCATAACTCCTCCATGAATAAAACTGAAAGTAATCACTTGAAATTCAAATGCCCTGTTGTTTATCATGTATATATTGTCATGAATAGTGTTATTTGACATCATATTTTTGAGTCATGAAGAGAATAGCTATACTGAAATTTAGGAGGAAAAACAAAAACTACTCTTCTCATAATGCCATCCACGCGTATATTGTGCGGATTGTGATTTACTTTCCAGGGCCAATGCTGTCCATTAGTTCTATTTTTCAAAAGTGACATGTTTGCTCATGATCCTCACCTCGGAGGACGCGAGTACTCAACATACATTAACGATAGAGACGTCAAGTGCTAGATATGTCGCACGTTTTCATATCTTTGTAGCTATTCCACAAACACGTTTCCAATTCTTTACAAATTACACATTGGATATAAATTCTCCCAAACGAAGCAAATATGTCCAAGAGAAGTAAACTTGACTGAATAATGAAGAACTATTAAGAAGAGTGAGACAGGAAAACAGTAGTTATTAATAAATGCCATAAAATAATATTCTCGGTACAACATACCATCATATATAGAATACGCCGCGTGCGTGATTCAGATAAGGTATCTACCACAAGATATTATCTATCATGCTGGTCAACAACCAAGCAATTAAATAGTAAGAAAACCAACAATAAGAAGTGTATTGCCAATCTAACTTGGGGGTTGAAAAATCATGAATCTGCCATTGAACTCAATCAATCATCACAAGCCTTCAGAGTACTCCAACTCAAACGGCAGCACCAGCTATATATATTGGACACAAATTCCTTAGACAGTGACATAAATAAGGCAACAGCCGAAGTCCAAGTATGTGCTTATAAGCCCGCCTTTGACTTTAGATGCTGCTTGAATTCCATAATGCCACCATCCCATCTGGTCACAGCTTGATCTGCACACACCCATATCTCATGGGCCACCTGATTTATGAGCCTAAAATCATGGCTAACAAGCACCAAGCCACCATCCCACTCGTTCAACGCCTCAGCCAACGAGTCAATTGTCTCGATATCCAAATGATTCGTCGGCTCGTCTAGAAGTAGCATTTGAGGCTGCCTGAAAGCTAGCCAGGCAAATATCACCCGACTTCTCTGCCCGTCAGACAAGTTTTTCATTGGCATAACCTGGGCTTTGCCTGACAGCCCAAATTTACCAATAGCTGCCCTCATCTTCTCTTCCTCATTTCCCTGGTATTCTTTCATCATGTAAGCGAGAGCAGACATTTCCATGTCTAGCTTTTCAGCAAGGTGCTGGTGATACTGAGCAATTCGAAGGTGATTGTGGCGTCGGACCATGCCATCATTAGGCATCAACTCGCCTGTCATAAGTTTCAGTAGTGTACTCTTCCCAGCACCATTAGGTCCCACCAGTGCAACCCTAGAGTCTAAATCAACGCCAAAGTCGATGTTCTTGTAGATGAGGTTATCAGGAGTGTAACCAAATGAGACCTCAACAAATTGGAGAACAGGAGGGGGAAGTTTTCCCACATCAGTGAAGCGAAATACCAAAACTTTGTCTTTGACCACTTTCTCTGCAAGTCCACCCCGTTCCATTTTTGCCAGTGTTTTTTCTTTACTTTGTGCCTGCCGAGCTAGTTTTGCTGAACCATGTCCAAATCGGGCAATATATTCCTTCATTGAGGCAATCTGATCCTGCTCCCACTTGTACTGCTTCATCTGATTCTCTTCCAACTCAGAACGAGTCTGAACATATTGGTCGTAGTTACCAGTGTAGAGCTTCAATTTTTTGCTCTGCATGTGGATAATATTTGTGCAAACACCATTAAGGAAGTCCTGAGAGTGTGAAATCACAACCAGAATACGGTCAAACTTCTTCAAACTTTCTTCCAGCCACACACAAGCTTCCAAATCTGTAAACAGATATAAGAAATCACAAATTATTCCAACCGAAAACAGATAATACAGAAGCAATTTCCAAAAGAAAGAAGAAAAAAATGCAGACGTCAACTAGAAACATAATCTTTCCACCTTGATGGTACAATCATGGATCAAGCAGTATTACCATGTCTGATTATAAAACCATGTCTACAGACTAATGATAATTAAATTAAATTCAACTTGAGTAAGCATTGCATCTGTTTGCACTAGGAGAAATGTGCCCAAGCCTAACATTTAGCAATAATAAAATTGCACATAAAAGGGGAGAGTAAATATACTTTCCATAACATAATCTGATATAACAGCAAAGACACAGTTCATAATGCATGGCCAACAAGAAGATGCAGATGATTGAGTCTGGCATTCACACATTAAGCATATCTATTATACCATCCTGGAAGTAGTCCCACCATAGTATCATCACCCAGAGATGGTTAGAAATGATTCCATAATTATCATATAACTTCTATTAGAGATTAAGCATCAATGAAAACCTTTAATGAAAAACTAAGTGGTCAAATGAAGATGACAATCACAACAAATTTAGCACATAAAACAAGACAGTTTTATTCAGACAAACAAAGGGGACTTTTTGCAGAGAATAGAGGAATACCAAGGTGATTGGTTGGTTCATCAAGTAGAAGAATGGTTGGGTTCATAAATAGAGCTCGTGCTAATGCAATTCTCATTCTCCAGCCACCAGAAAAATCACGTGTCTTCTTTGCCTGCATCTCCTTGTTGAAACCAAGACCATGTAAAATTTCAGCAGCACGCTTTTCTGCAGTTGCTGCATCTAGGGCTTCCAGTCGTTCATAAATACGTTCAAGGGATTCACCACCTCCATCATCCTGGATCCAAAATCACTCAAACAAAATTATCAAGAAGTCTCAAAACTAAACACAAATGGGTATCAGATGCTTTATCACTCTAACACACCTGTGCTGCCAAAGCTTCAGCTTCTTTTTCTAATCTCAACCTTTCCTCATCACAGTTTATGACAGCCTCCAATGAAGACATGTCAGTAGCTTCAATTTCCCTGGTAAGGTGATATATATCCATGTGTTCTGGAATTGGAAGTTCCCGGCAACCTATTGCCGTAAGCAGAGTAGATTTTCCACAACCATTTAATCCAAGTAGACCATAACGTCTGAAATAAATCCAATGCATTCAAAACCATGTAAAAATTCCAGGTATAGACAGTATCTTATGTAGGTCAACTGGGTATGGAGAACAAACCTTCCATAATTTAACTCCAATTCAGAATCAACTATGAGATCATGTCCATGGAATGTAACTGATAGAGACTCTATCTGCAATAAATGCAAACAAATGCATCAGTATTAACACTGACCATTTCAGCATATTTACAATTAGTTATAATTAATCTGGCAGAAACATGCCTTTAGTTCACAATATATTACAATATTACCTACCTCAAAAGAATTGTAAGAGGTGAGTATTTGGTTTCAGAAAGGAGAACCAAGTTATTGACTTTGGCAACATGGTAGAATGGCCATGGTACAGACCCAGCTGCACGGCTAGGCACTCAAATACGTGCACCCAAGCTAGCAACAATAAGCTAGAAGTAAGACTCACTAAACTGGGAATGTCTAACCAAATTTTAGAAAACTTATACATTACCAGCTCAAGAAAATCTGGATTAAAACTAATGAAGGTTCTGGATTTAGTATCCCCTACTTTCACTTTAAAGGAAGGAAATGGCCAATATGCATACACGAGCAAGCCAATAGTTTGCAACTGATGCACAAAGGCCAAAATTCCTTTAAAGGCCAAAAGGAAAAACCATTGAGCTAGAAACTCCCTTCAGTCAGTAAAAGTAAATCTCAAAAGAAGTACGGCAGGAGCTAAAGTTAACATACGTCTATAATATTATTGGAACAAGCACCACATAAAAGCTATTGGATGAATGTTTTATTTCCAATATTCAGTTTCCATCAAGAAAAAGAAACCAAAAAAAATGGTGGATAAATTTTTTTTTAAAAAAAATTAAAAACTCTATAGGATAGGTGAATGGGCTATCAACCCTCTTATAATTCTTCTTTCAGCTCGTTTCATTTAAAAATAGATCCAACATTTGGGCAATCAACCCTCTTATAATTCTTCTTTCAGCACAACTTCCTCATTATTTCACATTTCTGTTAATTATTTCGTTTTAGTGAATAGGACTGACCGATTAAGAATGCAAACGCAGAACCCGATATATATATACACACAAATATATAAACTTACTCAATAACGAGATTCCAGTTCTATTGTTATGAAGATGAAACTCCATGACACATAAAAGGACAGATACAACGAGATTTAAATTTATATTACCAACAAACATCGATTATGGAAAAGTAGGTTACTGTTACTGACCCGAATATCCCTGGAAAGGGGATGGGAGCAGAGGACACCGGTACAGGTCCGATCCGAAATCTGAATGTCGGCGATTCCGTTCGCGACCTTATCGGCCGCCTTCTGAGCGTCGCTCGCCGCCACTTTCGACGCCGCTGCGGCGGCTGCTGCCTTTCCACCTCTCTTGGCAGCGGCGGCGATCTTCTTCTGCGCGGCCTTCTTCTTGCTGGCGTCGGACACCATCTTCAATCTCTAATCCCTGCATCATACGAAATCAAAACCAAAAAAAAAAAAAAAAAGCAGATCCTCAATCTTCTACTTTCCTCGTCGATCTAAAAATCTGGAGAATTAGATTGCAGGGAAAATACGAACCTGGCGCTGGATCTGAAACGGTAGAATGAGCTAGATCTAGCTAGGGTTTCGCCTTCGATGAAGAGGCGCAGCAGAAGAGAAGAATGAAGCGAGGACTTATTAGGGTTCGAAGTTTCAGTTTAACAAGTTCGACGAGAAGTTTGGAGTATTTATATAGGGAGCTTGTGGGCTTTGCGCTTTTAACTTGCGTGTGGGACTTTGGCGCGGTGAGAGAAAAAGGAATAGTCTACAACAAACTTTGACCACTGGTGAGTTGAGCTCTCTATGATTTTTTTGACTCACAAGGACATCACACGTTACAGTGATTGCCATAGGCCAAATGGAAGAGCCCAAATCTGAGTCCACCCATTGTTAATGGTTGGGCCAGGAGCGTATAACAAAAGGCAAAAATATTACGACAGGTTGGTTTGGGCCCAGCCCAATGCATCTAGTAATGAGATTGTGGGAGAGAAAACCTGAAACGGCGTGGATGATCTCTCACGCACGCGTTCTTCCATAGAAGAGCACCTATAAGAGTTTGTGAAACGCTAACAGGTAATATTGTGTTTAGTGATTCTGTTAAACACCCAAAGTAGGATTTGTGATGATTTGTGTAGTTGATTAATGCCTCTGAACTTGATGCATTGTTTGTTTTTGTGGTATTTGTGTACACTTCTTTTGCAGTTTGTTTTTGAATGCTCGTTAAGTGTTTGATGAAATGCTTGAACTGAACTGCTTATGATATGATGTGCTTCACAGATGAGTTTAGTTACTGAATTGTCTTTGAACTAGTAAGCCTCTTCGTGATTACTTCAAATAATGGCTCCTTGACTGTCATTGTAATTAGGAGGACTTTGATACCTTGATCTCTCTTGGTACAGTACAGAAGCTCCTATTCAAGGTATTGCTAGTTTTTGTGTTTAAACATGTTTATGGATCGTGGGCCGTTTCCCAGTTACTTGTTTGGGTAATATCCATAAGTTAGGTGACATTCATTGTCCTTCTCCTACTTCATGGTTTGACCTGGCATGTCAAAATTGCAATGCTAAAGGGTCAGAGACTCGGAGATCATTGGGGGTCTCACGAACCAAACTTGAACTTCTTGAGACATTTAATTTCATGTTCTGCAGGTGTTTCAAGAACAGACCATTTCATTTTGCTATGTGTATGGGGTTGCTTTTATCAAAAATAATTTTTGTAGCGTTTTTATTTTTCCTAGTAGTTAATTAGAAGAACCATGAACTGAAATGACCTGTTGCATTAAGTGCATTAATTTCTCTTCTCTTATTCTGTCTCTTGTTACTTAGTCCTTCCCTTCATTTTTCGTGACACTAATTTCTATGCTTGATTTTCCATCCACTATTAGATAATTGAAGAATGACGGTTATGAAGCGATATGTGCTGCGATTGTTCATATCATTGAAACACATTACTGCAAACGTGGTAGATAGAAACAGTGGTCGGATTGTAGCAACATCGTCCACTGCAGAACACACCATTAAACAGTCACTTGAGTGTGGCCGGTCCTGCAATGCTAAAGCAGCTGCTGTTGTCGGGGAGGTATTGGCCATGCGACTCAGAGTTGATGGGCTTAATGACGGACAGGGAAGAGGTATTCATGTAAATGTAAATAAGGAAATAGAGAAGAAAGGATTTAAGAGCCAAACCAAGGTTTGGGCTATTGTTAATGCTCTTAAGAATAATGGTGTTAAACTCATCGAAGAAGATGATGGCAACAATTCTTCTCCTGGTCATTCATAAAACTTCTTCTGTACATTATACATATTTGAAGGTTTTGTATGCCAGTGAAAAAACAGGAATGCAGTGAGTCTTGTACTAAAACATCTTTGCAATAGAGAAATAATGGAACTACGGAAGTATGGTAATTAATTAGGTATAGTTGTACCAAACAACAACAACTAAGTCTTGTATCACTATGTGGGGTCAGCTACTTGGATTAGATAACTTCATTGTATCCTTTCATGGATCATGTTTGCATTAATTTATTATCTTTTATTCGTTTATAATCGTAAATCTGATTACCATGTACAAGATATTTTCATGTTGAGTACAAACCACTGAATTCTGTAGTTTGAGCTACCGTCTCTTGCATTTAACATCTACTTGGTTATTTGAGCACTTCTTTAGCATGGTAGCTATCTGGCTCAGAAATTTTTTCTCCATACAGAAAAGGGTAATGAATGTATGATTGATACACAGAAAAAGTTCCAAACAGGTTTTATACAATCTCATTGTACCCGTTCACTTTCTTTAACCCCCCCCCCCCCAATTTTGTGTAGTTTCTATGTTTGAAACATTTGTCTAACTATCGTTACTCAACAGCAAATGACATGATGTGAATTTACACACACTGCACAACTATATAGTTGTATTGAGTCCTTCAGTTTTAATTGAGAGAGAAAATGACATATTGGTAAGTTCCGTGCCGTGACTGTAAGTTCCTTGTTATCAAGAATTGCGAGAGAAAATGACATATTTGTATACTTGCAAGGCTAGTAAACTATCTTAGTAGCCAGCCAAGACTGACCAAGACCACAAAGTCTCGTAGTCTTCTCTCTAAGGGGATGTCATGTCCCTGGAGAGCATCTCTAGTACAGTTATCGATTATCATGGAAATTTATGTCCTCCAAATAAAAGGACCATCATTGCAATTCACCCTTGCCTGCCTCTGAAATGACTTGAGTCGTCTTCTTTTTTTTTATGGTCACCGATTTTGTTAGTCACACAATTATGATAGGTTTCCATTTAAGCGAAAGTAAATAATCTTGTTAGTTTAATTGCTATAAACTGATAGTGATTTAATTGAATGATAATAAAAAAAAAATTATATAGTTATTGCATAGCAATTAAATTGTTACTTTTGTAGGGTTGATCTTCAAAATTGTGTTTGCTTCCCGGCTTCCAGCTTGGAAGAAAAAGTCATGTTTGCTTCTCAAATATTTTTTACTTGAAGCCATGTATATTCCAGGACTTTGTATTGCCGTGTCCCATGGTATGATGGAAAAGAAAAAGGTGACACTGATTTTTTGGATGTTGCACGTTCCAATCCCATTTCAACAAATGAAATTTTGCTTAGCTTTATCCACCCTGATTGAATCCACAACCCGTACTGCAAGTTGCTTAATTCCATATCAATTATTTTTACATTACTTATCACTGTTTACCCTTGAGATTCTCTGGTTAAAGAAGATAAGACATTTAACAAATGTGTCGGCAATTGCTATATTCACTCAGCCATCAATTTTGTTTCTTCATTATTCACTATTCACTAGTAAGAATTGAAAAATAAGCACAAAATCATGAAGAAGAATGAACAGGCACTACTTTGCAACCACAATCATGAAGAGCAGGCTTCTGAACTGCTACATTGGCCCAATTATCAATTTATCATCACTCATCACCTTTAGTGAATTTTTGTCTTATAAAATTACAGAGAAGTTTTGACCAAAAAGAAAAAAATTACAGGGAAGCAGTTGAAAGCAAAAGCAAAAAAGTGTTGTGACTGTGAGAGTTCTGAATTTTTTGCTTTTGCTTTATGCACAGAAAGGGGAAGGGGCTGAGGAGTGGAAAGCATGACAGTAGTGGTTGCATATAGCAACAGAATGAACGTTAGTTTGCCAACACGCCATCAGCTATCTGAATTCCGAGGCCGATCCTCTTATCTTAAAAATGAACACGAGAAACCTTGTATACCAATATAATATAACGTTAGTCATGATAATGAAGAGTGGTGATATAAATATGACTATTCATTTTAATCATGAGAAATCCTCTTAACCATCTTGCATTGTTACTTCTCAAAATTTACACCTGAAAGAGGAATATTTAATGCGTGTGTGGCCCCCTTTCTATTCAGGTCTGAATAAAGTTCACTCCATTGTTTGTGACAAAAAATAGGTTCACTTTATTTATTTCCTAGATGTTCGTACGATTTAATGCTCCACCACCATGTTGTCTGTGATGTGCCTTTCTTTCAAGCTAGCCATCATTGTGAGCAATATAGTATGCATTATTTGTTCAAAGTATTCTCGCAAATACTCTCTCTCCGGTCTATAATATATGTCATTTTAACTAATTTTTTTGAGTTCAAAATACTTGTTACTATCTCTTTTTCATACAAAATTATTGCTGAACTGCTCATTATATTCTTGTGAGAATGAAAGTCTTGAAAATAATAGAATGATATTTTTTTTATTAATTAACTCTCACCTCCAAACTTAATAAGATTAAGGTGGTAAATTTGCTTTGTAAAATTACTCTAAATTTTGATTTCATTATACAGATAGGAAGAATAAAAAATAATATACTATACACTTTAATAAAATTAATTTTCACCTCTACTTAAAAACTCCCTGAGAATTTCAAATAATTATAATTGACTTCATTTCTCCCGAATGATTTTAGGACATACGAGCAAGTCAAAGTCAAGAAAAAAGAGGGGCCAAAAGACTAGAGAAACTAAAAAGAAGCTTTGGCATATTCTGAACTTGTGATAATTATCATTAATTGTATCTTTGGAAAAAGATTAAGGGGCCATCTCACATTTCCTTTTCAAAGTTTTTTTTTTTTTAATTTCTTTTCCTCACTTCTTAATTATATGCGCAGCTTATATTTATCCTCACATGGCTTCAAGCATGCCATGGTCACGTCTTAGAGCTAAAGCCTAAAAACAATTGTGTCCCTTTAACCACATGGGATATGGGAATCTCATAAAATGAATATCCTTTTGTGCTTGTGACTTGTGAATTGGACACTTTATCAAAAGCTCAAAAGTATTTCTTCGATTGATTTTGGTTGACCTCTCACAAATTTGATTAATATAGAGGGCAGGATATTCTAGTTTTATTCAAAAAGTGTTCTCCTCGTTAATCCTCTTTTCACAAAGTTAATTAACCTCAAGATATATGGTAAAGAGAAAAGGGGGGAATGAGTACAATTGCTGGCACTACGACTTTTCTCTTTTCTCTTTTTTTTCTTTTTGCTAATCTAGTCTAGTTATTAACAAATTGATGTGGGTAAATAGACTTTTTCAAAGTGTTATTGTTGCACTTGTTGAAGCCTTTTTCTATGTCTTTATCTTTTTTATGGCTTTCACTTAGCCGTAAATAGTGATTAATCCTTCCAAGAGTTGAGCTCATCGAAGTGATATATTTCTAACCACAAAACTTTTTTTTATGCACGTCATCAAGGATCAAACTTATGATTAGATGCTTAAAGAACTCAATTAGCTATCAACTATATTAGGTTTGGTGATTTTTCTCTTATACCTTTATGAAGGTTCTTGTTTCCTTCCCAAAGGGAGGCAAAAATCGAGGGAGGGGTTTTGAGTGCATGGTGGTAAGGTAAGTGGGTCAAGCATAGCATCATCATGGCACAAGACATATTCCATGCATAGACCCAATGCATTCTCATCATGATCCCCTCACGTTGGTAGTTTATATGTAGCACATGCAACCCAAATGACTGAGTTTATTACAAGGTGATTATGTTAACTCATAACTTTCATTACTTTGTTTCCAAATAAACTCAAAGGCAGGTTGAGTCTTTGAGAGAATCCATGAGTCATTTATAATAATCATCACATGGAAACAGAACTTTTAGTTAAGGAAAACTAATTCGGGGATTAACATATATGGTTGGTATTGGGGAGATGGTTGATGATATCTAGAGATATGCTAGGTTTACATCTTGACTGAAAAATTATTGAAATGAATAATGCCACCGCATGATTCTTCAAATAGTGCCTAAGAATAAGATCATCTCATTCAAATTTAAGAGGGATAATCAAGTATATGAATTTCTATTATTTTTTTTAATGTCACGTGATTTGTTTCTTCTTGTCCTCTCCTGGTCTTCGTATTTTACACATCAGAAATGTTAGTTGATAAAAATTTTGTGCACAAACTTCACAAGCTTTTAGGGCCATTGACTCATTGGGATAAGGAAGGTAAAAAAAAAAAAAAGAATGAACGCTGAAGATTATAGTCCTGTTAAATTTCTGGAAGGTTTGTCAGTCTGGTAAACTTGGGGGCGGGGGGGAATGGTTCAGTGAGAATTTTTCACTATGGTGAATTTGTTATAAAGGTAGAAAAGAGAAAGAAAAAAAAATCGTGGATTAGTATATTTTTAGGGGCCGTAGAATCCACCAAAATTTATACTAATTAAAGAGAGAGGAAAAAAAAACCTTTAAAATACAATCCACATAACACACACATGCCTAAGTGGGAATTTCTCACCTAAACATTCTCATAATACCTACTCTATCACTCTTTCAGCAACAGAAGTGGTCAAATTTTTTTGCCAAGCAAGGACCACCATATATAAAGTAGTATTTGCAAGTAACGAAGAATGAATTCCCCTTCCCCCCCACCCCCTCACTGCTATATATGCTGCATTGGCACTTATCCAATTTCATTTTGCAAAATAGTATTGGAATTGGAAGCAAAAGGAAAGTGCCAAATTGGAAACGAAGGTGCTAAAAAAGAAAGAAAAAAGCATTGAAACAAAACAAGACAAATGATAAAGGTGGTTTGGAAAGGACAGTATTAAAATCCACTAACGAACCTGGCTTCCAGGCAATGGCCCTTTGGCCAAGGGATAGGACAAATTTATATAGAGATAGCAAGGACAACCAAGAAACTTGTGGGAATGACCCTAATGCCTAATGAGTGCGCACCAAACATCCTGGTTTGCATAGGACACCTAATAAGGACATTCAAAAGGCCACTCCCTTTTCTGTCCATTTTCCAAAACTCCAACACAATCATTAATTTATGTGAACGATTACCAGCACCTTCCTTTTGCCAAGAGTGTACACCAAATAAGAATATTGATTCCATTTAATCTACTATTTATTTACATCAAGGTTTAGCTGAGGAAAACAGTTGTTGAAATTGATTTATAGACAAAAGTGGGGACAGTGTAAGAGATTCCACTTTTTGTCATTTACATGTTGCATTTAGCTAATAACAAATATCCTCATGAAATGGGGGTATAGTAGCAATATGATAATAATGTCAAACAGTAATTTTGACTATAGGTTAATCACAAAACATCAAATTCAAATCTCCTTACCACTAACACAATTCACAAACCCTTCCGTGGAAAATTTAAAAAGTAGTAACAAAAAGATAAAAAAAAAAGTGGAAAAAGGAAAAAAGAGTCTCTATGAACTACTACTCTCTATTCTTATCTTATAAACCCCCAAATAGCATCATTCATTCATCAGCATTGATGTTTCACATGACAGAGCAAGAATTTGGGTTCTCATCACTGAACATATGAGGAGCTTGATGCAAGTGCGAGTGATCGGGGTAAACAGGGACATAGGGATATCCTCCAATAACATTGCCGCCGCCACCATAACCACCATGTGGTCCATAAACATGAGGAGGAAAACCATATCCAAAGCCATAGGGTGGAGGAGGATTTGCCACAGCCAAATACTCCTTTATGTTCTGCTCCGTTAACATCTTCCCTTCCTCACCATTCTGATTACCGCCACCACCACCCTTGTTCTTCTTCTTGCCTGATCCTTCATTGTCACCACCACCACCACCATTTTCCTTGTCCTTGTCCTTCTTTGGAGGGACCATCTCAACCTTCTTCTTCAGCCTCTCTGTCAGGCTTTGGGCCAAGGCTTTCACGTCCATGGTCCCCTTCACTGTCACAGTATCCTTCTCCTTGTCTATTCCCATTTCTTGAACACCTGCCACCCCCAAAACATCACCAATGCCAAATTAACCAAATAAAGTGAAAAACACACACAAAAAAAAAAAAAAAAAAAANCTAGCTAAACTAGCCAAAAAAACAAAAAATTGTCTAGAATTTAGTCATCATCATAATCATAATGCAACATTAAACAAGCGCATGGTACAATTTCATTTCCTCTATTACTATGAGTTTTATAACAAGCTATGGTAAAAAAAAAAAAAAAAAAAGAAGGAAGAAGAAGAAGAAAGAAAAAATTTGATTCTCTAATAAGTAAGGCAGGGGTGTACCTTTGGTTCTCTTGACAGTCTTGACAATTTTGTCTAGGCATCCCTGGCAGTGGAGTGCCACCTTGAGAACCGCCGTGGACACCGCCTGTAACATTAAAATACACCAAATGTGTTAACAAATAAAATAAGTAAGTAAATAAATAAATAAATAAAGCAGTTTATATTTGATTAAATGCATTGATTTTAAACTAAAGAAGAAGAGATGACAGGGTGGCATTGGCAGCAAGGGTTGGGGGACCAGTGATTTGGCAATGCAATGGCAGCACTGAGTGAGTGAATGATGAAATTGAAATCAACCAACCAACCAACCAACCTCTTTCTCTTTCTCTTTCTCTTTCTCTTTCTTCTCCTCTGTCTTCTTCTCGGCCTTGTTGTTGTTGTTGTTGTTGTTGTTGTTGTTATCCTTGTTCTCCTTCTTGGGCTGTGGGGAAACCAGGTCAACCTTCTTCTTCATCTTCAGAGAAAGATTCTCCTTGAGTTTCGTGGGGTCCACTTTCCCGGTGACGGTTATCTTCCCCGTAGCAATGTCGGCCTTCACCATATCCACCCCTGATTGAAGCAACCACACACACAATAATGAGTCCTCCAAGATGAATTGATCAAAAGAAATGGTTAGATCGGTCGGGAAAGAAACTAACGGGGTAAATCGCGAAGGTATCGGACGATTTTGGAGGCGCAGCCGTCGCAGTGCATGTCGACCTTCAACACGACCTTGAAGGGGTTATCGTCTTCCTTCTTTCCTTCATCGCTGCTGCTGTTGTTATTCTGCTTCTTCTGCAACATATCAGCACACGGGGTGAGTGAGAGGGGCAACAATAAAAATGGAGAGAGCGAGAGAGTGTACCTTGCCCATTGTGGCTGGTTGAGATGGGGGAGGCACACTCTCTCACTTAGTAGTGGGATGTATATATAGCAGCCAGCATGTTAACACGGCGATCATTGGACCCCACGCTGCGCGTTGCTTTGTATCTTTTCCCCTTCCTTCTTATTTTCTTCGTTCTTTCTCTCTCTCTCTTTCTCTAAGTCGTCTAAAGGACCTCTTTATTTTTGTTGACTTGGGAGCAATGGACCAAAGAAACTTCTTGCCTCTTGCCCTCTAAATCCCCACTGCCTTCGCTTGGGCTGGATCATCTCTGCTTCTAGGCCCAATGGATCAACATTAGATTGATCATAAATTGTTTCCCCTTCCTTTTCTACTCTTACAATCATGATCAATATAAATACGCACTAAATCAATCTTAAATATGCCCAGGGATCCAGCGTTGCAAGGGCTTCTTATTGCTGCTTCCTGCTACATTGATGTCAAACATGACCGACCTATCGACTCGTACTCTTTTCTATCCAAGTCGGCTTTGCCATTCTCTTTAATTGTAATAGCTTGCCTTCACATTTCTATGCTACCTATTATATTATGCACCGATTTTTTTTTAATGTCAATGTAAGGACATACAATTGACACATCTTTATATAAATCATTTCAAATAAAATCATATCTAATCTTTAATTTCATAAACAATATTTTTTAAAAAAATGTTTTTCGATCCATTTTCGCCAAAACAAAAGACACATTAATTGATACATGAATACGACCATTTAAAATTTCAAAATTTAAAATATGATTAAATTTATGTAACTTCTGCTATCTGTATTTAGGTCCGAACAAATTATATAACATTAAATCTAATACTCAATCTTTACGCATTAAATTTTGCCTTTCTTCACGCAAAATGTTCAATCTTCTCACTTCTTTTCCTTGCTACATATAAATTAGTGAACTTAGCTTCTCGTTTTTTGTCTTCACTCCATGCAATATGCCTCTTATCAAGTTTTGTTTGTCCCTGTTGACCCATTCCTACCATGTTCTCGTGGAAATATTTTTTAGATTGTCTGCCCAGTATTCAAGGCTTAATCTTAACTAATCCAGGTCAATCCGAATCGCGTACTTGGTAATGACGGGTGAGTCTCTCAATGGGAATAACTGCGTACACAAGGTCTCGAATTCGGCACTTTGCTTAAACGATATCAAACCGCTTACCACTTGGACCAACCCTCGTTGGTTTTTCTCGTGGAAATATTAAAGTAAATAAAAGAATACACATTTAAAATTACACAGCAGGTTTATATATTAATTTAATTGTTATGTATTGAGAATGTAAAACTTTTTATATTATTATTCAATCAAATCATTTTATAAACATGACTTTCATTACCAAGAAAATTTAATAGAGGTAATGCTCATTTTATTCTTTGAAATTTAAAATTTAATTTTTTAATCCTCAAAATTATAAATTGTAAGTCAAATTAGTCTCTCAGTTGATTATCATTACAAATGAGGTCGTCAGAGCAATTAGCGTGGTAATGAAGCTACATTAGCAATTAAGATGTGTAGCTCTAAATACCGTTATAGTCATATTTTTAGCCTTCGGTGTTGCTACACAACCTATGTTGTTATCAAATTCTCATTTAATGATAAGAGAGTGATTTGACCTGCAACTTACGATCTTAAGGATTAAAAAGTTAAATTTTGAATTTTAAGGATCAAAATGACTCGAAGTTACTCAACGATCAAAATCAACATTTTTCCAAATTTAATATATCAATGCTTATAAGAAACTATTTCATGACAAAATATATAAATCTAAAAGAAGCAATTGTTATAAAATTAAAATAGATTTAATGAGAAAAATAAAAGCATCACTTTACTTTCCAGCTCTACCCAAAACCTCTTACGCCATATTCTCCATTCCAACTAACGTTATGAATAGAAAAAAAGTGTTAGAATCACAACATAAAAGTATAGCACATACTAGCAAAAAGGATAATATAAAAATAAAATATATTTTTTTTCAATGAAATAATAAAAAAGTAATACATTGATACATAACAATACAGCATGACATGCAAAATAAATTATAAATACATTAACCACAGAAAAAGTAAATTGAAGTTAATAAAATCAAAAATCACTTGCGGGAAACATTTCTTTATATTTTTGAAGATAAATTGCCTCCAACACATACAAAATATTAATATTAGTAAGTAACCAATGAAATAAAAGTTTAAAAATAGCACTGAATAACAAAAGGAAAGCATAAGAAGTCGCAAATTCAGAAAACCGTTTGAAACCGAAAGCAATTTGTAATCAGGCGATTTAACTAATTAATTTAAATCAAATAAGTAATAATCACTAAATAAAATAAAATAGTTATAAATATAATTAAATGAATAACATTGCTATGATCATTTAACAATGGGAAAAAATTGTTTTATGTGCAAATCAAATTTAACTAAACATTATGCTAGGCTCAATGGCTTTTGTTTGGTTTTCTACTACCTGTTATAGTCACATAATGAGAAAGACTAATAATCGAAAGGCGCGTTCTTCCTCCCTGGACATTAATCCCGTGCTCAAAAGAAATCATCATGATGAAAACCAGAAACCAAGCTACTGCAAACAACTTCATGGTCGTGATGAAGCCATGTTTTGTTTGGTACGAGGTGTTAGCTCAATGGCTTTTGTTTGGTTACCTTGTTAAGCATTGTGCTACCTTGTTTTTAAGAATATTAATATTTTATAAATTCATATATATTTTATTAATATTAATATTTATTTGTAGAATTTGGTTGTATAAATACCAATTTATAATGTATTTGGGAGAATTAGAACAAAGCTTATGTATTTCAAAAGTTGATGTATTTGGGAGAAGTAGAACAAAGCTAAAGCTTATGTATTTCAAAAGCTCTAGTCCCACATTGATTAGCTCACAAACCTTTTAAGTGTTTATATACCTTTAGTAGTTGTTGTATTGGTAAAAAGAATTGAGAAGGGAGTTGGGCTCGCGCGCATGAAGCCATGNGGTATCAGGTGTTTCAGGGTTTCACACAGGTTCCAGGTTTTGATTACTCGCTTACATTCAGCCCCGTTGTTAAGGCCACTACTGTTCGCCTTCTTTTATCTCTCGCCGTAATCAACGGTTGGCCTCTCCATCAGTTGGATGTCAAAAATGCCTTCCTTCATGGTCATCTCACTGAAACTGTCTACATGGAACAGCCCCCTGGCTTTGTTGATCCATATTTCCCGTCACATGTCTGCCGGTTGAACAAGGCTCTCTATGGCCTTAAGCAAGCACCTCGTGCTTGGATCCAATGCTTGAGCTCTTTTCTGGTACGTTATGGATTTATCTGTAGTCAGGCTGATCCATCTTTGTTCTTCCTCTATAGAGGACGCATCACTCTCTATCTTCTCGTTTATGTGGATGACATTATTCTCCCAGTGACTCCACTCTCATTACTCAGTTTATTGCCCGTCTGAATGCTGAGTTTGCCATTAATTATCTAGGTAAGCTTGGTTACTTTCTTGGCCTTGAGATCACTTACACAGCTGATGGTCTGTTCTTGGGGCAGGCTAAGTATGCCCATGATCTCTTTTCCCGTGCCACGATGCTTGAGGCAACTCCTGTCTCGACACCCTTAGCTGCTGGATCTCATCTTGTCAGTGATGGTGTTGCTTACTCCGATCCCAAACACTACAGCTCTCTGGTTGGGGCTTTACAATACTTGACTATCACTTGTCCCGATTTGTCATATGTTGTTAACATGGTGAGTCAGTATCTCCAAACTCCGAAGCTGGATCACTTTCAAGCTGTCAAGCATATTCTACGTTATGTCTGCGGCACTCAACACTTTGGTCTTACGTTTTGAAGCTCCACTTCACCTGCAGTTCTTGGCTGCAGTGATGCTGATTGGGCTCGTTGCACAGACACTCGTCGGTCCGCTTACGGGTATGCCATTTTTCTTGGTGATCATCTCTTGTCTTGGAGTGCAAAGAAACAACCGACTGTTGCTCGTTCTAGTTGTGAATCTGAGTATCGGGCAATGGCCAATACAGCTTCTGAGGTCGTTTGGTTGCTTCATCTTCTCACTGAGCTTCATATTCGCTTAACTACGACTCCTCTTCTCCTCAGTGATAGTCAAAATGCTCTGTTTATGGCTCAAAATCCCGTAACTCATAAACATGCCAAACATATTGTCTTAGATTGTCACTTCATTCGTGAGTTAGTTGCCTTTGGTCGTCTGGTTGTTCGTCACGCTCCCACTTCTCTTCAGCTTGCTGATATTTTTACCAAGGCGTTGCCTCGTCCGCTGTTTGAACTATTTCGCTCCAAGCTTCGTGTTGGCATCAATCCCACACTCAACTTGCCGGGGGGTGTTAGGAAATAATTCTCTTTATATTACTTCTATTATTTCCATTATTTAGTATCATTGCATTGTACTCTATAAATACTCTAATAAATCTCTCACAAGTGGTGAAGGCTTTTTTATCTTACAAATTGTAATCAACTCATTTTTTATCCTCTTGTCCCTTTTCAATCTCACCAAATAGATATTCAATATCCAATCTTAAGAGGTATAGAGTGTGCATTGGAGAAAACTCTAAAGTAAACACACAAATGTACTCTAAAATAATATGTGATTAATCTATGAATTGTGATATCATGTTAATCTTGTCAAAAAAAAATGCGATAATGCTATTATATTATTAGTGGTTGAAAATGTGTACAAACATAATTATGAATGAAGATTAATATTTAGCACATGTTAAATGGTTTTTAGACATTTGGAGATTCACAGTATGTGTAATTTGATAATGAGTGCTGGTTTGCTTACCAATTTTCTTCAAAACAATGAAGTCTGACAAGTGAATACAACCTAGGAGTGAAATTGTGAAAGAGCGAATACCTCAAATGTGAAGTCTTTTAGTTCTTTTCTAATCCAAGTGTGAAGTCTTTTTTCACTTATTGGTGCCCCACACACGAAGATATAATTCTGCCCCAAATATGATATTAGTAATACAAATCCTAACATGTAGAAGGAGATATACTTACAATATTATAAAAGAAGGGAGTATGGTTGAATGAGGTGATTAGAAATGAGAAAAATCCTTGGACCACTCATCCATGTAGCCACAGTAAGTGAACCATAACAAAGATAAACACGAAGGAGCATAAACTAAATTCTTAAGAAATTCACTCACAAAAATAAGAATAAAAATGAAGCTTTGATTGGTGAAATGGTTTTTCAAACTATTGGGACCGTGGCTCATGATGAGCTTCATCGATCGTTTCATGAAACTCCGACAAATTCATTAGCAATTTCATCATCACAGTCATCAATGTCCACTGTAGAGCCATCATCAAGATTGCAAGAAGAAAATGCAAGAGGCACATCGAAGAAGATACTATTTACCAAGACAAAATTTCACTTGTAAGAGGTGATATAAGAAATAAAGACTTCACAACGTGAGAAGATACTATTTACCAATATGAAATTAAAGATACTATATGCAAACATGTGCAAAACTATCACCCAAAATATCAGCAAAATTGTTAAAGAATCCATTTGTATTATGGACTAGGCCCTAAAGGCCCATTCCACGGAAGGACCTCACCCGACCCGCGCGACCCACCTGTTCGGAGCTAGACCTGCCTCGAAGGCCCATCCCGCGGAAGAGCCATTCCCGGTCCACGTATCTCGCCTATCCCCAGCATAATCAGCTCCCATCACCCACGTGATGAGCGTCTCAGCGAATCTCACAACGCAGACCACGGAGCAAACGAGGCAATATGTCCGCGGAGATTGAGGCGTGGACCGGAACCTATCACCAGCATTCAACAGGTATATGAGTAATGCCAGCCACCCAGGTAACTCCAGAAACTCTGACCCCCCCATATTTACGTACTCATCTCCTACCTCTTCTGACTTTGGTATCGGAGTTCTTGCAGGTACCCACCCGTCCGAGGCGTTCACGGAGCTCCAGGGAGTACCCCTCTGGTACAATTTGTATATTCCAAAAAATTAGATCCCAAAAAAGTAAATTACCTCCATTGAAATGGCAAGTGATAAGATATTAAAAGTTATACTTATGATGAATGCGATGATGATGTGGGGAAGATGTAATTTGTAATTTGTAATTTTAATTACACAGATGATCAAATGTAATTGTAATCAACTTATTAGATTGGGCGGAGGAATCAATGCAATAATTACTATTTACTATTTATGTCTTGATAGAAGAATTCTTTAATAGAAAGAATAAATGTACATATTAGTTTCTAAAATAAATCAACTTTAATGTCGTTATATTAATTAAATCTATATTTAAATTAATAATATATAAGATATGCCATTTATATAATGAGTGATTGATCAAATTTAAAAAAGAGAGAGAGAGAGAGAGACAAATATGAGAATAGGATACAAATTATATAAATATTATGCTTTCATGACAAAAATTAATGTATTTTCTTTAATTCGCATAAAGAATCCATTATAAAGAATCAATTCATCCGTTATGTTTCTAAAATCAGATTTCAAAAACTATAAATTATTCTGAAAAAGTATAATTACTCAGTTTTGCGTCACCTCCCAAGGATCAACTCAACTAATAATTGGATTGATTCACAATAATTACAATTTCAATTAATAGGATTAAATTGGGATGTGTTTTCTTGTCAATAAAAAAAATTGGGATACATTTTATATTATTAGGATTCAATATTGATTGTCAATAATCAATTATTTATTTCATTTTTATTTAAATTAAATAATTTAGTTTAATGTGAAAATGACACATTAGCAATCATTAATAAGTTAAACAAATTTTATATAATACTAGCAGGTTGTAAGCACGAGCTTGTCAATTTGAATTTTTTATGGATCGTTAATGACAAAATGTTGAATGCGATATGAAAATGTTTTAAAAAGAAAGAAAAAGAGTGAGTATGATGAAAAGTAGTGGTTGAAATAAAAGATGGATAGCGATTTTTTTTTTTGTTAGAAAAAAAAATAAAGGTAAAAATAGAAAAGAAATTTGGTGACGAAAGTAACCACTATTGTGGAGAATTTATTTTATTTAATGTTATAGATATAAGATATGATAGGATGGGAGAAAAGAGTGTTGGGCCATTGGGCCCCGAACCCCTACGTTTTTGACAGTTAGTGGTTGTGACCAATTAGTGGGGGGGCATCAAAATCCAACATATTTGGGATGGATGGCTTGATTCACGTGGCCTTAGTGTGTGGTAGAGATGCGGGTCTGGATTTCTTTCTTAGTACTTTGAACATGACAACAACATAAAACATAACGATGGAGCCCCAAATCCCTTGTCCCCTCAAAAATCAATGTAAAATAAAATGGCCATATTTATTTTCAAAAATGCTCTTTCAACATTAATCATGGTATAGATATTATACTCGGTTTTTCCAATCACATAATGGAGTGGGGCAGAGAGATTGTGTTGACTGTCGACGGAATGTGGGTGTGTGAGAATGAGAATAAGAGTGCGAGGTTATGTAGGTTTTTACTCTTTATGATTAGCTCACTTTTAAAAATTTAATATATATATATATATATATATATATATATATATATATATCCTATGTCGGTTTATCGGGGTGAGTTAATTTTGAAATTCTCTGAATTTACATTTTACTCAACAAGAATTCTAGGTTCATCGATTTTGATTCGATGACTCAACGATCCGACTCAATTGACTCAAAACATTAACTTTGAATAGTGTTGGACAAGTAATCCGACTTGTTGTACACCTCTATATCTATTGGTGAGATACTGTATGGATCTTAAGATGAAATTCCATTATCATCAATGTAATTTTTAAAGTAAAAGGAAAAATAAAACCGCACTAACTTTTTTTTCTTCTATCTAACAATTTTTCTGTTATTTATCATTACTCTCTTCTCAATTCTCGTCAACCCATCACCTTCATTCCTCTCTCTCCCTCTCACTTTGAATGATTATCACTATACATGTTGGTGCCAATATGTTGCCTTTATCTGCATTTGCACCTGCACTTTACTTGGTTATATTCAACTGGCTAGCTAGTTGTCTTAATCAGTTAACACAAAAAGGAAAAAAAAAACCCTTATATATGTGTGTAGGAGACTGGGAGTGAAATATGGCTAGCTAATTAATTAAGGGACCAAGCATGAGGTGCAGGCGCCTTTGCAGATGAATACCATCGTTGGCTATGATCAATTTCAGCCCCTCAACTCTCTATACCCTTGGCCATTTGTGGAGGAGGGTAAGTGCTTGCTGCTTTGAGCTCTTGGAATAAAAACGGTAAGATCACCATACACATATTAGGCTTTGTGGGCAAGATTACGTAAATATAACACGGAATGTTTTTTCTTTTTTATTTTAATTTAAAAAACACGTGAGGCTATAATAAAGATTAAAATTGGTTTCTTTTATTCGAGTGATGAGTTCTATTTTAAATTTCACTTTTTCTTTTATAACGTAATGCTTAAATGAAAAAATGTAATGGGTAAAAAGTGAGATTTAAAGAATGATCATTGTTAAATATGTTCTTAAAATTATAACTTATGATTGTAAAACTTTAAATTCATCTTTTTTAATATATTCCTTTGTGCATATCATCACGAGGAAAATTGTATAGAGAAACTCTACTACCTGTACATTGCTTAATAACTTAAAGGAAAGTTAATTTTTAATTTTTTTCTAAGTACCCGTTCCCATTATCAATGCTCCCTATCCTTCAAATTCAAAACAAATCTTTGTGTAGTAAAAAATAAAAAAAGACATTTCAATGTTTCTCTTAACTATAAACATTCGATAACTTCTACCGTTCACTCTAGAAGTTTGAGTGAACCATTCACCCTCATATATTTTTGGGGTGCATATGTGCTCTTAATTCGAGATCGTTCGTTGGATTATTAAGAGCAAGTTTCAACGGTGGAGATTAAGAAACTTGTTACCTATATTAAAGGAGGCTCTAGCTAAGATGGACCATTTACCAACTTGGCCCAAATTGATCTACGTGTTATAACCATTGACATTAGATCCAACGACATGTATTAATGAAGAATAATTTCTGTTTTTGACACCAAATTTTTGTGAAACTAAAATTATGTAATTTCAGTTAAGACCATGCGATAAATAATAAAATTACTTTGTCAGTTTTATCCCTATTTACTTTTCTTATTTTCTTAGTTTGCGCATTCTTTGATTCTTTTCTCACAGCCACCTTCTTCTGGCATCCCCCACGCGCCGGTGCCGACGTCACCCCTTCCTCTGATGTCGCCCCATCTCCACTCTCATTTCCATGGCAGTCTCCGCCACCCACTTCTCCACCACCAGTGCCACCCATTCCCTCCTCTGGCCTGTGGATTCCTTTATTTTTCTTAGATCTGTGCTGGAGAATGGGTGCAGAGGGTGCGTCGGAGGGAGTGGCGTGGGATGGTAAACTATGTTGGGCATTAAAATGGTCGACTATTAATAACACTTTTTCTATTTACCGGTAGTGTTTATGGCTACTGGTACTAGCAGGTCATTTAATGAAGGAATGGTTCAACAAAACGACCCACGTTTAATTTATTTGACTTTCATTAAAAAAATTGGCTTTACGTCAATTCACTTCTTACATTCAAAAGTTCATGTTAATGTACGCAACATGGAGAATATGAAATTTTATTTAATGGGAAAGATATAAGAAAGGAATGTGAATGCTTTCAAATTTGAAGATTTTAGTAATCCCGGTGGATGACTTCTGTCTCAGTGGGTCGCTGGGGCGCTGTGCGGTGGAAGCAGGGGGGAGAGAAACAAGATTGGAAAGGCTGAGAGTGAGAGGTTCACAGAGAGATAGAGTGAGAGTGAGGATAATGCAGTCTTTTTATGTAAGAATAAAAATTAGTTACATGTTGTAGTTAAATTTGAAGATTATATGTGTTCTCACCTTAATTATTTCTATAATTTATAACCAGTGGATCAATATCAAAACGTAATCTATGGTAAAAAATGCGGGTATATGATGGACTTCTCAGGCTGCACATTGGACGACAAGTTTTTGAGCTTCTCAATATAAACACGCTTCCAATGTTTTAAATGTATAGAAATTTATTTGAATTTTTCCCGAAATTTTAGGAGCAAACAGGTTAATAAAAACCGGATAAAATGATTCTTGGAATTAGAATTTGGAGATTGAGGCAATTATACCAACAGTAGTAAATAGTTGAGATTTTATATTATTTTTAGGGTTAAATAATTTTTTCTTCTTTAATAAATCGCGAATTTTGATTTTGCATCATATTAATTTTTATTTTGTTTGAGTTCTTTATAATTTTTTTGTTTGATTTTAATTCATGACATTAGTTAAAAATAAGGTATCCAACAAAAATTAGATGACTGTAATTTAATTAAGTATGGTCAAATCGGTCAAACATGATCAAACCAATTTGACTATGATTTAAACTCGATTTGATCGATTTGACCATGATTAAAATATATTTTAATTATATTTTACTAAAGTATAATGGGTTCACTGAACTTCCATCTCGTACGTCATATTTTAACCGTCCAACTTAAGCTCATAAATTAAAATCAAATAAAAAAATGTATTAAAGACTTGAACAAAAAAATTTGCTATTTATTAAGAGATAAAAACTTATTTAATTATTTTATTATTATTTAATTGAACAAAGTGCTTATTGTAATTCACAAGCTTCAGATGCAAAGCAATTGCCGCTGTAGCTTATCCGTTTGGAAATAATATTATCTCATATTTTGGATCGAACTTTGCCAATAAGCTCTCTTCTGAGAATTTTTCCTGAAGCTGTCTTAGGAACACTGCTGATGAATGTCACCTTTCGCAATTTTTTGTAAGGTGCAACCTGTGAACAAGTATAAACATGAGTAACGAATGAGAAATGCACAAGACTAATCACTCAGATGTGATCAATTAACAGGTACAGAGCAAATGCTTCATTCAAGTAAATTACAATTTTAAGCACTCAAAAAAGACTCCAAACCCATATTTTCACTGCTTAACCAGGGGATTTTGACACCAAATATGACCTATAGTGATCATAGTCCAAATAAATTGGATTTTAGTTATGTAATTGTCAAATTGACCTATTATCTTTATTAACGGTGTAAATTGATTCTTAGTTAACATTGTGTTCAATACTTACCTAATTGAAATTCATAATGATCTTAACTGGATAACCAAATGTCTATTTGCATGTCCATATATTATACATACAAATAAAATTTTTCTTAATTTATTTAGTTATATACTGACAAGTAAAAATGTCATCTTATTTTGTGAGTGCAAATAAGCAAATCAGAGATAAAGCAAGCTCTCAATCTTTCTCTTACTTGATTAGCGATAAACTTCTGAACATCTTCTTCAGTTAGTGAACTGTCGGGTGAAGGAACAACATAGGCAATTGGAACCTCACCAGCCTCATCATCCGGATATCTAAATAAAAAAAGAAAGAAAGTAACTCAATTATGAATTCCAATAATAGATAGTATAGGATATTAATTGTGCAGGTAAAATTAAACTACGCTTCACCTATGGCTACGTGACACTTACGGGACGACAACAGCATCTAGTATATCAGGGTGAGAAACGAGAAGCCCTTCAAGTTCTGCTGGCGCAACCTGGTTACAACAACGAGAAACAGCACATAATTCAACAAGATGACCAAATACAAGACGACAAAAAAATTACCCAAATAGAGCCCGACATTCATTGTTACGGACCGGAATTAATTAATACACTAGACACATGGCCGTTTGGATTAGTTATGACAGAAAAAAAAAAAAACCACTTTTCAGAATAGATATTTGTTTAAGAGAGTTTACATAGAAGGAAACATTTTCAGTTGTACTAAACACTCTTAAAAATTATAAATAAATAAAAAAAAAAAAACATGAGTGGACACGGTCCTAAGTAAAATGCATCTATGCATTTCCATGCCGGCCAAATTTAACTTTTTGTATTGGCATGGGTTGAAATTTTGGATTATCTACCTGAAGACCTTTATACTTGATCAGTTCTTTGATGCGGTCAACAACATAAAGGTGTCCGTGGTCATCAAAATATCCAAGATCTCCTGTATGCAGCCACCCATTATTATCTACAGTCAATCTTGTGGCCTGGGGATTGTTATGATACCCTGAAAATGAGCTAGGTAGGGTGAGAGTTAGTTGTAAGATATTTGACGTAGGAAATTAAAAGGGTATGCAGAAGCATGAATTTACCTTTCATGATATTAGGGCCTCTTACCCATATCTCCCCCAAGTGCGTAGGAGGGAGGGGCTTGTGTGCATCGACGCTGACTATCCGAGCTTGTACGCCTGAAGCCAGCATTCCTGCAGAGCCGGTATGACGAGTCCCTACTCTTGGATTCTCCACAGAAATAATACCACAGGTCTCAGTCATACCATACCCCTGAAACCACAATAGCAATTACTAAATGTTATCCGTTAAGATATATAGGAAATTATCAATTACCTGCATAACCGCAGCATGGGGGAAACGCCTGGCGCAGTCTTCCATCAACTCCTTCCCAAGAGGGGCAGCGCCAGAACCAATCCGCTTCAGCGAAGAGAGGTCATACCTCTCCACCACGCTCTGTTTCGCCATAGCGAGCACGATGGGAGGCACCACCCATAGATTCGTCACCTTGTGCCTCTCCACCGCTTCCAGAAATTTCTCCAACTCGAACCTCCCTCCCATCGAGACCACCGTGCTCCCTCTCCGAAGCTGCGAGTACACGATCACCGCCAGCCCGAACACGTGAAACATGGGCAAAACGCACAGCAAAACGCTCTCCTCTACATCCCCCGCCACGTCATCGTCCATCCCAATCATCAACGCCGCCGCCATGAAATTCCCGTGCGTCAGCACCACGCCCTTGCTAACCCCCGTCGTCCCCGACGAATACAAAAGCGCTGCCGTATCGCCCTGCCTCACGTCGTTTTCAGGTAACTCCGTAAACGACGATCCCGCCAGCTCCATTAAACGACCAAAACTCATGAAATCTTCCTTCGTTTTGCCGGCTTCGCCCTGATCGGAAGATTCCGAGTCGATGAAGATTGCGGGGAGTTCGAACTTGAAGGCTCTCACCTTTTCCCATAGCTCCGGCACGGTGATCAGGAGCTTGGGGTTGGAGTCCTTGATCTGCTTCGAGAGCTCGGCCGAGGTATAGAGCGGGTTGGCGGTGGTGACGACGGCGCCGATGGCGGCGGCGGCGAGGAAGCACAGCGGGAACTGGATGGAGTTGGGGGCGAAGAGGAGGACGGCGTCGTTTTTGGCGAGGCCGAGGCGGAGGAGGGCGTGGGAGAGGGTGGCGACGGTGGTCTTGAGGTCGCCGAAGGTGAGGGATTGGGAGGTGCGGGCGTCGAGGAGGGCGGGTTTGGAGAGGAAGGGGGCGGTGCTTTGGAAGAGGAAGGAGGTAAGGGAGGGATGTTTGGGGAGGTGGAGGGGGGGTCTCAGTGACCGGTACGTTCCGTCGCTGCCGTAACCGGATCTCTGCATGTGGTGGTAGTGGAAGAGAGAGAGAGAGAAAATGAGTAGGTAGGAAGTTTAATTTGGATTGGTTTGTGTGCTTGTGGGGGTACGTAACCAATACAGGAGCTGGATAAGTAGTTTTCCCATCATACCTACACGGATAATGACATAAATAATTTGTGCACCATATTTATTATCTATCACTAAAATTATATTGTGAATGCTGTGTAAAATTGAGTCACATAAAAAAAAAATGTAGATAATGAATGTGGTATACAAATAATGATAAGATCTCGAACTCGAGACCTTACTTAAGTGATATCAAGTCGTTTATCACTTGGACTAACCCTAATTAGTAGGTAAAAATTTCTTTAATGTGAGTAAATCGTGCATTGATGATGTTTAATGATATGTAAATTCTTCTTTTGAATTTATGATTTTTTTAATATAAAAATAATACATGTACTTATTAAATATGATATGTTTTACCCATTATTATATGACACTTATTATCTCATGTAATAGTAACCGTAAAATGTGAGTGATTATGTCCTCTCCACGAGTCCACATTACATGTCGTTTTCTGGTTTAGATATTTAATTTGTTGTTGGAACTGTCAAATCATATTATTAAAAGAAAAATTGACTTTTGTTTCATTATAACACCTCAATTCTTAATTTTGTTTTTTCTTATATCCTTTTTCAGAAAAAGATAAATGATACCCTTTGTTCCTCAATAATATTAGTCAGTTTAGCTTAATGCACATGAACTAAGAAAGTTATTAAATGACCTTAATTTTACTAAAAAATATGGTTAATTTATTAATTTATTCTTAGTATATTTTTCTCTCTTCATTAATTACTTATTTCTCAGTTATGTCATTTTCCATTAAATTTCTCTCCACTAAAAGTAAAATTGATATATAATCATTAATTTTATATTAAAATGATTAAAAAACTAATAATATAGAATAATTTAATTTTTTTAAAAAGAGACTAATATTAAAAATGGAGAGATTCTGCCATGACAATCAATTTGACAATCATTTAATTACCGTAATTATAAAGGTGTGAAATAATTTACTATGATGAGTTTCCTCATGAGTTCTAAACCCTTATGAAAGTGGTTATTCAAGTTTTCGACAGCTTGCCCACATGCAATCCAAGAAAATGATGGAAAAGAGGATAATTCTATGCAAGTTCCTGTCTACTTCCTCAAATAACAAAGTAAGATAAAGATAAGGTTGCCTATAAAAATCAAGATTTGTCTACCCAAATTGTTCTAGTTGCTGCTTTAAAGTGTCAGATATAGACCAAATAAATATATATCCTACACAAATCATAGGAAAAGAATAATATTATAATTCCATACAAACTATTCTTAATACTAAATTGAATATAAAAAAAATCTTAAAAACTCATAAAAATTTTAAAAAAAGAAAGAGAATATATTGATAATACATTATAATTAAACTCAATACTTATTTAAGCTATAAGGATTAATTTAGCAATGAGAAATTTTGATAGTATATATGAAACTCTAAGTTTTACCTTTATTGTTATCAATATAATTTTTGAAGTAAAAAAAGGTCAATACATATTTTATTTAATATTTTTTTAAAAAAATTATTATTTATTTAGAGGTGTCAATTAAAGCCCAACTTAATAGGCCAATTAAAATTTTTAGCCCTTTCGCTTACTGTCCCAGCCCACAGCCCTAGCTTTTAGAGTGCCCAAAAGCCTCACCCTAAATAAGACCCCTTAGTATAGGGTCAGGACAGAGCCCAACATTGACAAGCCCTCTAACTCATGAATATACCGACCAAAAGCAAAAGAAGAGGGATATATATAATCTTTTAGTAGGAGACGGTTAATACTCCCATATATATGCTGGTTGTTTCAGTTAGTTTGGTTATAATCAAAATTTTGGTAATAGAATTTGGAACTCGAATAATTACAAAAGAAATTAAAAAAAATTAAAATGCATATGATATTGGATGTAATTTCAGAATTATTTAAAAAATGATCTTGTCTGCACCCTCTGTCAGTTCCTTCAAAATCACAAGGTACAGTAATAGCATGACTCTTATATAAATACCAAATCCAAAACAATGGCACTTTTCTCTTCCCTCTCCTCCACCTTACACCGCTTTTCTCACCTCCGATTCATCGCCAAACCCCAACCTTTCCTCTCCTCCCTTTCGACCCCTTTCCATTTCTCACTCACCCACAAACCAAAGGTTCCAACCACAGAAGACAAAAATCGTGCTTTCTCACTTACCCAACCCTTCAATTAACGCCTCTTATTTATTTATTTTATTTAAATTCTGCAGAAACCGATTGGATTCCGATTGTTTTCAATGGCTGCGGAACCGAAGGAGTCACCAGCTAACAACCCTGGTCTCGATGCAACTCCTGACCAAGCTACTAAGGGTTACTTCATGCAGCAAACTGTGAGAGCTAAATCATCCCATCACACCATCCCCCCCATATTTCTATTATTTAATCAATTATTATTTTAGTAGTTTTTGGATTAGCTTCTTTTTTTGTTTTAAAATTGATATGAACAAAAACAAGCAATTATTTCCTGGAAAAAAAAAAATCAAATCCACACGCGTTAATAAGCAATCATGAATAAGGTGTTGAATTTTGATTCATTTATTTATTTCATGTGGTGTTGGGATTGCAGATGTTTAGAATCAAAGACCCCAAAGTGAGCCTTGATTTCTATTCTCGCGTTTTGGGCATGTCGTAAGTGAATTGAATTCTTTTGAATACTAACCATTCCCCCCTCCCCCCCACCACTAATTGGAGTTTGAAATTGGGCTTCAGTTATTGGCGTAAATGATTCTGGGTCATGCCTTGCACAGAACTAAAAAGTTGTGACTTGTTTTTGTCTAGTGTAACATATATACTCTGTTGCATTGGTTTGATTTCATGGGTTTGCAAGTATTATATGTCTGGCAATGAAGTTTAAATTATTTGGTGAATTTATTCTTTGATTGAAAATGCTACCATCCACTTTATGAAAGCTGATCGACAGTTTGTTGCTTGGTTTAGTTTGCTTAAGAGATTGGATTTTCCGGAAATGAAGTTCAGCTTGTACTTTATGGGCTATGAGGTATGTCATGTACTGTTCTGCTACCTCTCTGCTATTGAAAATTTTGTTGCATTAAACGGCTTACTGGATGTGTGCTTGCATCATTAAATCTCTTTTAACTTTGTTTGTACAGTTAACCCTGAGTATTTTTTATTTTCCTGGATATGCTCGTGATCTAATTTTTTTTTTTTTTTGTTAACATCTTTTTGTGTTTAGGATACAGCACAAGCTCCAAGTGATGCAGTTGATAGGACAGTATGGACCTTTTCTCAGAAGGCTACAATTGAACTGACACAGTAAGGAATTTAAGCTTTGTAACATATCTTTATCTCAGTGTCTATGGATATTGTCTAACAATGAAGGAATGTACAGTAACTGGGGTACTGAAAGTGATCCAGAGTTCAAAGGGTACCACAATGGCAATTCTGAACCTCGTGGCTTTGGTATGTAACATCTTGTTTAATTTGAGAATATGTGGACTTGTAGAATTTATTCCAAAGCCTTAGTCCTTTATTGATTTGCTAGTTACTATTTGAGCCCATTTTCCTGGAAAAATACTGACTATTGTTATTGCCCTCTTATGTACTTGTGAAGATTTGGTTCTTATTCGATGCTTTTTGCCTTTAGCTAACAAGCTTCATGAAATACATTAAGATGTGAATACCTATTGTTAAAAAATTTCTCACATTGAGACACAATGGCAGTGTATGTTTATTTTCCTTGAAGAGAGGGGCATTGATTTTATTAAATGGATTAGCTATTTGACTGTAATTTTTGAAATGATTGTCATACACTAGAACTGAAGGTGAAAATAGGAAGCTTTTCTTGAGCTGGTTAGGTAATATGATTTGCAATTTTTTTTTAGGTTCATAGTTGTTTTTTTCATTCATTTACCTGTTAAACCATGAAACCAAAACAGTTTTTGCTAGCTGTATAACAAGTTATTGTCCGTATGAGGGAATCCTTGTCATAATTTTTTTTTACAAGATCATTCTTTTGAAATTTTTACACATAACAAGTTTTTACTACTATTTACTGCCTAATAGTGCCTATACCTTTATAGTGTTGCTTTTGTTGCCAAGTGGCCTAAGAACTTAAGGGAGGGGGGTGAATTAAGTTCTATATATTTTTGCAAACTTTTCGGAAAAACCTCTCTTTGCAATTTTTCAAAGAGAATCTTTGTAGAAAACTTGAATAGAAGAGCAAAGATGATTTAGAAACAATGCGATTATTTAGAACAAGGATGATGAACAACACATTGAAGGCAAAGAATTAGAATTGCAATGAAGTAAAGAGTAGGGAAACGAAAAGCAAAACACGAAAAATTTATCTTGGTTCGATCACCCTTTGTGACCTACGTCCAATCCACAAGCAGTTTGCCTGAATTTTTTCACTAGATCCAACCTTCAAGGTGTTTGGAAACCTTTACAACACTTGAGTGCTTTCACTTCTTGGGATCCCTCACCCTTAAGTTCAAGCCACACAAGAACAAGAGATTCCTCACTCTTAATTCACTGGAGGGATGCCTCACCTTCTTGCAAAGGTTCAGAAATACAAGAGGGAGAATAGAAATCACTCTCTTAATGGAGGAAATTACACAAGTTTGAGAATTAGGAAGTTTTGCAAGTGATAAATTTATTTGGCTAAGACTTTGATGCAAAAATTGATAGAAGAAAAAGAATGATCAAGTGTAATTGATACTTATAGATTTTTCTTGCATGAAATGTTGCATCAAAGAAGGTATTTATAGGCCTTGAGTCCATGCAAAATGATTCACTTTCAAAGAGACACCTCTCTTGTTGAAAAGTCACTTTGTTTTGGCACAATGGATAGTTGTAATCGATTGCATTTTCTCGTAATTGATTACAAGCTTCAAGTGTAATTGATTACTCTGTTGTAATCGATTACAACATTTCTAGAAGAAAGTAATTGATTCCCTTAAGTGAGGTAATCGATTACAGGGCCTTTAGAAGCATATTTTACCATTTTTTTACTATATACCCTTAATGAAAAACCTTTGTGATATAATATTCAAGTTATATACTCCATGAAAAACTTGTTTAGCATAATTTCTTTTAACATGAAGTTTTTCAAAAGGTTTTTTAAATGATTTGAATCAAAATGATGGCCATAGAAAATTATCAAGAGAATACTTTTAACAAAAGAGCCTAAGTCTTAAAAGATAATACCTACCGGCTACCGCGTTGGACTTTGTTCTTTGAAATTGAAGTCACCAATTTTGATTCGAAGAGCCAATTTGCTTTGAAGTGTAAATGCCATTAATTTCTCTTTTGTGCCTTTCATTTCTCATTTAAGCCATTCATTTGTCATTTGCTTAGCAATCCATTGATACCCTTTTGGCATCATTGAAACCTACTACATATGCATTTACAGCTTTGCATGTCATTAACATGGTTGTAATTAATTTTTTTAACTGCTATTTATAGGATATATTTATATTCTGTCTTGTTGAGATAAAAAGGAATTTGAATGCTAATAGTAGGTTGTCCTTTTGTTTGCAGGACACATCGGCATAACTGTTGATGACACCGTTAAGGCATGTGAAAGATTTCAGAGTCTGGGAGTTGAGTTTGTTAAGAAACCGGGTGATGGTAACAATCTTCTTAGTTCTTATTCATTCTTGAAGTTCCTAGATACCATGCCATGAATACATGATTGCAATTTTTAACAGCTGAGGATGATTTGTGTATATGGCCTCTGATACAGTAGAAAAAAAAAAACTTAGTCTTTATCCCCTGCATGACAATATATTTTGTTTGTTGTGTTTTGGAAGACAGAGAGAGAGAGAGTTATTATTTTTTACAAGTAAAGTGCAAGGCATAACTATTTGGAAGTCTGTCTCTCAATTGTTCAATGCTATTTTTGAGAAAGTAACTTGTGGTGCTCAAATGTTATAATGTTTGAAGTGAACTCTGCTGATCCCATCAGCAAATCTTCCCACCATCATTGTTGCTTCAAAATAAGCTTTCAAGTTTTGTTTATGTTCAAAATAATTTTCTGCAGGGAAAATGAAAGGAATAGCATTTATTAAGGATCCTGATGGTTACTGGATTGAAATCTTCGATCAAAAAACAATTGGAAATGTTACAAACGGTGCTTCTTAAGGTAATGCAACACCACGCTCAGGTAGACAATCGGGTTTTCCTTTCTCTTGCCTATACTTATTTATTTATGCTAGTGTTGTCTATTCTTACAAAACATTCTCTCTGACAACTATAAACTTTGTGCATACTGTTTGATAACAACCAGATCACATGTATGCCAAATATTGTTTCCATGTTCTGGATTTTGCATCTTCCTGTCAAGTTGCTCTTTCGCCAAATATGTTTACTATCTGCATATCTAGTTCCACAACAATAATCCACTCAGTTTTGTATTCCGATTTTCTTTGAAACAACCTTTTTGAAATTTTAAGAGAGTATTGTACGTGTGCCTATCCACTTTGGAAAAAACAAAAAACAAGGACTCCAACACTTGTTTGGGGTGGTGAAGTTGAATGTTAGCATCTTCAAAGGGGTATATTGCTAGAAAAATCTACGCAGTGTACCCTAAATTAGTTTAGTAGTTAACAATCCTCTGCAGTCACCGCTGGAGCCATTCATCTTCTGCCTTTACTAAATGTCATTGTTGATGTATTCTATAACAAAGTCACTTGATGTGGCTTATATAGCTCATACCTATAATCCTAGTATGAGCTTATTTGTTAGTTTCACATATAAAGATGTCACATATTCACAACAGTTTTACTTTTTAGTAATTTGTTGGTTGTCCTTTTCTCCATTACATTGTTCTGATTGAAATGAATTATCTTTATATGAAATTTTTACATGGTCAAATTATATGAAATTTTTTCATGAAAGACGATATTCCTCTGGTGCTTGTCGTCTTGTCTTGCTTCATGCTTTTTGATTCAAATCTTTTGGTTTCTGTTGCAGACTCAGCTTCTGTTATCCGGTTTCATCTCTCAGCGGGGCATTTACCCGGCCACTGCTCTGGCGTAATTGCTTTTGAAGTATCCAGTATTTCTCCAAATTTCCGTGAATAATAAATAATTTGTAGGCAAAACAGAACACCAAGCGTTGAGTTGTGTCCCCAGAAAAGAAAAGGACTATGTTGTGGATCTTTGTACTTTGATTTCCTAACACCTTATAATTGATAATGAATTTTAGGGGTGTCCTGCTATTTTATCAAGGGTCAACTTAAAATCACTTACCTCCCTTAATTAATCACAAAACTATACAATAACTTCCCTTGCACATGACTTGTGCATGAGATATACATGTAAAAAGACATTTTCACCGTTATCTTTTTACTCTTTCTATTTGATAGCCACACCCCTACCACCTTCATTGACAGCTTCAAAAACTCTTAACAACATTGACAACTTCATTTTGAAAAACCAGAAACAATAAAAACAATCCCTTCAAGGTTGCCAGTCACATTCCCAATTTCATTTAGCTAGAACCTTTCTTAAATATCCACTCTAGTCCTTTGTTAAGTTTTACATCTATTGTTATAGAAAAATATCATATATTCAACAAAGCTTAGAGTATCGAGTTGAACCTTATTTTATTTTTCATTAAAAATTAACAGAACTTTCAAGAAAGGGTAGGGATTGATTTGTGCATTTTTAAAAGCTATTCACTAAAGAGTTCGTGACATATAATACGTGGGGTTAAGTTATATTTTCCTCTTGAAAATTTGTTAACTAATTCAAATTAAAACTTGGTATTTTACATCTCATATGACTTGAAGATATATTCAAATTCGGATACAATATAGTGGTATTAGTTGACATTCATAATTATTACTATTTTTGTACCTTCAAAGATGAAAGTCTTTTTCATAATCTTTTAAGCATTACAAACCTCTCTAGATTTTATCATCTAATTATAACTAAACTAATTTCAACCTAGGATGAATGAATACTTTGTGAGATTGTTGGGTTCCTGTGTGTTCGACACATTGTGAATATCGACACACGAAGACATTCGTCTAATGCACGTGTTTGAAAGTATCTAAAAAAAGGTTTTCATGATTAGATGTGTCCAAACGTGTCTGAACTACATCCAGAAGTTTTTTAGATCATGTATGGGTCATATGGCGGTATCTAAGTAAAAAATATTTTAAATATTAAATAATTTATAATAATATGGACTCTCAGAAAATTAATAAGTATTGACATATAAAACTATCTAAAATACTCCATATAATTTTAAAAGAGTTTAAAAAAATATTAAAAATTAATAGTTTAATATCATTAAAAGTATTAAAATATTATTATAAATATTAAATTTTATAGATATATACGTCATGTTAAATGTTCTCGTGTGTGTCTGTGCTAGTTAGATTTCAACTTTTCTTTTCTTCTCTCGCATATATTAATAATTTTCTGACAAGTAATCGTAAGGTGACGTCAATCAAACATTACTCTATAGATAATCTATTCAAATAGTAGTAAACTAAATTTCCTTTTACCCACTAAAGTATGATGTTGTCTTTTGATGCACCTTAGAAGTTTGGAGCTTAATGCTCCTTATGTTTTAGGATGCAACATATTTGACTTCACCTTGACTCTTGTGTTATCGATTAATTGACCCGCTGCAATCCTCACCCTCCTCCTGCCTACCATTGTGGCCACTCTGCCTTCGTCCCAACCTTCATCACCGCTCCGGCCACCATCCATGAAAAGTGAAAACCTCCGTATGTGTTCTCTCTTATCGTTAATTGAGAAAATGAGATTCGTGCATGACATAAATAATCAACAAAATTAATGGTTGAAAAACACACATGATAATATCATGTGAAAAAATAATATGAAGATCTATTTTCCTTAGATAACTAAGAAATCTTAGAATCACATCAGGACAGATATGGAATAAATAGAATAGATATAGAAGAAAAAAAAAATTGAATATGGTATAAGTCATAGAACACGCCGAAGCAAAGACGGTGGTTGGCGCCCGAGCGGGTGGCAGAGGTGGTGTAGGTGCGCCAACAATGAACTCAAGGAAGGAGAGGCAGAGATGAGTATGTCGTTGTTGTGCGTGCGCCACTTCTATTGCTGTTGTGCATGGGTCACTTTCGCCGCCGTTGTGCGTGCACCACCTTCAACCACCGTCAAGCACCATTGCTGCTCGAGCTCAACCGCAAAACAGAGGTGGATTCTGCGAGGCAGTCGGTAACCAATCACAAGTTATGACCATTGATGACAATTATCAAGAAATTAGCGGTTTAGATGGTGTTGGACTAAGCTACACCCTTACTTTGTAACAAGGAGCATCACGCACCCGAATTTGCAAGGAACATTTATGACCTCGCTGTAAAGTATTGCAAGAACTTTCTTTTAAAACATTCATTTTTGTGGTACACACATTTATTATTAGATGAAATTTTTTTAAGATATAAATTTCATTAAAATCTCATTTAATAATAACCGTAATTAAAAACTCGCTTTAAAACTTAAAAGTGATAGCTTTTACCCTTTTGATACCTTAAAATGGTTCGAATGTTACTCAAAAGTAAAGTAAAGTAAAAACAATATGCTTTAAATGAATGAAAGCCTTAAAAGTTTACTTTTGGTTATAAAAGCAAAGATTTTATGTTTGTACTTTAAATGAACTATAAAACGAGCATTCATTTTACATTTTTTTTTGCTTATTATGAATTGAGTTAATTTTGTGAGAAAAGTCCAATTAAAATATATTTTCTATAGTACTCTTACAAAAAAATTGATCTGAGACTTTTGTTATCCTAATGCACTAATATGTTTTGACTCTTTGGACAACTCCCTCCACTTGACTTCTTCACTCCAACTCTATGCTCATCATCCACTCATGTCGCTACTCTTTACCTAAGTCGCATCATATCATATCTAAGAGAAGTTGTATCACATTGTGTCAAAGATGAGCATCGCATCACATTGTAAACTACATAATTTTTTTCAATATTTAACCAAATAATCCCTGCAACCTAGTCTTTTGATTAGTATTATAATTATAACAAAATGATTTTTTGTATTACTAATAAACTATGACCATATTATGTAAAAAAATTTGTGTGATTTTAGATTTAGAATATTACCTAAATATTTATATATCAATACAAGTAATTTCTTATATTATTTTAAAATTTATTTTTTTAATAATATCTACACTTTTATACTTTAATTTTATAAAATTTTGAGCGGTTTTAAGTGAATTTTAATTTTTAATAACCTTAATAAAAATAGATACATATGTATTATCACAATGTCCAACGCATAAATGAATAGACAAACAAAACAACTCTTTTGTGCATTATAGTCATTTTGATATGCGATCTCTGCGCATGCTTTGCTTGTCTTCTCTTTGCATAGTGGTTGGAAGAGACAAGATTTTGAGAGGTGCAACCCAGTCCCGAGGCTATTTGTTGTTGTTGAAAAATCAAAAGGAGCCTTTTGATCTCCCTGTTCTGATTCATAGAAGTCAATGCAACTACAGCTTGACCTGTCAAAAGTAAAATGCTATCCCATCAATCCTATTAAAATTCAAGAATGGCTAGTGTACAACATAAATGAAAATCTCACTGTTAAAAGAGAAAATGTAAATACAGTGAAATCCACACTTTAGTTTTTATTTTTAATGACAATTTTATCTTTATTTGCTATTAATGTTTATAAAAATAACTAGCGTCAAATTATTTTAACTACCTAGTGTTTGATAGCACGTACTATTGCACTGTACGTAACAGGCACAATATTGTGGAAAATGTACATAAAATATAATTAGCCTAGCTAGAAGGTCTGCAGGTTTATATGTATCCAAATCCAACAATGAGAGAACTAACTTTTGATGTTCTTCTAGTAGGCAATGAAACTTCCTCAAGTAAGGCACAAAACAAAACCATGCGTTAATTAGTCAAATTGGGTTTGGTTTTGCTTTTTCAACGATGCATATGAACGCAATTTAATAACATTTGAATAAGAATACTTTTTATGTTTTGGTTTACACCTCACCCACACAATATCTCAATCGCCTTTTATTTATTTTCCACATTTGTTCGTCATTCAATGTATTGTATGTGGAAAATATTCCATGAACAAGTTGAAAATTGAAACTCTGTCCAATTAATGAATGAAACAATTGAAGTAAGGATATTAACCTATATATGATGCGATCGATGACTGTTCTATATATAGGTCGTAGACAATGGTCTATCAGAGTCCACCATTTGTATGGTCAATTAAGACCTAATTAAACATCAAATTAATCCTTATCGTTGGTTGACAACTAATAACCTCTTAATAATTCATTAGTATTGATAAAATAAAGTGGAGCATGTGAACCAATACACTTCAGGGTTGAATCTAATTAAGGTTCACACAGTTGAATCTAATTAAGGTTCACACACATAATATTTTGGGTTTACGAGTTATTGTAGCAGCTGTTGGACGTGGTCAAATTTAAAGAATGAAGTAACTAAATAACATTTTGAGCTGGTTAAGAAAGACATGAAATATTAGTCTGAGAAATTACTCCTTAAATTTCTGATTAACTATTAAATTAGGGCTACAAAAATTAAAAATATAATAAACAATTTTGATAATAATACAAAATGTATTAAGTGAACCAATGTATTTTTTTGGCAACCCCCCCAAGGCCGAAGAGAGAATCAAACAGCAACTTTCATCTTGAATATTTCTCTCATGTTGATATAGTTAAATTGATAGAGAAAGCATTAGTTAGGATTATTAGATTAGGTTTAATTTTAAATATTTAAATTTAAATACTTGTTATTATTAGATTCATCTCTTATTTCGCTCTTATCAACAAGTTATCATTTTTAATCTATCTTTTATTTAATAAATTCTTTAATATATTCTATTTAAAATTTTCTTCAAAAACCCCTGTTTGCATAACATGGCTTGCTTTCTCCTCGCACTTGCACACATATACACGAGTAACATAATCTAACACCCATCTAAAATAATTTTACACGTTATAAATGATGTTTTGATTGAGAGTTGGCCAACCAAAGAGCACATTGAAGGGTTCTGACCAGTAAAAAAAAATTGACCATGACTAAATGAAGCGTTGTAAGTTAGTGAAGTATTGTATAATGTATGACAATGTATCAAATCTTAAAATTAGAGAGATTACCTTAACTTTCTCTTTTACTCCAGACGAAATTTACATATAATTTCTAGAGCTTGAATTATAAAATTACTATTTTGAAGTGAATCTTACTTAGTTAATTACCTTAATTCAAAACTATATCAATAATTTCTTAAAACAAAAATGCCTGGAACTGAAAGAAAAGAAAAAAGTCGTACATGCATGGGGGCAAATTAAATCTCATAAATAGAACTACTGCAGTGTATCTGATTTGGAAATTGCGCAAGTGCAACTGAGCAAACACTGACACAAGCTTTTGTATTAGCCATCATCATATTATTTTGAACCCTTTTTGATTCGTCAATTTCCCAATGGGGATTCCACCCCCATCATCAGCTTTTAACATAAAACCACTTGCATCATCATCAAACCTTCTTTGTCACTCCCCAACCAATTAGGATTGGTGCACTTTTAATATTTATGATTAATATATATATATATATATATATATAACTATATATTGTGAGTTTAATTTTTTATGAGAGTAACTTTTTTTTTTACATTATGATTTAATTAGATATTATCTTATTAAATAATAAGGAGTAATACAATTTGTTAAAATTCTAAATTTTACTCCAAAAGAATGAGAGCTCGAATTCCACTGTCAAAAAATTTAGAGATATATTTTAACTCTCAAAAATCTTTCAATTGCTAGACCTAAACTTTAATTTGAATCTTGATAGATGATGATTTAGAAAAGCACGTCGATTAATCAGTGTGAATGAGTTTTATACTCTAAATTAACATGTGACGTAAGAAATTGATGACAACTTAATTCCTTTTGTTAATATAAAAATATATAATCAGATATTATTAGTATACTAATTAAACTCTAAATTGTATATCACAAATGACACAGATTACTCTGTATTTTCGCGCTACTAATAGTACATGTGATCGTAGTTTAAAATTTAAACATTTGCACACACTTGATTATTTATTTTATTTGTCAACATTGACATCTGTTCCGCATAAGTCTCATTGCTTTTGCTGCCATAATTTATATATAGTCGTCATACTAATTTAAAGAAACTTGTTCAAAACGACAAATATTATGTCTAATATTTTAAGTTATTGTTGCAGCTTGAGTCCCCATATTTCCACACAAGACAACAAAATTTCGCTACCATCACGGTCCTTCTTCTGTTTGCCATATATCATTTCTTTTATATTTATTAATAGAGATTAATTGTTAAGCATCAATATTATAAATTCTTTACATTATTATCTAACTAAATTTTGATACATAAATAAAAATAATTAATTTTTTCACTTATTAATTAAAAAATTATATATATATATATATAAAATATTTTAATTAAATGACATTGTAAAATTTGTTTACACCTTTGCTAAAATTAAACTTTTATTAATATATATAGTATCATTTCTTTCTGTTTACTATAAATTAAATTAAAGTTGAGATATATAAATTGTGGCACTGGCTTGAGGTAAACAAGTTTCCATTTGCTACTTTGCAAAAGATTCTTCAGCGGGGCGCTTAACTCAATAATGTTTCCGACAAATAAATCATAAACTTTCATACATAATTTATATAATGAGTCGGGTTTAGTCTGGGCAGTACCCTCCCTGTATCCAATATCATTTTGGTATAAATTCTTTCTCAAATTTAATTAATATTCATCTCGAACAAAAATTCTCCACCATTTTCATATTCATCAGATATCAACATTTCCATAAAAATTCATGAATTCTAAAATTATTATTTTTAGTAATAAAAAATGATTAAAAAAAAGAAAAATTCGCCATACAATTCAACAAAATGTCATCATAATCCTTATAAAATTCATAATCATCTTACAACATCAATATTATTACACCAAACAATATTTTAAATGATTAGATTTCAAGCATAATATAATTTTTTATGGTATTTTTGCATTTTATTTATTAAAAATAATATAATAAATATAAAATAAGTTAATTACCTCTCAAGTTCAGATATTCATCGGATCGGATAACATGTTTTCATCCTCATTTTATTTTTATCCACAACGTACTTTAATTTCCATATTCATCTCTATACAGTAAAAAAAATTATCCGCATTCAGATATCCATGTATATCCACATATATTCGTGCAATTAGATATCTATTGCTATCTCTAATACCATCTCATGTAACTGAAATTCACATATAGATTACCTTACTCCAGAGGAGAACATACTTTAAGCTTTCTATTTATATAACTTTCCTCACATTAATTTCTGGTTGTGGGGATTACACTTGCACTGATAAAAAGATGTAACGTCAGAGTAATCATCACTTCTTAGAAGATATGCACAAGATATAAACAAATGTTTCTCATTCCATCACATAAATCTTTTCCCACCAACGATCTTTCTGATTTCACTTGTGAGTCAATCAGTAGTAATAGTTGTACATGACTTTTTCCTCACCCTTAATTTCACCAACACTCATGAAATCATTGCCACTACCAACACTAACCAATTGCTTAATATCCTCAAGATCATAATCCAATTGGACTTGTGATTGTGCACTAACATCATTAATGTTGCAATTGTAATTATTTCCAACCATAAACTTATTGGTGTACTCATCAAATGTGCTAGTGCTAGACATGTAATTACTCTGAATATTGTACCCAATTTCCTCTTGCTTGATCTCCCTGCAGCTCCCGTCAGATGAAGAACTACAACTCCCTTCACTTCCAACAAACATTGGGTGATGGTTGTTGTAGTAATTACTACTAGTATTATATTGCATGGGGCTAATTACCATGTTGTACTCTTGCTGACTTTGGTAAAATGGGAATGAAATTGATGAAGTTGTTGTGGCTGCAATGTTTGCATCATGGTCACTTGAATTAGGGAGGAGTGAGATATTATTGGGATATTCAAGGCATGTGAATGATGGTGATGATGATGTGTTTGCTGCTTCAGGGGTGGTGGTGTTGTAGTAAGGGGCAAAGTAGTCAATGTACATTGATGAGGACATTGGCGTAATTGGATTTTGATTTTGATTTTGGTTTTGGTTTTGAAGATGGGAAGATGAAGGGAGCAAGGACATGAGCTTTTTCTTGAGCTTGGTGTTCCAATAGTTCTTGATATCATTGTCAGTCCTGCCTGGCAATTGAGCTGCTATAATTGACCACCTGTTTAATTTCAAACATGAATATTAATTCACTGATTGTTTTAGTTGAAGTTTTCCACAAGAACAAAATTAAACATAATTAAAATTGACCACTCAATGACTTGAATATAAATAAAACATCTCTGAAAGTGGGACGTTGGTGTATTGGATCCAAACTTGTGCACATGCATGCTGATTAAGTGCTGTCCAAATATAGGCATATTCTAGATATAATGTCTCTTTTTTTAATGAAAATATAAATAAATAAATAAATAATAAACTAAGAACTAGTTATTGTGCGCTTTCTCCCCTTTCTTTTTCATTTTTCCTCTTTTAGATACATACATAGATAGACTTCATCAGGAGCATATAGCTGTTGATGATGATTAAAAGGAAAGAGTAGAAATGGAAGAGATGTCCTCCCTATACAAAAATATTCTGGATCTGCCAAGTTCATTAATGTCTGATGTAATAATTTCTTAGAAAGTGCTAGAAAAAGGATAAATTGTTCATAAACTAGTACTAGTGCTACTAGCTGATGCATTAAATGGTACCTGCTTCCAATATTAACATAGAGGGTGCAAATTATTCTGTCTTCCTCTTCAGAGAATTCTCCGTGCTTTATGTTTGGCCTCAGATAGTTCAGCCATCTCAGTCTACAACTTTTCCCACATCTCTTCAATCCTGAATAATCACATATACATAACATAGCAAATTAATACACGTTACAACATGATGAGATCTCTCAAAGAAAGACATATTCCAGAAATTAATTAACAACTTTATAAATTAATACAAAATTCAACTTGAGATGTTCATAATATAATGAATGCTTTAATTAATTACCAGCTTTGTGAGGAAGAGCAATCCAATTGCCACCAGTGCCGTGCTTCTCTATGTAGTCCTTCAGCTTCGAGTCTTCCTCTGGTGACCATGGCCCTCTCTTCACATTTGCCTTATCACAACAAGGAGCTCTTCCCATCGTCTCTCTGATGATCCACACTCTCACTTTCTTCTAATAATCTAAATGAAACTTTGGTGGCTGGTGATTGTGCCTCTTATATAATAAGAGGACCTCTGTTTTGGACACTTCAACAAAATGATATATTATTACTTATATCATTTATTAAGACTTGGGAGAGAAAGAAGAAGAGAGAGGCGTGTACACAAGTCAAATGAAAGCAAGGAAAGAAATTATGGTTACATTTGCTACTAGAGATAACACAAGGGGATAAAAATAGAAAATTCATGTTTTTTTAAGTTCTAATTTTGTGTTCTTCTAGGTAAAAACCTTTTGTCCTTTCTATCTCACTTTCCGTCTTTATATTTCTGTCTCTATGTCATGTTTATGATACTAGATACAGTTTAGATATACAAAATGTTACTGTAACAATTATTTGGGATAAATTTAGGACAACCACATTATAAAAATGTGAGGTTTATTGTAAATCCCGCTATGATGGACCTCATACTTTTGTGAGTATGACTATCTTAAAGTTATCTCAAATGATTGTCATTTTATTATTTGTATACACGTACCATAAGATTTATACACCACAATACGTCTAATGTATTGATTGTTTTTTAAAATGAGAGAATTTATTGAAAAGAGAAAGTAATTAAAAGTAAAGATTATACTAATAGTAAATGAATAATTTACACCGTGAAGTATATAAAAACTTCTGTTGATTTAATCTCATTCTATGAATAATTTAATAACTAATGTAAAAGAAAGGTACCGCTTAGTCAGACAGAACCTTCTAATATTCAACGTTGGAGACTTGGCTATGCCATAATATATAACCTCGCTCAGTCTCTTCTTTCTCTAAAATTTTTTGGATGGTAACTTTTTAGACTAGGCATTTAAATTAGTCTTTAATTAATGTATATAAAATTGTATTAATAAAGAAAGAATAAAATTTTCAGCATATTTTACATGACTAATACATATGAAAGCTTGATTTATCTATCTAAAAGAAGAACTTTTTCATTTCACCTACTAATTAGATATGTAAAGGATCCAATGTTGTTTGTCAAACAGAAAGAAACACAGCACAACAGAGCTACTGAATTGATGGCTACAGCTACCAGAATTGTGACATTTTCCAAACACAGGACCAAAATGACATTTGGCCTATTTTATTTTATCTCTTCCTCTTACTTTACTATTTATTTGATTAATAACAATATAATTGTTTAGTATTGAATGCATATTATGCATTGACACTTTTCAAAAAGTAAAAAAGGCTTTTGTATTTTAGCAAAAGAGACATACAAAAGAAGTTGACAATTAAGGGTGTACACAATTAAAATATATCAAATCTTTGTTCACTAAATCTATGTTCATATCTTACTAAAAGATGCGTCGGATTAGGGAGAACCTTAATGTTAATAAAATTAGAGGGTTTAATTTGCAATATCATTATTAATTTAAGTAATACCTATAAAGAGTTGGTACCAAATAACTTTAACTTATTAAGATGAATACGCTAATTCAAATCTTGAAAGAAAAAAAAAAACAAATTCTTGGGAATACTTTGTAATTCCTGTATTTTTGTAATAATAGTCTTGTAAATGGTTCAAATAAGTCAAACTTCAAAAAAGTACATAATAATTTAAGCTATCATGAAAACATTTTGCATTCAAAGGCTTAATTTATTATATTATGTATAGTCTCATTATATCAACTCACATTTTATCTACTATTAGATAAGATTTTATATTTAATAATGAATAGTGTGACTTGACACTATAACTGATACCAAATAAGTCAATATTTTTCTTATTTGTGAGTTAGGGAGCAGGGAAAGGGAATAGGAAATACTTTAGAGGGTTTGTCTTCTATTTTTTTTTTTTCTCCATAATTGACAAGTGCTGAAAATAAGAGAAAAGCAAATACAGCACAACAGAAAGCTTCCCATAATTAAACCGCAAAAACGAAAAACATTTTAAAATTTTGGCTGAACTGGCTACACTAAAAAATTCCAAGTTTGTCTTTTTCTTGTTTGAGAGTGTACAAAATCCTCAACAACAATCCCTAGCTCATCTAAATTAAACCTCCCAAAGCCCCATCTTTTCTTCCCTTTTCCTCCTTAACCCACCTTCCAAGCAAGGCCTAATGAATATCGACTTAAGTTTCTAAATTTAGGTACGGCGATGTGCAGACTTTAATGAATTGAGAGAAAGAAAAAAAGGGAAATTATGAGGTGCATCTTTTGGATTACTTACTTAGGACAGGTTCCTAAACTTTGTTAGGCAGATAATAATGGAAAAATATTGACTAATAGAAACATTGGCGCAGTGGTAGGGACCCATTCCAGTTCTTGTGAGAGGAGTACTTCGGTTCTATTCTTAAAAGATATGGCACCTGCTGGGAGGAAGGACATGCAAGGGATTAATTTTCTTCTCTAGGAATAAAGTGAGCCATGAGGGATCCCCTAGTAGCACCCGAATAATTATTGCTGCTTATGAATCGTGAACATACTCGAAAAATTATAATTAAGTTTCATAATTTTCAATTTGAGCTAACTAATTATATTTATGTAGGCATCGGACGGAGAATCATATATACACTTTTAAGTTTTAACTGTTGATCCACACACACACACGAGAGAGCATATATGACCGCAACGTTTCATAGCTTGGTTGTGCTCTATGAATCAAATTCTATATATGCACTTACTTATATAGGTTCATCTGATCGGGATTGACTAATCAACGCAATGGTAGCATGTGTATGTTTGTTTGACTGATGATCTTCATGCATAGCAATAGCATTTGTAGTATTGTGAAAAAATAGGCAAAACAATTTTCAGAGATTTGTTCTGCCACATTGTAACATTCCAACTAGGGATATGCATCGTGTTGCTGGGTGGCACATAGTAAATAGAGACTACCTTATGGACTCTCTGGAAAACCCCCTACTCTAGAGCCCTATATACGTCGGGGAATAAATTACAAAAGTAGTTCTAATAGCGTGTTTATTTTTCATGGGAGAACTGATTTTGAAGTTCTAAAAGTGAATATATATATATATATATATATATATATATAATTTCTGGTGGCTGTTAGAATTATTTTTAAATATTTCCACTCAATGGAAATTTGCATGTACATTTGTTTTTTTGTTGCACGATCGGTATTTTCACCAGTGTACACTTGGTGACTAATCTCTTTGTCAGTTTATTGGCACCTCTAAAAGCGTGATAGTTAGTTCAAAGATTTAAAGTTGTTTCTCATTTAAAGTCAATGATCAAACCCTGATATTTGATTAAGGGAGGATGAGAGTTCCTTCTGCTCAATCATATTCTTGAGTTATGTACAATTTCTTTTATTATACTCTATCTATTTTAATATATTTGTCCAACTTTTAAAATTTTAAGGCGTTAAATATCTATCAATTGGATTATCAAAATAGTATTATTAATTTTTTTAATAATATTCTTAATTTAATTTATGCTTACTAATGAATACAAGCAATAGCAAATTAAAGAAAATTATTAAAAAGTTTAGATGGAGTGAAAAGCTCGTACATAAAGTCCAAATTGCAAATGATATATTCAAACCTGTTAGTGTAAAAACCTAATTAAGAATCAAATTCAATTATTAACAATGTATAAACGGAAGATCGAGAAGTACGACAATTCTCGTCAGCTACGGTAATTGTATTTGTCACTTCGTAAATTATAAAATCTGGATCAAAGAGGTGGAAAACTCAAAATGAAGGATTTCCACTGAATTTTGAACAGAAGGATTTTTTAATTAATTATTTCAAAGTAATGCTGATATATATACTATTTTTTTATTTTATATTTATTGTGGATTTATATTTTATATGACCCTTTTTTTATTTAATTGACCTAAATCAATGAATGTAGACGAGGAAAAGTCGTGGTGGCTGCCATAAAATAAATAAATAAATAAAATAGTATATACTATAAAGTAAAAACAGCACAATCTTCGTTGGCAGGCAGGGATCTAGCAAGATCTGCTATATATGTGTCTTTAATCTCTTTTTGTAGTAATTAGCTTTAGCTTAGCTTCATATAATGCCTGCATTTTGTTCTCACTTTATAGCTATATATTTGTACATATATCACTGTACATAGTGCTTGTTCACAGTAACACTAATCGTTGACCATTATATAGCAATAATAAGGCAATCATTATCTCCATTATTCTTAGTGTAACTTTTCACTTTTCCAAACATAATCCTCCCCAGATCATCTTCAACCTACATAAAGTCAATCCACATATTGCTCGCACCCACCCACTAATCCTTTATTGTTTCATCTTTTATTTAAGAGTTTTTATGTATTGATAGTTTGAATCAAATTTTATCACAATCATTAAACATTTTTAACTCCCGCATTCGTTACTTTATATTAAATATAAAAATTATTCAATTCCCTTTGTAAAATAATTTATACTTTTGTAAGGGAGGGGTATTTAGTAAGTATTCATGATTAGATACTTCAATTTTCGTATCTATATGTGAATATTTGTTTTCGTGAGTACAAAAATTATGGACATATTCATATCCATGTAATACCCACGAATATCTGAGGTTGTGAATATTTTTGTCATTTCTGTGAATTACAATGTAGTTCATAAAAATTAAACTCTTTATTATATATCAAAATTTTCTTCTGCTTTCCAATCTGAAAATAATACGTACCAACGATGATATATAATATATAGTACAGTATTGAGGAGAACATAGAGGCATGTCCATTAGGTTTTAGGGGCTATATACTATACAATATAGTAATATGAACTGGGGTAAATCTCTTGCTTGAGTATCCAAAATATTCCGGGTGGGGCAGTGATATAATGTGGATGCTGTATAAAGTTGTGACAAGCATTTCAAAAGCAGCAGCAGCAGCAGCAGCGTCAATCTTGGTGACAGGACATGATATGGGGCAAGAGTGTGTGTGTGTATATATATATATGCATTTTTAGTATCATTATTATATATGATGCTGACAAAAAGCTGAGTTATTGTATAAAGATTTTAATCTAAACTTGAAATATCAAAAATTGACTCCAAGCATGTACAACTCTGCTAATGAGTGGTCAGATATTGAGATATTGTACATGGGATAATGCCATAATGGAAATAGCATATACTAGCCGCAGACAATAAACAAGATACATAAACAACGTGTAGCTAATCCTAAACTTGTTTCCATCATCGTCATCCTCCTCAGCCTCATTCTACTGTCATGTGAAAGTTAATTAAAATAAAATTAAGATGATAAAAAGTTTATTTTCTTTTAAAATGGATGAGGTCGACCTTTAACAATGGTGGTTTACTTGTTACAAATGCTTGAGTGGACAATTACTTGTGAAATGTCATATTTGTGAACATAAGCGTGTAATGTTTGTACATTCTATTACATAAAATTTGTGCAGAAATGCTTATAAAGTTTGTGTAATGAATTATGAAATATATGGTCCATGTAAAGGTTGTAAACATAAGCGGGTAATATTTGTGCATTTTACTACATAAAGTTTTTGCACAGATGCTTATAAAGTTTGTGCATTAAAGAGTCTAATGAATTATAGAATGAATGGTCCATGTAAAGGTTTGTGAATATAAGCGTACTATGTTTGTGCATTCTACTGCATAAAGTTTGTGCATTCAAGAGTCTAATGAATTATGGAATCTATGGTCCATGTAAAGATTTGTGCGTATAAGCGTGTAATGTTTGTACATTCTAATACATAAAGTTTGTGTACAAATGCTTATAAAGTTTGTGCATCAAAGAGTCTAATGAATTTTGGAATGTATGGTCGCCTGGCCTGTTTGGCAAATAGGTCAGGTCCAGGCCATTTTTTAAGCCTGTTTCAGTAAACAGGTCAGGTATAGGCCATTTTCAAAGCCTGTTAGGCCTGTCAAGCCTGTCTGTTAACTTACAAATACACATATGTTTACTAAAAAATAAAAACTCATTTACCTTCCATACTAAGTAACATGATAACCACTAGACTAACATTATTTTTTGTATCATTCTATGTAATTATATTTATTAATATAATTTTATCATTTTAATTTTGCTTTTACTTTTTAAAGTAAGTAACCCTAGACGGCTATATGCCTATTATCTCTCAAGACGCACATCTCTCAATAATTCTTGTGTTGTGAATTAATGTTGCGTTGAGAATAATGAATATTGTGTTGAGAATAATTCTAGTTTATTTGGTATTTTGATATTATTTGTCTTGTATGTTTTGGACGTAGATCGTATTTGGATATTATTGGTATTGTAAGATGATTGATTATTGTTGTTGAATTTTATTTTATTGAGTGTGTAACAGGCCGTAATAACAGGCCGCAATAACAGGCCGTGAATGTTATTTTATTGAGTGTGTAACAGGCCGTAATAACAGGCATAACAGGCCTCAATAACAGGCCAAAAGTAGCAGCTTTTTTTATTATAAAAAAAAATCAGGCAGGACTGTCAGGCTCCAGGCCAGGCTAAAAAAAAGCCTATAACAGTTAACAGGCCAGGCCCAGGCCAGAAATTTACGAAACAAGCCTGGCCTGGCCTGTTCCCACCCCTATTTGTGAACATAAGCTAGTAATGTTTGTGTATTCTACTACATAAAGTTTGTGCACATATGCTTATAAAGTTCGTGCATCAAAGAGTCTAGTGAATTTTGGAATGTATGGTCCATGTAAAAGTTTGTGAACATAAGCTAATAATGTTTGTGCATTCTACTACATAAAATTTGTGCATCCAAGAGTCTAATGAATTATGAAATGTATGATCTATGTAAAGGTTTGTGTGCATAAACGAGTAATGTTTGTGCATTCTACTACATAATGTTTGTGCACAAATGTTTATAAAATTTGTGCACACAAATGAAAACTGAGAAACGCAAATCGCGTGTGCGCGCGTGTTTAAGTGTGGAGTGGGGATCCGTGCGTGAGCGAGTATTCATAGTGGGCACAAACATATTTAATATGAAGTAGATGTATGATGGATGGAAATATGATGTACATGTAGCACTACTGATAAGTGGTTAACTTCTTGCTAGTAAACTTTTAAATTTGCCTTCGAAATTAATAATGTCAATCAAATTCATTCTCAAAGTATAAAAAATATTAAATTTATTTTTGTGGTTACTAAAAGTTGATCAAATTAACTTTTAAAAGCCAATTAAAATTAATCTTTTTTAAATACTAATTTAATTAACTATTTACAACATTCAAAACAAACTTCGTATTTTTCATAATTTGGAGACGAGTTTGACGACTCTGCCAACTTTAAAGACCAATTTAAAAGTCACTCGTTAATTTGCTTAAAAATATTGTAAGTTTCTACGTACAATTATATACGTCTACATGTCATCAATGCGTCAAGAACTTGTAATTAATGGGATAGAACGTTATGATTAACGAGATGGTTATTTACATCAATTCTTCTTATTATATTAATAACTATATTGTATAGATCTACAGTAATTACATTACATTTCTCATCTACCTTTCTCATTCTTTATTCGATTTAAAAACTTTTAGCCTTTCTTCTTCTTTTATCAGTTTTGCCATGAATTTCCATACAATTAAAATGAATAATTGATTGTCTACGTCCATTTGTATACACAGTACATCAACGAATGTAAGATTAAGGATCCTAAATCTCCAATGTTTTTATTTTTAACTGTTTCTTTCAAGCAAAATCTCTTTTCTCTCTCCTTTACTTCCCCTTGTGGAACCTTCGAATTGAAAAAACATAATGGGCCATCATCTCTATCTCCGGATTCAATTAAAGACAAAACATGTGAATCATTAATTAATTGATTATCCAACAATTAAGCATTCATCACATATTAATTCATAAACAAATTAAAAAGGACAAGTGTCATAGACTCATAGCTAGGCCATAGCCCTAAAACAGTGAATGAGGCTCTCAACGGCCGTGATTGTCACATTTTTATAATACTAACAACAATATTAATAATGAAAATGAAAGGTTTTTCGTTGTCAAAAGTCTTATGTCACCACAAAAAAAACTGTGGTAGTAATGTTGCTGCACGTCGCCACCTTAAGTTCCGTTGAAAAAAGTCATGCAACGATATGCAAACTCGCTGCTAAAGCATAATATTTTTCAACAACATGTGTCGCTGTTTTTTTTCCCCGATAAGTTTGGTCCACCTTTTCATTGCCACAAACCCAAATTGAAAGCGGTCTGACATGGTTCACTATTACAGTGACTCCCAAGCCACCAATAACCAACCATCAGTATGGTGGAGACAAACCTCATTAAAACTTTATGAGAAACTCAATGAGACAACTCTTACTTTTAAGGAGGAAAGAGTACCTACTCCTCCCAAATTAAGGCGAACAAAATAATACACTCTTTAATTTAGTGTTTTAGGTTATGTCAACCCGTTATTGTAAATTAGTTGATTAACTCAATGATTAAGATCTCTCCAATTTTTAAGCTACCCTATATGTCGAACGTGTAGCTAAGCTATAATTAATTTTTCTTTCTTTTTGTTTGCACTTGTAACCGTGTATATTATTTTAAAATGCCCTCCAACTTGTTGCTGATCGATACAAACTAAAGCGCAAGTACACTAATAAATAATAAAGGATATTTAAGATTTTTTTTTTATGTGTACATCGCTAGTGTAAAAATATGATACGGAGACCTTCAATCATGTATTATTACATTAATAAAAATGTTCAATTTGCATACTAATCATTATATATCTCGGAAGACTCATCACAATCTAATAGCATATAATAGAAGACATCTTAAAATGTTTTACAGTAAAAATATAGCAAAATTAATCTAATACTCCAATAAAATGTAACCATGTGTATGAAATATAGGTCTATCATATATGGAGGGTATACATTTAGTTTTTTTTTTTATTTGGGAAAAACAACAAGAATCCAATAAAAGAAAAGAAGGTCTAACTTACTGTGCAGCCCTCATATATAATTATTTATAGGGTTGAACTTTGTAGGTATGAGTGTTTGGAATACTCAAGTAACTAGCAAATTATAGAAGGATCCATATATGTAGGTAGGCAAGGATTTTAGTTCACCAAGTTTGGTTGGTATATGTGAGTATGACAAGGGATGATTATTAGGGGAATATTAGTATCCTATATATATGCATATTTATATGTGGAGTCTCTGGAAGCCTCTTATTACCCTTTTCTCTCTCTGTTCACAGATGCATGAACAACAAAATCATTTATAGTCAATTTTGCCGACACAAATGAAGTTATGCGTTGATGTCCGAAGCAAGGGAGAATGAAAGATAATATGGCAGTATATAGCACTATAGCTAGATGCATGTAATGATGGAATTAAAAGTCATATCTTTTCTTTCAAGACTCATGACTTTGAATAGTCTTTCTAGGAACCATGATACACGCATATTGTAACATCAATCAATATTATATCATTTTCAAAATAATTCTAATATTTATTTCTTTCTTTCTCTTACCCGGCTTATAATTAAGAGCGGAGTTGGTAATTTTTTTTTTTAAGGAAATACTACATGAAAAACAGTTTTTTACAATACATGAACAATTATTAGAGATGAGAAACAAAACAAAATAGTAGTATTGTGCACGTAAAGTGTGGGGTCCAAGGGTGCATAAAATAAATTTGTCTCTCTCTCTTCTATCTCACTCTCTTTCTCACACTACTAAAACTTCCCCAAACAAACCCTTTTCCTTTCTAGCCCTTGCCCAGCTCCTCCACCATGAACGAAGGGGTTACTTTGTCAACTCCTCCACTGGACTGAAGGAGTTTGTTCTTTATTTTTGTTTCGTATTTGTCAGCTCATCCATCACGTATATTATTATTATTGTTGTTATTGTTATTATTATGGAGTTGCATCGTTTTTTGTTTTTAGTGTGTTAGTTTGTACGTGTTAGGATGTTGACTTCTCTATTTTACGTTGTTAGTTTATTTATTTTTAGATGTTAGTTTTTTCGAGTCAACATTGTTGATTTGTCCCTATTATCGTGTTGGTTTATTTGTTTTACGAAGTTTGTTTGCTTATGCATCTTTATTGGTGTCTGTCTGAAGTTGTTGGTTTCTTATAAAATGTTGGTATGTTGACTTTACGATGTTGGTTTATTTATTTTAAGTTGTTAGTTTATGTTATTAGTTGTTGATTTTTGTGGGTTTCGTTGTTATAAGATGTTGATATTTAGTTTTTAAGATGATGGTTTCTATGTTGTAAGATGTTAGTTTTTGTTGTAAGGTGTTTGTATATTTGTTTTAAGATATTAGTTTCTTTTGTTCCAGGATGCTAGTATCTTGTTTTTAAGATTTTGGATTTTATGTTCTTAGATGTTATTTCTTGTTCTGATATGTTGTTTGTTTATTAGATTCCACTTTTGTGTTTATGTACTCACTGGAGAACCTCTTATGAATATCTTTGTTGTTGTATTATATTATGTAAAGATTTACTTATAATAAACCAACACGTTGATAAATAAGAAACCAACATGTTACTTAAAGGAAACTAACACATACGAACAAGAAATCAAACATTATGTGAAAGAAACCAATAGGTTGCTGCAGCAGAAATAAGTGAGCATGGATTATGTGAATTATATGCACTATTTGCATTGAATTATTTGAATTCCACATACAATGATCAAATAAGTGATTTTAGAGGCACTTATCATGAATTTTGTAAAACCACATTCGGTTAAGTATGTGAGTTGATCAAATATGGGATGCACTTTGTATGTGATTAGAAATTGTACATCTCCTGGATGCACTTGTATTGAAAAATTGGATCAAAATAAAAAGAATTCATCACATTACATTACTTTGAAAACATATGTCACATACTTAAAAAAATACATTGCTAGTCCTCAACTTTAAGAAAATAAAATACAACTAAACATATTGCATACAAGTTCTAAACTCAAGCTACTTGGGTTCTACAACTATAAAAATTTACATTCTTTCAATTGCATAGCCACAAGCAATACACCACATTGCAAATTTGATTAGCTCCAACCAAAGAAGCATATCTACCCTATTTTTCTTACAAGTTGCCTTCTTATCAAGTTTCATAATTCTTCTACTCTTTTCTTCATCCATTGCATTACCATGTGCAGAATTCACTGCATATTGATCATGCGCAGATTCCATATAGCTTAGTTTTTTACTCATCAACCCATTGAAAAAAGTCACATGTTTTACTCTTGTAAGTTTCCTGAATGAATTCAAAAATAACATATCCAACATACATAAGCTGGTTGAACATGATCTTCAATTAATCACAAGTTTAAAGTCTCAATAACAAAACTTACTCTCCAATTTGGGCATCTCCAAAATTTTATCCCGGCATTTGGCTTCGTTGACCCAGATGTCAACACCCACATCTTGTCACTGTATTTGCACAACCTATGTCGTGTTGAACCAGAAGCGGAACCACAACATATCATACTGTGAGACCTGCAAACACAAACATGAACATAACAAATAAACAAGCATCATCATACAAAGAAATCAACATTATAAAAAAAAAGAAACCAACTTATTCATGAGAGGTTCTCCGGTGAGTACATATACAACTCTCTACATGAATCTAATAAATAAACAACATATCAGAACGGAAACTAACATCTAATAACATAGAAACCAAAATCTTAAAACAAGATACTGACATCTTATAATAGATAAACCAACATGTTAAAGCAAATATAACAGTACCCCATTATAGAAACTAACATTTTACAACATACAAGCATAGAGACCAGTAAAGATACAGAAGCAAACAAATATCGCAAAATAGAGAAATCAATATGTTAATAGTGACAAACAAACATTGTTGCTCCGGAGAAACCAACGTCTTAAAACTAAAAACCTACCAATGTAAAAAAAAGACACCTATCACATACAACCCAACACGCAAAAACAGAGAAACGATGAAACTTCATTACAAGAAGAAGAAGAAGAATAAGAACAGGAAGTAAAAGAACATGGAGAAAAACAAGAAGAAGGAGTTGAATGTGTACCTAAACCCGAAGGAGCTAACGAACATGAAGATGCAGAAGGGTTGAGATGACAAACGTGTGGCTAAACCTAAAGGAGCTGACTAACACGAAGATGTAGGATGAGCAATGAGACGATGAAGGGTTTGGATGAGCAATGAGCAATGGTTCTTGCTTCCACCAAGGTATGTGAGTGAGAGAAAGAGAAGAGGGAGAACAAGACATCGAGAAAGATAATTTTTTTAATTACTAAATGATGTAATATAGCAATTTTGTCTTGTTGTTACTTTTAATACGTTGTTCGTAACATTTTTGTTTATTGTATACATAATTTACATAGCATGTCTAATGTTTAATTTACCTTTTGTAACATTTTAATAAATTCCATAATTTTCAAGTCTAGAAACTGAACAATGGAGTAATAATCATATAGAAGTGGCACTTATTAATTTTTTCGACAAGCTTGCATTATTGGGTTATTGCAAAATGAAAACTTGATAGTTGCGTTCTCTAGAGCCTATAGCTAGTGTGTATTATTCATAAAGAGTCAAGGAGTGAAATGGAAATGAAAGGGATAGACAGAGGAGGGAGCTGTGATAGTGAAATGACAAAAATAGGAAGAAAAGGAAAGGAGAGAAAAGTCAAAGAGGTCCTAACCAAACAGAGATACGGCAGATAGAGATATATCCTTGTTCATCAAATGACGACAAAATTACGCAATTAATTAAGCAAATATTATGTAATCAATTACTAGTATTGTTTGAATTTTTTATATATATTTTTATTGAATATTACACATTGTATTGAAATCTCATTTATTATAAGTCAAGAACACGTTTCATGCCGAATAAATATAACTAACATCTCTCTAACTTTTATATGTATATATATATATAAATAATATAATTTTTTCGCAAAAAAAGTTATAAATAATATTTTTTTGAAATGTACCTTACTCTTTCTTTCAACTGTTAGGTGTATTTGTGAGTTTTAATTTAGAAGAAAAAATAAAAAAAATGATTAAATAGATCAAATTTAAAATTTTCAAATGTAATTAAGTATACTTAATCTTCTCTTTTTTTTTTTTTTCTCTAAAATAAAACTAATAAATATAATTATTAAACTTGATCCAATCCAATTGACCTGCAACTCAGTAACCCAACTATGGAATTGGGTCGTTTTGAGATTTGGATCATACATGTGTCTCTCCATCAGGGGTTCAAAGACCCTTAGGGTAATGGGCGCAATGCATGACCACTGCTCCACTCCTGTCATTGCCCTATTGTGTGCTAAATAATAATATATAGATATCGATATACATATTTATTTGAATTTATTTTATAAAAATATTATTTCAATAATAATAATAATAATATATTTTATATTTATAATTATTTATGTTATGTTTTTATACTTATTTAAATTTTAATATATTTTTCTATATTTATTTAATTATATCTAATTAAACATTTGAATAAATAATTTAATAATTAAACTAGCGATTGAAATGACTGGGTCTAGTTTTGAGCCAGATTTAATAACTCAACTCCCAAACACTTTAACCTCAAACTTTTGTACATTCTTGGCGCCCTTACGTGTTTATTCTGATCATGAGAATAAGGTCCCCACCCCCACGTGCGAGAAGAAGGGGTGGTTCCCGATCAGACTCATCCCTCGCACGCACGTGGATTCAACCTCTCTAACTGGCTCTGGAAAACCAATCAATCAGTCACCTCATGGGATATACGTATGTAACAAAATAACAAAGTGCAAACTACTAGGTTAAAATTTATCTTGACCTTAATTAATTATTTACAATTGACCTTAAATTTTATTTCCCTTGTTTCTGTTACCAACTACGTAATTCGTGACACATTAAACAAGGGAACTATAATTAATTACCATTGGGTTAGAAATTTTCCATTGGTTTGATGAAGGGTTGGTAAAGATTGGTTTGCAACTTTGAATCTGAGAAAACTAGCCACCCCCCATTTGATGATGAGTGGTATGAAAAATAACGACCCTTCGCTAACAAACACACACAGGAGTCAAAGCTTATGGTAATAATGATTTTTGGTGCTGTTGACACTCTGATTAATTCATGGTCCTTTTCGCCTTGATGTGTATCTATGTAGTCTATTCTCTCACGTTAATATTATGACATGACACCATTCATTGGCAACCACCCCTGCACCCCCTGCTCTTTTCATGATCAACATCCGTCTTTTTTTGTGCCTTGTTTTGTTGTCAGAAGAATCAGTTTTATTAGTTTGACTATTATTTTCTTTCCCCCTATTTATCGAGATGGTATTTTTTTATTGACTAATGCTTAGACCTCTTAATTTTTTTTAATTATATATTAAATGAGACAAACAGTAAATGCATTTAATATTTTATAATTTAAAATATATTCACTTTTTATCTCATTTACTTGTGTTTAGGTGCACTGAATTATTAATAAATTTAAAAAAATAAAGGGGATTAATGTTAAAAAATTGAGAGAGTAATAATTAAAAAATAATAATTAGAAGGATGACCCTTTATTCGTGTACATAAGATAAATTGCACAAATTGAAGCTTATAGTTAGTTTGATGACCCTTTATTCGTCAGTTTGGTCACAATTGCACAAAAAAATACAGCAATGATTAGTTGAAATTCTCCATCTTTTTCTCTTAATGTCTCTTTTCACTTTCTCTTTTCACCAAAATAACTTTTGACCTAGTCCTTATCACTCACAACCACAAGTGAGAATTATTCAATGAGCCAACACATAAATTGAGCATTTTCTCTACATGGGAGCCCAAACCCAATAAATTTTTCATTATGACTGATCAGTAATGATTTGATCAACCATGATATATTAAATTTTATTTTTCACTTCCTTTCCTTTTCATTGCACAAAACCACCAATGGTTATTTAGGATTATTTTTCAACTTTTTTAGTTTAAATTTGAAAATTCGATTTTTGGGGGAAAAAGTTAGAGAAACCATGTGACCAAACATAAATTAAGGTCTTATTATGGACTTTCTTATAGTTATTTGACAATTTTTAAGTTAACACAATGCTAAGTTACATTTTTTTATGATGAGGGATATGGTACCCCTAGGGGCACGTAAAATCCACCAAAATAAAAATATGAAACAAAATTTTATTGTTTTTGCCATTTTCATTAACTTAACAGAAAAAATGCATGAAAATAAAATAAAAACAGAAACTTAAATATCATTGGTATAATTTTACACATGGTTTAGTGTAGAGTGCAATTTTAGCAAATCTAAATGATAGTAATCTGTGTAATTTACCCAAAATTTTATGACATCTAGTAAACATTTAGTGTCACAATTTAAAACACCCAGTTGAATGAAGAAATAAAGGAATTTATACAAATTTAGATCAAGTGAGCAATTAACAAGATCGTAGTCAAAGCAAGTTTTCTCTCTCTCTCTCTCTCTCTCTCTCTCTCTCTCTTTCTCTGTCAACTCTTTATTTTCAATGTCAAAGCAAATTTTCGGATGAGGTTTCGAATTGTATGGGCCCCATTATAGTGTAGGGCTCTAGGGGCTTTGTTGGGCTAACATTTTGATAAGGTGGAAGAGTACAAATCAAGGAAACTCTACAAATTCAAAAGAAAAGGCTGCCCAAGAAAAAGTCCAAACTAAAAGCCACCGTACAATTAAATTCAATAATTAATAAGTTGGACCCATTTCAAAGTAGTGGTAGTAGTGTACAGCTACGACCCAAAAGAAGGAAAGAAAAACAAAAAAAAACCGCTGTGTACAGCTGTTAACCCACACTTAAACATATCATATCCGTACATCATGACATTTCAAAACATGATTTAAAGGGACAGTTCATATGTAAATATTATTTACAAGAGTTATGCTATTTAGCTTATAGTACATAACACATGGAAACCACTTATTAAAATCTCAATAGGTGTCAGTTTTAATAAGATCTCGCATTTAATGGTGAATGAAAAATGAGTTGACATGATATTTTATATATAAAATCTTATCATATTTCATGTACAAGAAATGAGAAATGAATATCATTGCTATACGTCCTAAATATGCATTTTTTTTATATATATATATGAGCATGAAGCATAGGGTTTGTTTATTAATTAGACTCTTCTATAACGTTTCAGAAATGAAACTAACCTCCTAAGTATTGACATCCAAGATCCAACTGATATGGAATATGCATTTAATTTATCCGTTAGATATATAAAATCATTCAATTATCTCTGTTTAGCAACTTGACTTTTTGAAAGAGATACTCTTGATATGATATTATAGTTTAGGACCACTTAATCTCAAATTCGTTATTTTTAATATTGTCCACACTTTAAGTTAAAAAGAAGTCTTTGCAGGAGAAAAAATGCTATTATAAAGACCAATAACGTAAGTTTTTAGAAAGATAGTTCTTAACATGATTTGTATATTTTGCCAACCAACCACACACGAGGGAGAGACAGTATTCTTATGTACTGTTATGCACTCAATAGAGGAAATCAACTCTCCTTGGCACAATCTCTACCTTTGTTTGCTTTCTTTCTCCATTGCTTTCTCTTTCCAATATGACCCAATGATCAATGATTTAGATACATTGTGGAGCATGAATATTTTTGCTCCACGAATGAAAAAGAACCACTCTGCCCAAAGTTCAATATGTTTTTATGTGCGCACCAAAGGTGTGTCACCAATGCAGAAGTATGCAGATAGTCTAAGCTATAAAAGGCAAACAATCTTCCATGTTTGTGTAAGACATCCTCAAGGGCATGCGACACATTCTATTGTCATGCAGGGCGATAATATATCATACTCATAATGTCGCTGCTTCACGATTAGCATGCCTATGCTTCAAATAAACATACTAAACATAAATCACTTTACATTAAAATTAATTTTGACAAAATCAACTTTACCAAGAATCTATTTTGCAAAAGCATAACCAAACATACATTATGTAAATGCTAACGCCACTATTTGAAGCCTAGGCATAATGGCCACTATGGTATTTCATACTAACTCTCAAAATCAGGATATTTTCACATCCCTTAGAATCCTTGCGGCCATTGACCCATACCTTCTGGCTTCCCACTCACTAAGCTTTGCGTTTTGGGGTACCGGCTTGCTATGACCCTCGACGCTTTCTTCGACGAGACTGGATGGTTCTACAACTGCAACATTTTCCTCACTGCTTTTATCCTCCGCACCAGTTTCATCGTCAGCTTTTTTTGCAGCCGCCTCACCCGAGTTCTCCACACACTCTACTGAATGTTTAAATCCCATAACAAAGAGTTGAATGCTTGGATGTTGAAATGTTTCATCCATCTACACAAATTAAAAAACTTCAGCACAACTTCAAATAGTAACCAAACTCGTCTATTTATCGACACAACTAAAAAGCAACGTCCCTAATCCAAGAGATATGTGTAGCAATAGTCGAAAGAGTGTATACCATACCTTAGATTTTGAAACAGTCTTCACGTCGAAGTTCATTTTCCACATTTCAAGCATCTTGTCATGGACCAAGGTATTACGGATCTCATACCCCAACTTCAGGGAGAAATTAAAAATTGAAGAAAAAAAGGTAAACTTTCCAGCTCAACTATAATAATTACATGATAATTTAATCATAGATCAGTTGAATAACATACCAGAATTGTAGTCCTAGGTCTAGATAAAGCAAGTATTGTCTGCAATAGCGGCTCCAATAGATGCTCTACATAAACCTTCAATGGAATGTAGCAAAAGAAAAAGTAGCTTAACGATTAACTGATGGCAGAATGGCATTCAAATAATAATCGATGATTTCTTAATGAGGATATTCTTTCTACCAATTTTGTTTGCAGAAAGGCCTGTTTAAGACTTACAACGTCGGTGCCAATAATATAGTCAAATGGAGGACCAACAGCCTTAATGTGACTCTCATCTCCCCACTGAAGTTCCGCAACCTTGATCGAACCAAATGGCTCTAGAAACAATAGATTTTCTTGTAAGACACTACCATGGAATCACCAATGATAAGAACAATGCCAAGATTCAAAGATGTATTCAATCAACAGGAAAAAGGAAAAAACACAAAAAAAAACCAACAGCGTGGCAATGAGGATGGTCCAAGTGTTTCAAATCATACCAGGATTCTTCTGCATGACCCTTGAAACATTGCGTTCGACGTTTCTCTGTAATAACGGCAAAACCTCTTTTTGGTCTGTCACTATAACATCACACCCCAGCAAAGCCATGCCTGCAAAAGGTAGTATAGATTAAGATTAGACAAGGCATCATCCACTTACCAGACTACGGAAAGTTGGGGACAATGTTAGATCAATTTCAATCAGGGAGTCTATATAGGCAGTGTTAATTATAATTAATTCAATAAACAAATATTTAACAATAATTTGGAAACTCACCAAACCCAGAAACACCACAGCCAGCTCCAAGTTCGATCACACGTTTTCCTTTAAGTTTAGCTGGGGAAAACCTTCCCTTTCTGCAATTTCGTTCCTGAAAAAATAAAAGATACACCTCAAGGAATTAGCGGGAGTTTAGAAATATTAAGTTACAGAAATTAGATGCAATATCTAAAGAACTTCATGACCTAGTTCATTCTCTAGTATGAAAGATCTAAATCTAACCTCAACTTAAGATCACGTAACCAATGAACAGAGAGAATGCATTTTATTTCAATTCATGTCATGTAAGTTTTTTCTCTTCCCAGTTTTCACTTCTCAGTTCTTCCTGGAAGTAAAGAGATATTGGCAAAAGAGGTGTGTTCTACACTCTCATATCAAATTTATTCATGTTTAGATTCTAGAAGTTCTTCAAGTCCAAGGCTAATCCATCTGGCCATTCATTTTATTTTTCCCCCTTATTTCTCTACTAGGTATACAAGACCCCAAAACTTACAAGGAACATGTCGTCATCTGTGCTTTAATAGTTGGGAATATAAAGGATGAACCAGTTAAATTGTACAATTACACAAAAAACCACTTCCACGATCATACAAAAAGTTTCAACCATGAAAAAATTACAGGACATTCCAGAGCATGTGAGGAGGATACCGTACTTACAAGAAACTTGGCAAACACAAGTGATGCATCCCATACCGTAGTTCCTAAGTGCTTCGAATTGGGATCCTAATGAAAACAATATTGGCATTGTCAGAGATTTTATAGATACAAAGGGGAGGTTAAAAAAAAAAAGCAAACACTAAAATACCGAATAATCAAGTCAAGTTGTAGAAGCTAAAGATGCAGTAAGAGAACAGCTCAAAGTCAAAACATAAATTTGTAAGGAGGCTCATCTCTAGTGCATGCATTGCCCTACATCTAGTTGGTTCTTCCCTTTTTTCCGAAGATTTTGACAATACCTATTCATAAAGCAAAAACTTAAAAGTTACCAATGAATATTGAAAGCCTTCGGTAAACCAGCGGCCAACTACAGTCATCCTACCCAAACCATCCCTCATTGTGATGCACACAACCACAATAAATTGAGAGCATCACCTCCTTTTACTTACGCGATATAATAAAGGAGAGTCTCTTCTTAATTCTTAAATGAAATCTCAACATGGCTGACAAAAACTGTATGAAGCAAGCTAAACCTTTCACTGCTTAAAGGAACCTGTATCTTCCATTTACTAAAAGGACAAAGGCTTTGGCTGTGATTAATCCACTTGCATTAAAAGTATATAACTCAAGTTCCATTGGCCTATTGTATAAAAGAACACCTTCATCAAAGCACTCTCTACCCTCCAAAAAGGGATAGTTGTAAATACAGTATGCTTGAAAAAGATAAGAATACCTGAGAAAACTGCAACTCATGGCCCAAAATCTCCAATGGCATTTCAAATGTGGTTGGGGAATTTAACCTGTTAAAACGATCACAAGCAGTATCATTGGAGACATTTATGATACGTAGCAAGTTATAGTTAATAAAAGATAACAATAATGATAAAAGAATATTCAGTTGTCTTAAGCGCTATAGGTCCTGCATGCACTACTATAGTTATTGTACAACATATATATTGATAGCTATCACCATACGTCTTTCCTAAACAAAGATTCATCCAATTAAATTTGCAATAACATAATGGCATGCAAAAGGAAGGAACAAACTAATCGTATGGGGGTAACTGGGTATAAAATTCAGACAAGTCCGCTGCAAGAACACTGCGGGCAGGTACAGAATGGTATACAAATTGAACAGATTCCACCAAATCATAGCAGTTTGTGCTCTGCTACCCATCATAACAAGAGAAAATCAAAGCTCAGTAGCTCATTTTAATCAAAGAGGAGTAGCAGTAGTCGGAAAACAACCAAGTGCCAGAAACAGCTTCAATCATAGTGCAATCTCATAAACATCATAGAAGAATTGACAGCTCCCATCAATAAATGCCACAAAGGAAACACATCTCTTGATCCCTTAAATTAGAAAAGCTCATCAACATTTCCTTCCCGCTTCTAAACCCAACTCGCAAACACACTCTTAGAGTTACAGAAAAGCAAGCAGGGGCAATATGAAGTAAAAATATGCTGAGTGTTATGATTTTGGAGGAAAAAAGGTAAATTTAAAGAGAGATCAGAGAGATATAATTGGTTAGGAAGGATACCTGTCTGCCTCCATAAGATCAAAATGTGAATCCAGAGGCCCTATCTCCCACCTAGGGTAATATTTTGCTCTTGAGCACTGAAAAAAACAAAAAACAAAAAACAAAACTTTATCAACAATACATAGAAACGAACACAGTTAGAAGGATTAAAACAATAAATATACGTATAGTATCAGGATGATTTTCCCAACCAAAAACCCTCTTTCAATTCATTAAGATAGAAGCTGAGCCCAGTCACTTTTCGCTCCTTTTCAGTTCATTCAAAATATGAATCACAAAAAGGCGAAACCGTAAAAAAACGAGGCAAGAGATCGAACTTGGCAGTGACAGCAGAGTTCTCAGTTAGCACTTCAACCCTTTGTTTGATTCTTTCCTTCTGCTTTTTTCTTTTTATGTTTTTCCATAAATCCGAACCAAACCGATTACATAAAAAAAAAAAAGGTGTATTTTGTTAAATAAAGATTATCCTTATTATTAGTAAACAAAGAAGATAAAATGTGATCATATTACTAGAAAAATAGTTGATTAGGTGATCATGTTCAATGTTTAAATAATCGAGTTAAAAATTATAAATCTGAAACCAAACCTTTAATATATTATTATCGGCTTGGTTTGGGTTTTCAAGTTCATGAGATTAATCTAATTTACTTGTACCCCTAATATTAATATACACGCAGATTTTATCTATCTTTTGTATTGATATTATAACTTAGTGGTGAAAAGTGTGTTTGAAATTTTGTTTTGTTTTTGGCCATATTTCACATCACATGAAAAATGAATGAATTCCTCATTGTTGGATAATAACTGTTTAAAGAGGGAAGAAGAGGATTTTCAAAAGAGAATAAAGGATAATCACACACAATTTTATATATAATATATATTCACGAAAAACTAGTGCAATGGCATGTATATAATAAAGTCACTACATCAAGTTTATTTATAGCAAAAATACATGAATAATATAATATAGAAAGATATTAAGTTGATCAAGTTGCATCTTTTGATTCGTCAAAAAAATCTTAACATTTCTAACATAACAACTTATCAACTTGTAATTTAACTTAAACAACTTATAATAACATAAATAAATTATTGTTTGACCATTCAAAACTTATCTCTTTCACGACTCAAAATAAGTTATAATTCTGGGTAACTCTTCTGATCACTATGTTATAGTTAAAAGTCAACATGTTATAGTTATATTTTTAATTGATATTTAGCATCTTTAAAATTGTTATTTGAAATTAAAAAAAATTAAGATAAAGATTTAAGTTTTATCAAATTCAATTATATATTATTTACCACTACTGCTGGGAGATCCCTATTCCATTTAAGAGCTACAGTTGAATCGTGTCAAGGTAATCAAATTCCTAATAATAAAGTTTAAAAATTAGTGATTCAATAAAAAAAAAATTCATTTGTTAATGTATCGTATCATATCTAATACTTGTATGCGTATATGTTTATGTGAAACACAGGTGATATCTTTCACCTCAAAATTTGCTGATTTTGGAATTGCTTGTGAGGCTGCAAAGTGTGACGATTCAATGAGACATACCGTTGGATGGCGCCAGGGATGATCAAAGGCGAAAAACGGTATGGGAGAAAGGTTGATGTGTACAGCTTTGGGCTTATTCTTTGGGAGATGCTGAGTGGCAGTGTCCCATATAAGGGTATGAGCCCGGTTCAGGTTGCTTTTGCGGTCACAAACAAGAATTCAAGGCCCATTGTTCCTTCAAATGTGACACCTGTTTTGGGTGACTTGATTCAAAGGAGTTGGGCCAAGAAACCGGAGAAGAGGCCCGAGTTCTGGCAAGTTGTGAAGGTCTTGGCGGAGCAACTTTGATCAATCTTCATTCACTTGCCATTGATGGAACCTTGAATTGAATGTGGCGTCTTTCAAGTTTGAAGAATCATTCCTTCTTGTTTTCATCTTGATGATATCTTTGAGTCCTTGTGGAAGGATTGTATATATGTATTTGGTATTTGTAATTTCATAGATTTCTTTGTATCTTTGTTTTGAATAATTAATAATATTTTGTGTACAACTAAAAAATATACAATTGCATTCGATTGTATTTAATATTTTTTTTTTCTCTTCTTCCTCATTCTCCCTCATGCTTCCTATTTTTTATCTTCTTTATTTTTTTTTCCTCTTCTCCCCCACTTTCTCTTCATTTTCTCACGTTCTCTGTCTACATCTTTCGTCTTTCATCTCTTTTCTTCCGTCTGTAAACCTTAAATATAGCATTTCCTTTTTCTTTTTTCCATCTTCAATCTCCATTTCCTTCTTTTTTGTTTCTTTCATCTTCTTCTTCGATTTCGTCACCTTTTTGTTTCATTTTCTTTTTCGTAAGACGTTATAAATCTCAGTTTTCATTTTCGTTTTGTTTTATTCTTTGTTTCTATTTGTTCAAATTTTGGTGTTTGTGAGTATCAAAGTTTGTGTCTGTTTGTTCAAAAATTTATATATCTATCTTGAAATATTTGTATATCTATTTTAAAATATTTGTGTCTAATAGAAAATGAGTGCACATGCTTTAAAGCGTGGTAGGAAACATGAGAGGAGAGGGAGTGTAACAATTACTTTTCACTATTTAATGCAGTACAAACTCTGTTTATTTAGTTTTATTTGATAATATTTGTGTCTCTCTTTTGCAAAGTTTTCCACTATCCTAAAATGTTTATATAGGTTAGGGTTGTCAAATAGGTCAAACCAACCCGTTTAATTTGCAGGTTAAATAAGTTTTTTTTTTCACGCGTGGATATTTTCTTTCACATTTAGCTCACCTATTTAATGTAGGTAAATGAGTTAACCTGCGGGCTAGGCCTGTTTTAACACCTAGAACTATCAAACAGACAAATCCAACCCACTTAAGCTCAACCTGTTTAACCTGCTGATTAAATGTATTTTTATTTTTTGTGGGCGAAATTTTTCACATTTAGTACACCTATTTAATGTGGGTAAACAGGTTAGCCCACTGACCGGACCCGTTTTCGCAGCCTTATTATTCGCGTTTGTCTTTGCGTATAGAGTATGTAGCTATATGTTGGTTGTATGTTGACGTTTTTCAGTTATACACTTAACATTATTGTTGAATAATAGTAGAGTTTTTTTTTTTCCTAGTTTGGTGAGTTTTTTTTACTCTCACATTGAGGGAGTTTTTCCCATGTTAAATTTGGTGCTCTTGTTTTAAGTTATTTTAACTACTTATTTATTTCATATGTCATTCTATAAATGTAACCTTTTTATGAAATGAAACTAATCAAAGAATATTTTAATTTTTTAGTTTTTACTGTGTTTAGTTTAGGAGTAATTTTAGCTTAACTTGGCATATGAAAGTTCCTTATCATTTAATCATCATACTCCCTAAATACTTTTTAACATTTTGGTAAAGTGTTAGTCTCCCCAGTGACCAAAAAAAAATAAAAGAAGCTTATGGGAAGGCAAAGATAAGCAACATTTCTCTTGTATTTCTCGAAGACATCACTTGAGTTTACATAGTTGATTTCCATAATGCTTTGTAAATGATAAAAGGAAAAAGAAAAAAAAGAAAAAAAGAAAAAGAGAAGCTCAAAGTGCTACTCCGAGCTGAAATGCCCTAATCCTATATATCTTCATGCTTTTTCAATAATTTAAGAAGTCAAATTTATTTTAACTTTCTGAGAAGAGTGCATCAATAAGGAGAGGCATTGTGTGTTTTCATTGTCACGGCGAGTTTCCCTCCCATCCATCTTGTCAGCATCTCAAGTGCAGCCTGTGGTTGATCCATAGGAACCATGTGCCCAGCTTCATACACCTATTACAGCACATAAAGTGAAATTAGCAAAATAACAGTCACGCAAGAAATTTAGAAATTCTATAACTCATAATGTTAGTACGTTCTTTTCTGTTTGATAAACAAAATTGAGGTAAATGTTTGTTTTAATTTAGGGTTAAGACATTACTTCGAGCTAATCAAATGGCTTACGAAGTCAAACTAAATCACGACAATACATAAATAAAAAATTAACTAGATGTGTCAATTCCCGTTGGCTAATTAATGTTAATATGTTAACTCTGAACGATGTAAAGTATAAATTTTGTTCTTAAGCTAGGGAAGAACCTAACAATTTATCCCTAAGAACACAAACCTTGAGGAAAGAGAGAGGTTCATGGCTTTGAAGCTCCCCTGCTTTAGCACCATCAACCACAAATTGAACTGTAGGAGCTGCCTTAAAATCCTTTTGACCTGACCACTGCATGGCATGAACCCACTTTGAATTCCCTGCCCAAATCATGCAAATTGAGAAATCAGCACCACATTAACAATCAATGCAAACAAACGTACACACGTACAATTATTTCAAGAAATTATTATATACTCATGAAATATCGTCAACTAAAATTGCGCACTAACTGACCACTAATAAAATAACGTGTCATTTTAAGAAAAGTCGGAGCAAAATCTTGTTAATTGGTGCTCCAAGAGCACACAATAACTTGACAATTATTATTAATTGTTGTCAAATTAAAGAGTCTAGTATAGGCCTTTAGTATTGATAATTACCAAGCCAATTGCATATGAGATCTTGTTCCCCTGCATACACAAGCATCCTGATTCCATCTTCAAGAAGAGCAGGGATACCCAATTCAAGGTTCTTCATCCAGTCCCCAGCCAAATCATTATAAACTGTGCCGCTGCATGAAACAAATTCTATGTCCCCCACACCCAAAGCTTCTCTCACATTCTGCTTGTTCAGAAGCTTCTCCATGGCTGAGAAGTCATAGCACAAACTCCCCACACACTTCTTTCTTATGTCATAGTACTGCATCACAACATGAATCATTAATAAATTCGATTGCACTGTCTGATCCAATCGTGTAATGTTATATGTCAGACTCTTGACATAGTGAGTACTATTAGACAACAATACATGACCGGATGAGAGTATTCGATTTGTTATTCCTTACATTAATGTCTTCACCGGCGATGCTCAAGACACTGGAGAATATTTCATTGCAGACTCCCTTCGCATTCTCACAAGTATCATCATCACCCTTGGCGGCTACGAATTCAAACACAAAAATCAAGTGTGTCAAATAATGAACCAAAAAATTAATGTGGATTAAATTTGTGACACAAAATAATATATACCGCAAGCTTGTACACTTTCTTCACACTCAGGTATCATTTTGTTGATGTTGTTGTAATCATCCTTTGTAATCAATTTCATGTCCAATGCATAGTCAGTGTATGCTGGGTATTGAATTGCTGGATTGGTTAGCCCATTACCAATAGCAAAACCCTGTAGTTATATAGTATGTAGGATCAAATTATAAGGAATCAATACAAGCCTGACAAAAATTAAATTAATCCACAGTCGTATTAATATAAATTATAAAAGGGGTAAGACTAAGACCTTTAGATTGATAATAATTCCTTCTTGTTTTTTGTTTCCTTGGTGAACCCGTGATGCCAGAGCTGGGATATAGTGTCCGGCATATGATTCTCCAGTAATAAAAAAGTCATTCTTGACAAACTCTGGGTGCTCCTTGAAAAATGCCTGTCATTGATTAATTAAAAGTAAAATTTTGTGAAACTTATTTTATATGAAACATGTATATAATTCAACAATAATAAAGCATAGCTTCTGTGTAATTTTTTTTGGGGGGGGGGGGGGAATAATAAGTACCTGCAAGAAGTCATACAAATCATTGCTAACACCTGTTTCATCATGGGGAATGTCAGCTTCATTAGAAGTGTAGCTGAAACCTGTCCCAATGGGTTGGTCAACAAAAAGAATATTTGATGCCTGCAAAAAAGAAAAAGCGAGAAAACAACTTGTGTGATTCCAACAATTATAAACAACCAAGTTGGTGTAACAAACTTGACTGGCGAAATGCTTTTGGTAATGACTAATAAAGAAGGCTCTCGTGCTATTCTTTACTATTAACAATGTCTTGTTAGGAGAAAAATGATATGAAATTGATACAATGATATTAACTTTTATGCACTGAAATCAACCAATAAAAATCAAATTTATGTAATTTTTACTGGTTTAGAATGCATATCAATTAATTATACTATAATAAAATGGGTGCCTTTTTCAGTGTTTAGTAAAGGGGAATAATATACAATATACATCATCATGACTCTTTTTTGTTTCGTGAATATTTTTAAAGGAACAAATAATTTTGATAGAGATTGTCACATTTGAGTAAATTGAATACTAATTAAGTTAATAAAAAAAATTGAGTACTAATTAGGTGAGAAAATGACATGAAAAAATTGATTAATTACAATAATATATATATACCTTGTCCCAGCCATTATCATTCCATACAAGAGACAAGTTCTTGGCAATGTGAAATGGACCATTCTCATAAAACAAAGCTAGTTCACTGCTGCACCCTGGTCCTCCAGTTAACCATATCACAACAGGGTCATCCTTCTTGTTCCGGGATTCAAAGAAAAAATAGAACATCCTGTGAAATTGAAAAAAAAATGCAAATATATATATATAATTTTAAAACTTATATAATTTGGAAAAATAAGCAGGGCTTATAACTATTTAAGGAACGTAAACCAATGATGGCTATGTCATAATTAATTTTAGGACTATCGAAATTCAAGGAAAATTCCTTGTGAGGAATTATGCATATATATTAGCTGTGATGTTCTATATAATAATGGTATTATGCACATGAGATGATGCGTCAACAAACATGTTACTTGTAGGACAATATTTGTGGCTGCTTTAGAGATCTGAAGCCATGGCTTCGAAAATATCACAATCTAAAAAGAAAACTAGCAAGTAAACGACATGATTCCAAGAACAGCTAATTGTTCAAGTAACAAAAAGAAAAAGAACATTTAATTGCTTAAAAAAGAATGAAGGGGGGATGTAACAACTGTTTTACTAGAATCATAGTAGATCAGCAAACATGTTTTGGTTTCATATTAGTTTAGTTCATTACATGACACTTAATTATTAATAATTAACAATAGTAAGCACCAAAAAGAATAAATAACAATAATTAATAGTAATTTAAGATTACAAATGACCTTATTATATAAAAAAATAACATAAAAAAATTCATCCCAAAAAAATCTTCTTGGCATTGAAACTTATTACGCCTTCCTTCCACGTTACTTTGAAATCTTGACCAAGTTAAACAGTAAGCAAATCACTATTCAATTTCTTTCTCTATTTTTTATTTCTTATTCTTTATTTTTCTTTCCCAAAAATAAAAATACCTTATAACCTATCAATATAACCCAAAATATTTTTGTAGAAATGACATAAAACAAAAAACAAAAAAATGGGTCAAGTGAATTTGCGTTTCGATCGTTACAGTCTATTTTTTACCTTTTTCCTCAAATCTCTCAACTGCTTACGTATTGGTAAATAGATTATTGTGCCGTTTCTAAAAAAAATTTCTTTTTTTTTTTAATCTCATAATTGTTAAAGTCATCTTAAACAAGGAGGCAAGCGTTTGTATAGAAATAAGAGACTGAAGAGTGAGAATCANATATAGATATACATACACACACATATATAAAATGACCATTAATTTACATAATTTTATACCTTGCATCTTTGGTACGAGGAAGTGAATAATAACCAGCATGGTGACCAAGGTCTTGAATAGAAGGACCATTAGCACCAAGAAATGAGAACTTGTTCTCAACAATCTTTCCAGGGACAAATAAGCCTTCGGATTCAACAACACCTTTATCTCTTATGTTAACTGGCTTCTTTGGGAAGAGATTAAGGCTTCTAATGAGCTTTTCCGCCGGAGACAAGTGATTAAGGGCATTGGTGGTGGTAGAGGGAGAAGCTCTTATTGCATAGGAAGATGAAACGAAGAAAAAGAGGAGAAACAAGAGAGGTAGAGAGATTTTGGTGAGGGTTGGTGCCGATGCCATGTTTGTTTGCTTTGTCAGAAATGTGTAGCCAAATGATTATGAATTTATAGCACCCGCTCGTGGCAAAAGTGCTTTTGACTACGAATCCCGATGTGAAAGAAATATTATGCTTTAATGTTGATTAATGGTATTTGCACATAAAACTTAGATTCCTTGGAGTACGAAGCATAGAAAGTAATCAATGATAATTAAGACAGATTAATTGTTATATGCATGCTCTATGTCCAATGTTTTATATTGTAATCTGATTAAATCTTGTAATATGTATGATTTTTTAAGTTAGACAAGAGAGTTAGTCATTTTTTATTATGTATTACTTTCGTTCACTGTTATATGTTACTACTAATAAATGGACACAAATTAAAAAAGTAATTAATTTGTACATACTTAGAAGAAATATCAAGTGCTGGGACAAAATTACTTTTATGTAAAATTATAATTTATAGAACAATTCTTTTGCATACTTCAAAGACATTATCAACCATCGAATTCTTAATTTTATATATATATATATATATATATATATATATATTAAAACACTTCAAATTAAAATAATGATTAATAATTTCTTTATAGCATATATTAAATTTATTTCATCAACATGCAATTGTTTCTCATTTCACTGCCCACATTAATAACTATTCAAACTTTTTCCCTAAGGGAATTAATACTCTATCTACTATTTCTCTCCCTTTAATAATGTTCTTTTATTGTTTTTTTTTTTGTCTTT